>JAABKJ010007545.1:199215169-199351824 GCA_011634705.1 Andricus grossulariae
CTCCTAGTTGCGGTTTTTTCTAAAATTTTGCACTTTTTTTGAAGTTTTCATTTTGTTCACTTTCATCTTAGATAATTTATAGAAAGTTGGAAAGAGTATGAATAGTAACTATGTATAGTGTCTATATGCATATTGTCTATGCATATTTTCATCTATTTGTTTTGCAGAATTATGCCATTTGAATAGCTTAGAACTATAAAAGTTTAGTTGCAATCACCCAAGGATTTACCGACGTCTTCACTGCATCTAGACAAATCTTCCTTGAGTTAGCTGGGTTCTCATCTAAAACTTACAGCACCTCGAGGTTTTACCAAAATCTTGCTGTCCAAACAAACTATCCTAGTAAGACAGATCTCAGAAATACATCTTTCTTAAAGAAGTTTGGGTCCTGTTTGAAATTTATAACATCTCGAGGTTTCCCCTAAGACCAGCCATCCTGACAAATAATCCTGACAGTCCAGATGTTGACAAGAAATTTTCCTCAATTAAGTTGGGTACCTAACTGAAATTGACAGGCCCCAGGGGTTCGCCAAAGTCCACATCTTAGGAATACCATTTGTTTTTGGCACCCGGATTACAAGGATTACTTATTAGGACAGTAAAAACTTGGGCAAACCCACTCGCTGGTTGTGAATTTCAGTTGAGAAGCCAACTTCCTTGAGGGAAATGTGATTTTGTCACTTCTTTCACCAGGATTATATGTTAGGATGGCAAGCTCTCGGGAAAAACAACGAAGTGTTAACAATTTTTTAGATAGAAACCCCACTTCCTTGAGGATGATGTTTTTTCGACTACCAGGATTATTTCTTAGGACAGTAAAGACTTTGGCGAAACCGCTGGTGGTTGTGAATTTCAGATGGGAACTCAATTTTCTCAATTTAAATGTGTTTGATACCTAAATCAACAGGATTATATGTTAGGAAGAAAAGCTCCTGAGAAAAACTACGTGTTAAAACTTTCTAGATAGGAACCCAACTTCCTTAAAGGAGATGTGTTTTTGGCATCTAGATTACCGCGATTATTATTTAGGGAATTAAAGACTTTGGCAAACCTCGTCGTGGTTGTGAATATAAGTTGGGTACCCAATTAAAGAGTTTTTGACATCTATATCTCCGGGATTATATGTTAGGATTATTATATGCCTTAAAAAGGAACCCAAATTATTTGAGGAAGATGTATTTCTGAGATTTGAACTACCAGAATTGTTTATTTGGACTGCGAGATTTTGAGTAAAATCTCAAGGTGCTGTAAGTTTCAGTTGAGAACCCAACTGCCTCAAGGAAGATTTGTCAGCATGCATTAAAGAATTTGGTGAATACTTGTTTAGTTTTAACTGGGCTTTTACTGCCTTAAACTTTCCAAATGGCATAATTATGAAAAATAAACAGATCAAACTATGTATAATCAGTATGAATCGACACTATACATAGTTACTATTCATACTTTTTCCGTCTGGATGCGTAGATTTAAGGACCACTAAAAAATATTGTTACAAAAAATACTTCATCCATCACATCTTCATCTCAGATTATTAACTTTGGGGTTCGTTGTACAAATTTCGAACAAAATTCTTTGATTTCTCCTTACAGAATCAAGTTTGGAGTCAAGCTCGGAATCAAGCTCGGAATCAATAGTAATTCATGAAGCACCTGGTAGATCGATTTATCCAATCCAAATTCGAATTTATATTCCTGACGGTAATTAGAAAACTAAAATAAATTTCAAACAAATAGAACAGAATTCTGCCTGACAAAAAAAATAATACTGCTTAATCGGAGGACCATATGCCACACATGCTGATCAAAATGATACTTTTAGATTTGGTGTGTGGTAATATCATTAAACCTTGCTATAATTCCTAGTATATTATATAATTGTTTTCATGTAATTTGTTGTACAATTATTAGTAGACTCACAACTTAGTACAATTTAGCAGTTCTAAGTTATAATAGGTGTTTTGATATTTGAAATAATTAAAAAATATATTTTATATGACACATGTATGAATATGACTGTTTCTCACGCCTGTGGAGCGAACCTGAAGCTCCAATTTCAGCTCATAGGCATGTAATGACCGTTATATATCTATGAAGTCAAACATGATGACGCCATAAAGATATAAGTGCCATTAAATATATATAGGCTGATGTGTAATGGCCATTATATATCTATGATGTCATTATGTTTGAAGGCATAGATATGAATGGCCATTACATACCTATGACCTTGAAAAGCGGTACTTAAGGTAGGCTCCACAAGTTACGTGTGGCTTACGACTTGTTTATGTCTTTGAATTGTCATTTTTACAATTTTAAATATTCCATCTTGTTCAAAGCTTCAAATCCTTTATCATGGTGTTTTAAGACACAAAGGTAAAAAAAACCTGTTTTAGTTACAGCAATTTTTGGCATTAGAAAAAAAAATTTAAATGGATTTCCAGTCGGAAAAATGATGCACAGAGGAAAAAATGATGTGTAATTTGTTTCACTATCTGAAATTGTTTAGTTCCTAATTGAGAATTTGATTTTAAAATATGAATTTGTGTTTAGTTCTATCATCAATCGTATAATTTGTTACTTTATACTGTAATGTAATTGAAAATATTTTACATATATACTTATTGAATTTCTATTAGCGAAGTTACATGTAAATCGTATATAAATTATATATACATATATAAATTACATATAAATCTTCTACTCAACATTTGAATTGTTTTATAATTGAAGCTGGGAAAGCTAAGCAGTGATAATTCTAATCAATCTAAGTTTACAGGAGAGGCAGAAAACCTTTCTATTATAAATAAAAATAGCACATAAATCATTAGGCAAATAAGCTGAAATAACTATTTTTCTTTATTTTATAAACAAAGAACACTATTTTGCACAAGAAAATAAAAATTTGTAGTAGTAGTTCGAAATCGTATAATGACCGTCAAAATGTTAACAAAATGGAACATTTTAGCATAATTCATTCATTTAATATGAATTCTTTGAAATTTTCAAATATTTGAATACATTTAAATAATAAATTTTCGGGTAAAAATTGCAAAACCCTCATTTTTCAACATAAAAAAAAAATAGAGAAAGTATGGTTTTTTAGGAAAGTTTAATTTCTTTCAGAAGCGGACTTGGCACTTTGTAGCTTTCCCAGCATATATTTTCAAAATTAAAGAAATTTAGCGAAACGACAAGACTTTCATAAATTAAACAAAAATGAACTTGTTATACGTAATTTATTTGTGCTTGTTTTCATGGTAAAAAACACTGAATACTGTTTATTTAAACGCATTGCATAATAACTGAACTCACACGATGATATAGAAGTAGATGCAGTAGACGATATATTCCACATAAGGTTCATATCAATCCCATGTGAAAATGAGTTAATTTTTATTATTTCTTATTATTTTTAAAAACATACAACAATCAGGTATGCAACTATATAAATTTAAGACTATAAAACCAAAGCCTACAATTTGCAACAGTTTTATTTATATGATAAAAGTTGTATGCGAACAACAAATTTTATCCTGAATGTCAGAAAAATTTGTTCTACATGCTTCAATTGCATCCATCCCCGTAGAAAAGCGGACTAAAATAAAATCTGCTATAGCATAGGGGCCTAAATAACCAATTCTTTCTCATTTCTTTCTTTTACTTTTTTTAAAAACCACTTTTATCATCAAAAGAAAAATATAACATATAATATAAAATATAACATATCACAAAAAGAAATTTATTTGAAAATGAATGTAGACATTTAAGTTCAGTTGTTATTCAGCTAAATTATCATAACTTGAGTTAGTGAAACTATTGAAGAAAGGAAAATCTGGTATGAATTAAAAAAAAATAAATACGTTTTATTCATCGATTGTTTTCTCTCTCTTTTTTTTAAATACGTGCGATCGTGCATATTGTGACAAATAATATTGTTTGAAAAAAATTCTAGTGACGGTCTCCCCTTTTCAGATTTTTCCGAGCCTTCTAATACAAATTTTTCAATAAAGCTTTTCATTCTTTTTGGCATGTGACCAAAAAATATATTTCGCCTTTTCCATTCAAAATTATGCCAATTGTTTCACAGTTACACCACTTCCTTACCTTGCCAAAATACAACAATAAAGTATGTATATCGAAGTAATTTTGAGCAAAGTTTCCAAATTGTAGATGGTTATGATAATAAAAAATGTACTGTGATGGAGAAATAATGTATTTCGATACGAAAGGCCACACGGGCGTTTTGCTCACTGCAAGTTTGAAGGTCCAACATAAACTCGAAGGCGAAGCGAAGCCGAGCCGAAGTGTTCCTTAAATTATTTTAAACGGGTTTTAAAAATTACAATGCAAAACTTATGATTGCCTAACATTTACAGAAATCGAATATAACCTCACTGACTCAACACTATCTGAACATGCTAACCATTTACGACTCTAGATGGCATTAGTAGTAAAACTGGTGAGCAAATTTTTTTTTTTAATCATGGGGAGCATTTTGCTCACAGGCGAAAGCATTTGGCCGATGAATTATAAAATTATTTTTATAGCAAGTTATTATAATAAACTTATGTATTCCAGTGAGTGATATCACAAAAAACGATAAAGCTTACATCGATTCTAGGTGAAGGATTCGCGGCAACAGTAATTGACCTTGCTAGTTAAGCTTTACACGAATCGAAGCTAATTTCCCATTTTCAACCTGGGTGAATCTTTCGCTGGAATACATTTAATTTTCAACTGTTCTAAAATTTACCTTCAACCAATTTAAAATCTTTTTTTTTTTTGTGACGTAATGAACAGATTTTCAAGTTACATGCCTCTATAAACATTATCAAGGAACGTTTGCTCAACAGATTATTGTCTCAGTTCTACTCCACTGCCTAAATGTAGATAGTAATTTCTGTCAATAATAAGAGGATATTAATCAGAAGATGCTATATATAAGTGAAACATACTGTGCATCTCACATTAGTTTCAACTGAATTTTTTTTTTCAAATAGCATTTCCTTGTGTAACAAAATGAAAATTTGTTTTTGTAATCTACTGTTTTTGACTTTTATGATATTTAATAATTCTGTTCGTAAGTACGATATAACATAATATGAAATCAATCATATATTAAAAAATACTTTATATCCAGATATCGACTATATTCAAAAATTGCTTTTTGGTAAACAGTTGAAACATATGCTATCATTGCATACGTGTAGTTCAGCTTCTTGCGTAATGATGTATTTGCCGTCAAAAGTGTTTTAATAATTGTTATTAAATTCATTATATACATTATTTGTTATCATATTTTGTAATGAAACCAATCTCAATGCGTTGCCACGTAGATTTCTACGTGTTGGTCCACGTGGACTTTTTCACCTTGGATGCTAACATATGTTGACACGCACCGAGCCAAAAACTTTCCAGAATTATAGTTTGTATTCAAGAACCCTTGTAGGCTATTTTCCTGCGCCAAGAGAAAACGACCGAATAGGTGTCATAGTCGGTGCCCAATATATAATGTCCGGTATCTTTACTTTTTGGATAGTCTACGTAAAAAAAAGCTGTAGTTTTGACGCCACCGAATCTCGCATCGCCATTATATTTGACAATATCATTAGTACTGAAAATAGTGGAAAATAACAAAATAACTTTTGGAAGTACATAGTAATGTAAAACATATCTGTTAAAATATTAAACTTCTATCTCGACCTGGGCTTCGGATTCAGAAGATGGCGCCCACCAATTATAGAAAGGAAACACTAAATTATTTTTCATGACCCCATGCTTGTTTGCATATAATGAAATAATTTTTGGAGTAATAAAAAACGTTTTAAAATTTCCGTATAATTGAAATATTTACGTGTTTATAACATATTAGTTTACTTACTCAAGGTTGATTAGACGATGAAAGATTTGTAATGAGCCATTTGAATGCGGTACGTATCTGCAGTTCATGCATTTGTATTTCCATGTTGAAAATGTAATATGTCTCTCTATTTCGTACCAAGTTTTCATATACTATATAAAAATTTAAATAAAATTTAAAAGTGTTCATAGTGTGTCGGCGTGATTTGACAACGGTTTTTCATTATACTCGACTTATCTTAATCATTTTCATTCCGAGGCTTTTCTTTTTGTTGATAAAAATGTAACAAAAAATAAAGTTTGATCAAATTGAGGAATTTTCGAAAAATAATTAGAATTGAATAAAAAATATTCTGTCAGCCAGAACATTAAAAGAGGATCAATCAACAACATTATATGGACAACTGAATATGAAATATTTATCTTGAATCCAGGCAGCATATTTTGACTATATTGATTAAAAATCTACTTCGGTAAATTTCTGCTGAATTTCGAATTACATTTACCCTATTCAGATTAAAATTTTTCATTCCTTGGATGCCTGGACACAAACCAAAACCATAAAACTGAGCCTGAGCTCCAGTGCAGAGTAGAAGGATGATTCCTACTGGAATCATTATTTTAGTTGAGAAGGATTACAAATTAACAAGTGTTTCAGTGGTGATTCGAAAAGAAAACTTGAGAGCTTTGACTGCTAGCCGCAGATATGAGGGTTTATATAGATGTACAATAAAGGCCCTGGCAGACATAACTCTGTAGAGTAAGAAGGGGCAGCCCCGACCGGTGGGAAAAGTTGACTTTGATTTTAATGTCGCTATTCCTGAACGAACATTTTGATTCGCTCCGCTACAGTTTTCCGTGATTCCGTGAGTATCTCCTTTTTTGCTGTGCCTAAAGTTAGTATGTCGTAAAAGTGCTTGTGATTGGTTTGTTTGTGCTTTTTAACTTTTTGTGAATTCGTATAATTGTTTCTAATCGGTGTAAACTTTTACAAACCAGTTATTTCTATTATGTTTCATTTACGTTATCATGGGGGTGTGTCTGGAGTGCAATGTAGTGATTTCGACAGATGGCCTCGAGACAGTATTTTGGCTAGTGTTATTTGCAAACCTCCTGATGCCTCGTAGTGTAGGGAACTTGCAGCTTAAATTTTTGAACTCTTACCTAACTATAATAGCATGACCCTTACTGGTGATCTTAACACAAACCCTGATGTTACTAACAACTTAACACATTACTTGAAATCTGTAGTTTTCTCCGCATAATTATCTATTGTTCCACACCCGTCACACAGATCATTCTAGTACATAGATTGACTTGATGATTGTTGATGACTTAGAAAACGTGACCTCTTTCACCCAACACTAAATCTCATTCCTTTCTAACCATGACCTCATTAGCATCCTACACAAGTTCAATTTTAATCCTTTCTCTACCATAAGTACTATATATATACGTTATGTCAGCAAGATTAATGAACTCGAATTTATTGAGCACCTCACTACTTGTAGTCAATGGCAAGGACCAAGGCCAAGGATTATAGAGATTGGGATGGTCAGGGTCACTGACCTCGATTTATTAATTACAAAGAAAGACACGAGAGACTGACTTGGGTCGATGTCGATCGTTTTGGGATCTAATTATTATTTCTCTTTCGATTAAGACGAGGAGAGAGGGAGGCTGAGATACTTCAAGGTGAAAATTTTGATACGAGGGACGGATTATTGATTTCTGGGGGTCTGCGAGTACTTTTCGAGTCCGAGTGATTTATTCTTCTGTTTCTTTCCAAGAGTGTAATAAGTTGTTTTTGAATTATGCTCGGTGTTCTAATATTGTCATCGTCGATTGTCGACGTTCTTGTGCTGAAGCTAATTACGGCATTGCTTGTTGGGATTGACTGTGGTGGTGGATCGATCTCCAGGAAGTGCCCCAGTGGAGGAGGTGAGACGAGACCCAAGGTTTTGAAGTGTGCCTCGGGAGGTGAAACAAGACCGAAGGTGTCGAAGTGTGCCTCTGAAGGTGAGGCGGGACCGGCGTCTTTAAGTGTGCCATCAGAGGTGTGACGAGACTGATTGTCCTGAAGTGTGCCTGTATGAAAGAAGAAGGGGTGAAGGAGATCAAGATCAGAGAGGACCCTGGAGTTCCAAAGGACATGGAGAGTTGAGTGCGGGATCTAGGAATAAAGTGCTTAGGAGGTGTGAGACTGTTCATTGTGCTCGCTCTAAATGTCACATCACCTGTTAAATGTAAAATAATAACGGTATGAAAGATCAAAGATGTGTACGAGATGCTATTAGTTCCCCTTCTCCACGCCCTTCTGGTTTACCTGGCAGAAGACGAACCCGGTTTGTAACAAAATGGTCGAGGGGACGCGCAACCTCGCAGGGGTGACATTGCTGCGAATCAAATGTAGACAGCCTACGGAGAATTCATTGGTCGCCACCTGATGAGCCTTATTGGTCTACCTACTTGGCTGGAATAATTGGTGGGGGTTGATGAGCAGGTAACGGACAACCGTTCTGAGTTCATTGCAGTGAGAAAGTTCACAGAGGAAGCTCTAAGTTTCAAGACTCTCAAGCTTTGCAAGAACGTTGGGACGCGCAAGAGAAGTGGGAAAACGCAGAGGAGTCAAAACAGGCAGAGCATAAAATTGGAGTACGGGAAGGGGAAGAGCTCTTAAGACAGCAACAAATACGCGGTCACAAGGTGAAGCTGGTGCCTGCCAGGATAACCAACCTGGTACAACAATTCATCAATATGAGGAAAGGAAAACAAAGAAAGGTGGATCGTTTACACTCCCGTGTAAGTCAAATCAACTTAAAATAGTACCTGGTCTAAAAGAACGCCATATCAAAGACATAATAATTCGAAGCGAAACAATGGATCCACAAGGGAAGGATAGGTACGCGAGCATGCGGCGTCCGGTGGATAGTATCATACAAAGCACAGAGAACTTGTCTAACAATATTGATACAGAAAATGGCTCAGCGACGGCTAGTAATAGTTCCTTAAAAAGAAAAAGGGAGCTAGGATTACAAGCCGCGTAAAAACGCTTTGCTATTCGGTCGCGAGTATTAATAGAACAACTGGATTTAGAAATTCGGTTGGTAAAGGAGAAATTAGTGGCGAAAATGGCATAACTCGACGAAGAAGACGAAGGCCGTCGATCTTTTGTTACCAGACTGTCTACGCCCGCAAATCAGGAAAATATTCACTAATGGTTACGCACCGCTCCAGAAGTCATGTCAACTAAAAGTAGGGTTCCCAGTGACGGTGCTTCGTGTCACAATATTGACCTAAATAAATTTGTGCAACAATTGACGCGAACTGTCAGAGAAGCGCATTTTTAGCCTATGTTTGCAAATTTGAGTCAGGGTGTCATTAAGCGCATGTCGGTTTGAAATGACTTATCAATTTTTTATGGAGACGTATCAGATTGGCCAATATTTGAAAGGGGCTTCGAAGAAAGTGCGATCAAAATCGATTTTAACGAACAAGAAAATATGATGAGTCTTTATGAAAGCTTAAGAGGTGAGGCAAGAGAAGTAGTGGCTTCACTAATGGTAACGGCCAGTGACACCAGACAGATAATGCGATTATTAGCATTTGGAAACGCCAATGCAGTCGCAGGTCGCATATTTCAAAAGCTCAAGGAGTTACCTGAACTTATCGGTGTAACTGCAGACCTTATAACATTTGCCGCCACCGTAGAGATTTGTGTCGCAGCGCTGGACTCTGCGAATCATGTCGGTTACCTTTATAACACTGAACTTGTCAGAGAAATCATCAATAAAATGTCAGCCATTATGATTCATAGCTACCATCGATATTTAAACGAAAAGGGCAAACACGAGGAGCCCGCACTTGTTACCATATCAAACTACTTGTTTTATGTGGGCTACTTTCCAATTGCAAGGGAGACCGAAATAATAAACGCAAGTGGGAAGAACGCAAATTTCAACACATGAATACTAGATTTTCCAAAAGAGTGCGTACGGTAGGCGAGCCAGACCTGAAACGTAGCCAACCGGAAATTACTTGTCTATATTGTAACGTATTCTCCCATCCGATAGAAGACTGCAATCATTTCATAAAATTATCAAATTCAAACCGCTGAAATTGGGTCGCTGATACTAGAGTCTCTTTTTCACTTAAAAAGTAAAGAACACCATAAATTTAAATATCCTTTCAAAGCATCAAATAAATGTAAATTCGATAGATGTCACTAATATACATATCCATTACTCCATAGAACTTGCGAAAAAAGAAGCGACAGTAATATCTTATCATAGCGAGAAAAGGCACTCAAATCGAAAAAGAAGCAGGGACCCTAACTCTGACTAGGTACGAGAAGACGAGTTTTACTAAAAATAGCACCAATGCGACTATATGGACCTACATCGAACATTATTATTAATGCACTGATGAAAGAGGGATCCACGGTGACATTATTAGAAGCGAAAGTCGCGGATGTTATCGGAATTGAAGGATCCCCTGATCCGTTGGGTCTAACCTGTGTCGGAAAGTTGGGAGTATCCGTCTCGTCTAATCAACGTGTACGGTTTGAGATCGGCACCATGTATGGTACTGAAAAACATGCCCTGATTGGCGCTCGGACTATGAGGAGCCTGACACTACCGCATCAATCGTTAAACAGTACCGATACTAGAGATTACAAGCATCTGTCACGTTTATCCTTCGAACATTACGCAGATGCTGAGCCCAAATTATTATTTGGACAAGAATACTGATTTTTTATTACACCTATACAGGCCTATTGTACTACGCGTTATATACCAGCCCATCACTTACACGACTAGGGTGGGTAGTGTACGGACAAGTCCCACATCGACTTTTTGAGCCAGACGAAAATGAATGTATGTTGGTGACGAGCAACCTTACGGAAAGATACACAGAATTCGCGTCTGATTCAGATTTGCATACACTTGTCAAAGCGCACTTTGATTCAGGGAGTATAGGTATTATGACCTTCAGTCGCAGCAATAAGCAGGAAGTCAGAGCAGAGCATGTACTAGTTACCACTGCGAAACGTAGAGGTTCCCGAGGGGAGGTGGAACTATTATGGGAAAACGATGAGGTAAAATTAACAAATAATGGGAAAAACGCATTCAACAGACTTATGTCACGAGAGCGCAAAATGAACCGCAATCCTGAATATAGGGGGCGATATTACCTACAATTTGAAAACTTTTTCAAATCAGGTTACGAAAAAAGAGAACAGTATCTAAAAATAGCAAAGGGCGTATATGGTATTTGACGCATTTCGGAGCAATTATCGATTGCTTTGGTGGGGAATGGACCGTAACCGCTATTCTGATAAATACGTCATGATATCAGTGATATACGGAGCGACATCTTCCCCATGTACAGCACAATACATTATGAATCGAAATGCCCGAGAGTTTGAAAAGCCATATCCGTCTTCTGTTGAAGCAATAAGTGGCAAGCATGACGTCGACGATTATTTAGACAGTGTTGATACGGTAGATGAAGAAATTGCAGGAATTCGAGAAGTCTTGGATATACATAGACATGAAGGGTTCAAGATAAGAGGCTGGGCTAGTAGCAGCAAATTATTGCTTAAAGCTTTGCCCATCGAAGAACGTATCAACGACGCCATCATCTTGTCTGAGGACCAGATAGAAAAAGCTCTAGGTGTAGAATGGAGTTCAGCTCAAAAGACAATATTCTTTATTTTAAATATAAAGAAAATACTGGAGCTGATTCTTGATGGTACGCAAATTCCAACCAAGCGGTATGTGTTGAGCATCATAATGTCCGTTTTTGATCCCCTAGAAACGCTGCTGCCCTGCACGATCAGGAGCAAGATACTGCTTCCGGACGTGTGGCGCAGAGGTGTCAGATGGAATGATAAACTGACAAGTGACGATATTGGGCAATGGAAAGCATGGCTCGTCAAGTTGAAAGGGGTGGAACGTTATCAAATCCCGCGCGCATACTTAAGTCGCTCTAGATTACCCAAAAACATTGAGTTACATGTATTTAGTGACGCCAGCAACACGGCCTGCTCAGCTGTAGCATATCTACGAGGAAAATGTGAGGATAATACAATTCAAGTGGCTCACTTGGCAAGAAATGCGAGAATTGGTCCCGCAAAATCTCTGTCGATTCCCCGAATGGAACTACAAGGAGCTTTGCTAGCCAGTCGACTGGGAATCACCATTATGCGAGAACTCAAGAGAAACGTCCAGCCAAGGTTATTTTGGAACGACTTCCGTAGAGTTTCAGGTTGGATTCGAGCTGACCCTCGTCGATATGAAGCTTTCGTGACACACCGCCTCGGAAAAATTAACGAAATAACCAATGTGTCCGAATGAAGCTAAATATTATCTAAAGAGAACCCAGCTGATAGAGTAACAAAAAACTCTGGAAATGTGAACGACCACATGACTAAATGGATCCAAGGTGCATCGTTTCTTTATGAACCGGAAAAAGAATGGCCGAGACAACCTGATCTGAGTGAAGAGGAGCTGCCGAAGACTGAAACTAAAGGAGAATTTGTATCACTCGTAAAAGACGACAGCGATGATCTACTTACCAGCCTTGATGATCTCGCAAAATGGCTTAAAAGCTTCACACCGATAATCTGCAGGAAGGATGACGTAATAAGAGTAGATGGAATAATCAACGCAGCTAAGGACCGAAGATCTCGAAGTGTGCCTCTGGAGATGGGACGGGACCATGGGTATCAAAGTGTGCCTCTGAAGGTGAGACGGGACCAGGCATCTCAAAGTGTGCCTCTAGGGGCGTGACGAGACCGGGGGTCCCGAAGTTTGCCTGTATGATGGAAAAAGCGGTGAAGGAGAACGAGACCAGAGAGGACCCTGGAGTTCCAAAGGACGTGGAGAGTGGAGTGAGAGATCTAGGAAGAAAATGCTTGGGAAATGTAAGACTGTTCATTGTACTCGCTCTGAATGTCATACCACCTGTAAAATGTAAAATATTAACGGTGTGGAAGATCAAAATATGTGTACGAAAGTATGTTTGTTTCCCTTCCCCACGCCCTTCTGGTTTGCCTGTCAGGAGACCAACCCGGTTTCTGACAGCATAATTTCTAAAAAAAAAGTTATTTATTTCACAAATCTTTGCTTATGTTATAGCATTCAATCTTTAATGATACTTGAATTTAATAAGCAAAAAGAATAATTAAAAGTATGCCACAAACAATTCTTACTTTCCTAAAAACAATTATTTTCATGTTTGTTTTTCGATAATCCTCGACTTTCACCTGTATTTGATCCGAAAAAATTATCGTTAACTGTTTAGCAACTTAAAAATGGTTTGCCAAATAAAAATTGTAAAAAAGCATGGCTTACAGTGTATTTTTTAAATTCCTTACCGATTTTACAATGTTATTAAAAAATGTCATTGTAGATGTACTGGAAATATTCAAATCAAAAGCAAATTAATATGGATCAATGAAGTGAAAAGTATTTGCAGAAATTCGTATATTAAAAAAAAAATCAGTTCAAATGCCGGAAGGGTCTTAAAAAAATTATGGTCGGTCTTATAAGATGATCTTATCAGTATATGCAAAGCAAATATTATTCATTGAGATGATGTTTGGGAGCGTTGAAGTCAAAATCCAATAAATCGTGCAAATGGTTATTTTTGTCCATATTTTAAGATATTTTTATCTGGTCTGCAAATATTTCAAAAATATTTTTGAAATTTTATTGTTTTTGGTTATTTTCAACAAGTTATATTCTTTAAACCCAATGTGGTAGCCACACTTGGAAAAGGTCTAAAATCGAAACTTGAACCTTCCTCTCCAGGTTAGGATATCTAAAGCTCGTAGCACAGTATCGTGAAAACCACCCTTATACGGAGACAAACCATTGTCTAAAAGAAAAGTCAGATAAGTTTTTATCATATTATCATAATTGAAAGGTAATAGTTATATTTTCATATTTACAAACTTATTTTCAAACTTATTGAAAAAATGAGACGCAATATTGTGAAACTTGTCAATAGATAGACTTGTCACATGATGCCGGATTATGATACGTCACCTCTATCTACATAAGTCATCTATCATTTACATTTTATTGCCGCAAAGAGAAAAAATTATAATTCTTTATACAATTTTACCTTAATTCTTTGACAATATGAACAATCACTTTAAGGTATATGCAATCACAAAAACATTACGTAACTCGATAAAACACAATAGCATACCTGACATACATTACTGAAGAATTACTCAAAATTTCCACTAATTGATTTCAGTAAAAACTGAAAAAATAATCGCACAATTTTTTTCAAACTTGGTTTTAACTACGGTCCTACGTTGGATTAAAAAGACCTTTATTATGCATCATGAAGAAAAGTATAGATACTTCGGAAAGATAAAATATTTCAACACTAGAAGGTCGACCACAAAAATTAAGGAAATGAAATATTAGTTTTTAATTTTTAATTGTTCTATCAGAAATTCAGTTAATTTTACAGTGTAAAAATGCCTATAGGAAGAAATAAAATGACTTATTACAATTGTATTAGTATTTTTTTATTTCGTCACTTACATTTTTTTATATCTAAATCCACCCTTCTGCAGGACATAGACTTCATTAGTAAAAGTATCTAATTCAGCTTTTCGATTCGTGATATAATTGTAAAAATTGTTATAAAGATGCTTTCATTTAACTATTTTATTAAGATCAATTCCATTCTCGATTAATAAACTTAAAAAAGACGATTTTTATTGATTTACTATTGATACCAGGTTCGAAAGAGCGAAAATTTCATAGAGAATTTATTTGTATTCGTAGACCTTAGGTGGGCAATTCTTCTGATCCGTTTTTACCAATGAGCTTTTGTCCAGCTTGTTTTTGTCAAGAACTTTGAGAGCCTCCTTGAGAACTGATTGCGGTGGGTTTGGTTTTCTTGCCAAAATCCAAAAATTTTTATAACTAAAAAAATTATTATTAATTATAACTTAGGGTGGCCCGTGAATATTTAAATGAAGAAACAATAAGTAGTTAATATCTCACTCTGAAACTGTTGGATCAGCGCAAGAGAAAACGACGGAATAGGTATCATAGTCGGTGCTCAATATGTAATGTTTGGTATTTTTACTTTTTGGATAGTCCACGAAAAATTTGGCTTCAGTTTGGTTGCCAGAAAATGTAGCATCGCCATTACATTTCACTATATTATTGGTCCTAAAAATAGTGGAAAATAACAAAATTATGAGACAGTAATGTAAAACATGTCTCTTAAAATATCAAACGTTTATCAAGACATGGATTTTGGATTCAGGAGATGATACGGATCAATTATAGGAAGGAGACAAGAAATTTTTTCACTCTCTGCTTGTTTGAATGTAGTAAATTAATTTTTTGAGTAATGAAAAACGCTTTGAAATTTTGAAAACATTGAAATGTTGACATGTTTTTAAAATATTATTTTACTTACTCAAGGTTGATTAGACGATGGAAGATTTGTAATGAGCCATCTGAATTCGGTACGTATCTGCAACTCATGCATTTGTACGTCCATGTTGGAAATGAAACATATCTTTCTATTTCGAACCAAGTCCCCATATACTACATAAAAGAGAATATTATACCATATTCAAATTAGAATTGCTAGTATCGATTTAAACAAATTTATATAAGAATCATTGTAAAAAAGCCGCCACCTCTTTATATATTAAATCACGGTCGACGATTATATCTTTTCAACCATAAAAACTTTTAAACAAGAAATTTTTCAGAACTTGCATAGTGGGACGACGTGATATGACAATCGTTTGTCGCTATATTTAACATAGTTCAGTCATTGTCATTTTGAAGATTTGTTCATGTAATAATCGCAAAAATTTGACCAAGAAAGGCTTTTCTTTTCGTTGACAAAAATTCAACAAGAAATTAGTAAAATGATGACCCCTGAATATGGAACGTTAATCTAGAATTTAGTCAGCATCTTTTAATTATATTTATTGAAAATTGTCTTCTTTAAATTTCTGCTGAATTTTGAATCGCATTTACCTGAGTCAGATTAAAATTGTGCACTGCTTCCCTATCTGGACACCATGTAAAACCATGAAACTGAGCGAAAGCTCCAGTGCAGAGTAGAAGAATGATTCCTACTTGAATCATTATTTCACTTAAAAAGTATTACAAGTTAAGAAGCAATAATCGTGGTTGCGTTTCAGTGCCAACTCGAAAAGGAAAATGGAGAGTTTTTACTGCTAACCTCAGATATGAGTGATATATATCCAACTAAGGGTTTTGATCTTTTTTTTAATTGTATACTTAAAGCCTGACCAGAGATAACGCTGTATCAATAAAAATCTCACATTATATTTGTCGAGGCTTTACTTGCTATACCCCCCCAAAGTCAGTTGCAAAATATAACTTTTTTTTAAGTTAATAATTGCAAACAAGGAAAACTTCTGGCGTTAAATAAACACCAAACGTTGGTAGATTTTTGCAAGTGTTTTTCGATTGTAATTTAAAAATAGAAATTAATTGGGACGAGAGAAGAAAAGGAGGAAGGGGATTTGGAGGTTGCCTTCTTTTCCTTTCCCCTTTTTTTTCTTGCGGTGACGTTCAAGAGAGTGGTGTGCAAATTTTATCTTCGGATTCTTTTTTTGTTTTTATATTCAGGAATTTCGCAGCTAAATTTGAATGTTGGTGAAGAAAATTTTAGATTTTGACTTATTCTGAATTTATTTTTCGAATTTGAAAATATGTTTTTGAGTTTGTGCAAGCTTAGACCTTGTCCTAACTATGCTCGAAGTACGCACTCGTCGAAATTAGGAAAGCAAAAGTTTATTTTTCACCAGAAAAAATAAAATAATAACATCTGCGTCATAAATATCAAGGTTAATTGCAAATTTTTCCTAGATACATTATTTCGATAGACATAATAGTCTTATCTTATCGCAAACGCGTAGTACTGGTGTTAAAAAGTTTGATAATATTTGCTAAACATTCATTTTAATGACATTCTGATCTCATCGCGAACGCGTAGTTTCCGTGTCAAAAAGGTTTGATGGGAGTTTATAAAAATATTTTTAATCCTTTCTAACACATTTCCTGTATCCGCGGGCAATTTATTTATGTCAAGCCTTTGGCAGAATTGCTATTCGTTCCTATTGAAGCGAAATACACAATGTCCCAGTAATACTTTATATATCTGTAATGTAAATTGAAAAAAACGTTTGAATGTTTTTTACATGAGACAGTGAACCAAAGTTTTTCTTGCAACACACGTTTTATTTTATTGTTATTTACTCTGACAATGTCTTTCCTCATTCTGGATTTAGCTTATAGTCTAAAAGTTGACACACATAATCGTAGCATCAGTGCTAAAATAAATAACTTTACTTTATTTGACAGTATCAAGCTGAACATAAATTAAATTATACATGTTTGATATTTGTACTGATGATCAAAAATGTTATTTTTATTTTTAGTTATTGACACAAACGTCGTAGTAGCGAAAACTTCGAGGAAAATTTATTACTCGCTTAAGGACATAGGCGGGCATTATTTCTGAATTTCTTATCCGGTTTCAAGAATAAGTTTGTACTCAGCTTGTAAATACTTTAATAAGGAAAAAAGGGACAATAAACAATCGATTTTCGGTACCTATTTCCTGATGTTACCCATTCTTTAATATAATTTAAAGTTAACCCATAATCTTACTTTGAAGCTTCCTTATCGGCGCAAGATAAAATTACGGCAGTTAGCATAGTCAGTATCTCAAACATAATGCTGGGAATGTTTAATTTTTCAACAGTCTACAAAAAAGGCTTTATTTCGGTCGGAAATAAATTTCACCCTGCTCTTATAGTAGATTTTCGAAACTGAAAATAGTTTCAAAAAATAATTATGAAGCAATAAAAACATATCTGCTAAAAACAAATTAGCGAGACATTGATTCTGAAATCAGCGGATGATACGCATACATGTTAGACAAGAAACAAAAAATTCTTTTTTGTGACATAAGAGAAAATGTTTTTAGATCATTTCTCAGTAGAGAGATAAGAAAATATTATGCTGGTCATTCGTTCACATAAGAACCATGTTTCGACACGGCTTTGTGTACTTTTCAAGGCTGTTTCGGATAATAAAAATTTTGTGAGATACAAATTCTGAGGTATATGTCACTATCTGAATGTGCGATTAATTACGTCAAGATGTGAATAAATTGTTAAAGCTACTGCTTAAAAAAAGAGGTTAAAATAACCAAACTTTTTATTCAATTTTTTTACGAATCATCTGTTTGACTATTATGTCCATCGTTAATTAATACAAATTCTAAATTATTTGTTCGCTGCAGTCTTTGTTTCAAAATGTAGTTCCTAAGTTAGTTTAATATCTGTTTTTTTACGCAGAACACTTTATTGATACTTTTACGTATTTATTAAATAAAAAATGTATTCTCATATGAACGGATGATCAAAGAAATTGTTTCTTTTCTCTATCTTGAGAAACAATGGGGAAAGCCTTAGTTCTACACCGCTAGGTTGTAAGCGTGTAATTTTGCCAACAGATTTACGAAGCAAAATTAGTGGATTGTGATCATTTTCAATTTTTTGGTTACATGATTTGAAGTTTGAATACAAAAGAAACTTATTGACATCACGAAGTTGTTTGAAATTTGCAGGCGAAACTACTGTAATGCAATTTTTTGGAAAGAGAAAATTATTAACAGAAAATATTCCTTTTTTTCCAAGTTGCTGTCAAAATTACTTGCAATTGAAAAAATGGGAAGCAGGTAATTCTGACAGCAAATTCAGCGAGGTGCTTCAAATATGAAAGTATTAACTACGCCAATTTTTTTCATTAACAGGGAGATATTTTTGAAAACGAAACTCTTTTTTGTTCTATGAGTCATCATTCATTTTTGCAATATTTTTGAAATCAGCAAGCTTTGTCAATAGTTTCTCAGAAAGTAATTCGCTTAACCGAGAGATCTGCTTCAGAGTTACGACAACAACTTTTTGAATTTTCTTGAAAAATCGAAAATTCAAATTCTGACGGCAGAAAAAATATAGAAAAATCAACAATTCCATTTTGCGGTCAAACTATACAAGGCACGACAAATGATGGTAGAAATAATGAAAAATATGAAAATAAAAAATGTTGTGGACAAACGACACAAGCTGAAAAAAACAAGTAAACAAAAGTTCTTATCACAAGAAAGAGCAATAAATTTATCACTCATCATTTTTTGATAGCATGCGCAGTTTTGTTTTAATCGTAAAAAATGACATTGAAATTTTTTTTCAATCACATAAGGTACGAAAACAATTTAATAGACGCAAGTTTTTACCCAAAAAGGATCCACAAATTTGCTATTATGCATTTTTTTAAGATGGGTGGCTCACTTTTAATCGTAAAACGCAAGACGGAAAATAAAGACATTAAATTATTGGAGAAACGACACGAAAGAATACATCAGGAAGAAAACAAAGAACTTTTTGAAAAAGCGACGCAAGTTGCAATAACTTTTTATTTCACAAAATTTTTCGCCTAAATTGTATCTACATATTTTCTTAGAAACACTTCACGCTAGGATGCGTATTTTTCGTTTAAATCGTAAAAAATAACTTTGGAAATAAACCAATTGAGTTAATAGAAAAACGACTTAAATTGCAATAAAATTTTCAATAACTAATTTTTGTTATAGAATGCGCATTTTTTAAATTAGAAAAACAAGACATTAAAGATACTTTTGTCTTAATACCAATACATATTACGAATTGTAATGATATACGTTTATTGAAAAGATATATTTCTACATTCTCAACAGAGAAGGTATTAGATTAAATTATATATATATATATATATATATATACTATCTAACCAGCAACAAACGATTCCATAAAAAATTTATACCATTTTCCAAAATTGAGGTGCCATCTTCACGGGCATACTGACTACTCGTTCACTCGGCCCTTCCGAGGCGAGAGTCGCAACCGTCTCTCGCCCCACGCGCTGAGAAACTGCGTGGACCAGCAGATCTAGCAATGTCGGGTGTATTAATTTGTGTTATTATTGATAGGATTTATTATTGATTTCAAATCACCCGCGCTTTTCGGCTGAAGAAGTAGCGTCCTGCGGCGCATCGATACAAGAACGGGGCGGCCAATGAGCGTCGTCGATAAAAATAAACTGCCTGCTCGCGATAAGGGTGGGGTCCCCTCCAGCATTGAAATGAACGAATCCCTACGTTTCAAGGACGTTGAAATGTTGGAGACTTTACTGTATTATGCCACTAAGTCATTTCCCTTTCGGGGTAAGCGTAACTCACAAGGAAAAGAATAACTTTTCACGATTTACAGAAAAACATTGTTGAAAAAAATGAAAATTGTTTAAATCATTACGAAACACGTTAAACAAAAACAACTACTCATGACGTTAATCAACTTTGTATAATTAACGCTGAAAGATAAAATGAATAAATGAACTTCAAATAATCAAATTTTCACAATTTACAGCAGTAAAAAATTTGTTCAACAAATAATAATTGTTTAAAAATGTAAAAATTATTTACGAAATTCAAGAAAAAAAAACCCGGGTTAATTTCAGAAGCCCGAAGGCACGGGTCAACCTTAAAAAAAAAGTACGGAGTTTCTTTTTACGGAAAACTAAAAAATTGGGGAGGGAGATTATCACCAAAATTCGAATGTCGAATTTTTGGAACACCCTATCCTACCCCTTCCTGGAGTCTTACATAAATAAAGTTATGTTCCATAATGCACATACAGTGTATAACAACAATAATAATAATTTATTAATATTAATTATTTGGATTAATCAAAAACAAATTAGTCAAATTAAATTTTTTTCATTTTTTGATTAAAAATCAATATAAAAAAAAATTAGTCAAATTAAATTAATCATGGTACCGGCATACATGGTATCGGCAGAGCATCCACGTCCTAATTTTTTTTAGGTTTTTTTTTAACTTACACAAGTTCTAACTATTATTTAAGCTGAACTGATGTATTCTAAAATTTTGTAAAATTTTGTAAAATAAAGAAACTTCATTAGAAATTATCTAGATATGTTTTCGACATATCTGAAATTTTCACAAATCTTTTTGAATTCTCTCAAGAAATCAAACCGACAAACTATTTTGTCGAATTCATCTTTATGTTATTTTTTTTATTAATCAATAATCTGGAAAATGAGACTTTTGAGATCACATTTTTAACTTCATCAAGTTAATTTGCTTTACGAAATTAATATCTTTTCACACGTACATTCAAAAAAGATTATTTTTAAAGTGAATAAAGTAAGGTTTAATAGATGAAATTGGTAAATAATTATTTTTTATCTATTTAGAGGCAGAAGCTTGTAAGCACGTCGTTTTTTTCTTTGAAGTAATCAAAACTGAACTGCAAATTAAAGCACTCAAAATCAAACTCTTTCGAATTTAAAAGTTTTTAAATAGAAGCTTATGAAATTCTTAATATAGAAATATTTAATTCGAAAGCTTGATAATTTACATGCATAAAATGGAAGCTTCCAACACTTTTCAATCTAAATTTTTTTAAATTAAATGCCGTTCAACCCTAAAATTTTCAATATTTAAATTTCATAAATTGAACAGATCAAAGGTATCTGGTTAACAATGTAAAACCACACTCAGAAATAAAATTCGTTGGTTTAAAGAAAATTTATTTCAAACATTAATATTTATAGTCTCTCAGTGTAAGAAATGGTTTTCTGTTCCAATAAAAATTCTTCTTTGTTTCACAATAAATTTCTTCATTTCGAAGTTATTTTTCGTTATATTTTTAAGTTAGAAACATAAAAAATTGATGGATAAAGTTTTTTTGTAACTGAAAACTTATTCTTAAATTACATACATGTAATTTAAGAAGTGTGGGAGAAATGTGGATTTAGGAAGAAATTTTGAGCGCCGGAAATTTAAAGGTCCAAAACTTAAATTTTTGTATTTTAAATGTTATTTTTTACGAATAATACAAAAAATCACACGAATCCTATCAAACCATGATTCATTAAAAATTTGAAGTTCTTTTTTGGATGAACAATATTTGTTTCATCTTTTTTCGTATCTTGTATAATTTGACCGCAAAATGGAATTTTTTACTTTTCATTATTTTTTCGTGCGATCTAAATTTGAATGTTTAATTTTTCAAAATAATTCAAAAAGCTGTTATGACTATCTGATCAAAGAGAAATGTTTTTCTCCTGTTGACTTTTTTCATATCGTGCACTGTTTGGCTTAAAAGTTTCATTTTTATTTTATTTTTTTTGAATTTTGTAAGCGCTATAACTGGTCATTTTCATTCTATCGAAAAAAGTCGAAAGGATAAATTTGTTGGCTCTCTGAGTACTACGAGTAGCCGTACATGAAATTTTTAAATTAAAAGAAATGGTCTAAAAAATTTTGAGAAAGCTTGAACTTTTTGAATGTTTATCCAAAATAGCTGGCTGACGAACTTGACCTTCATTTTAGGACAGTTAAAGAGTGTATCAAAGGCCAATTCTTTCGAAAGTTATCGTGCTGAAGGACTAGAAATCTGCACACACCGTCACACACACACACATACACAAAGAGAACAATTCGCAAAAACCTGTTTTACGTCTTTTAAGACAATTTTAGGAATACTTCGAGTCACAGTTTAAAAGATATTTAATAATTTTATAAATGTTCTAGAAACTTTTTCAATATATTTGACACCTTCAAAAATCTTTATGGATTTTCTCAAAAATCTTAGAAAGATTATATTTTGATAATCTTTTATTAATATTCTCATTGAATAATTCTACAAAGTTGCGATTTTTTCTGCAATAATCAACATTTCGTCCAATTTTCACTGACATGAGAGCGAGGTAATAATTAATTAATAATTGTTTCAAAACAGTTATCATTGTTTATAAATATCTTCTATAATAATGCTAGATAGTAGCGGTTATTTCTGAAATTTTAAACATTTTAATAATTATTGTCATTTAACGAACATAATTTTTTGAACATTTTATTATTGTTCATAACTATCTTCTCCTAGATAATTCTTTAATTATCGAATTAACAAATTTCTCTTAAAAAATTTGTTGTCCCAATTCTAGTATTTTATTAAATTGAAAAAATATTATTTCATATGAGGAAATATATCAGCATGTGCTGTTAATTTGTACCATGACTCTTTGAGAACAGATTCTTGTTGATTTAACTTTATCTCTACTGAGGCTATAGCATTGAACTTTACTCTACTATTAGATGAACTTTGAAAAGTAGTTCAGGTTCAATCAAGAGAAATGAAATTTTAACCAAATAGTCAAATTTACAACAACAAAATTAATTCTTAAATTTAAATTTGAACTTTAAGGCAAAAGAGACGAATCCTTAAACTAAATAGTTTAACAGCCAATCAAATTTTATAATTTGCTGCTTGCAAAGATAAATTTTCAACCAAATGGTGGCACTTTCAATCAGAAGAGCTTAAACTTCCACCAAAAACAGTTTCACTTTCAACTAAATACTTTAATTTCTAAGTCCAAAGACGAATTTTTTGGAAGATAGTTGAATTTTTAACCCAAAAATTTCAATTTTCTACAAAATATGAATTTTCGATGAGAAATGTAATTTTTGGTATTTAAAATTGGAAAAAAAAAGAAATTTTCAACAAGATAATCAAATTTTTTACCAAATAGTTGAATTTTCAACCAAATAATTGAATTTTAAACAAAAAATTTGAATTTTCTACCTACGAACATGAAATTTTGACTAAATAGTTGAATTTTCAAGAGAAACATTAATTTTTAACTTTGAATTTCAAATTTAACGCAAAAAAGACGAATTTTCAAAGAAAATAGTTAATCAAATAGTTAAATTTTCAACTTACGGGGATAAATTTTCAACCAAATTATCGAATTTTGAATGAGAAAATATTAAACTTCCACCAGAAAGAGTTTAATATTCAACTAAATAGTTTAATTGCTTAGCCCTTGGATGAATTTTTTGGAAGACAGTTGAATGTTTGACCCTAAAATTTGAATTTTCGACAAAAAGATGAATTTTCAACGAGAAATGTCATTCTTGGTATTTCAATTTAAAAAAAAAGGAATTTTACACAAAACAAACAAATTGTTCACCAAATAGTTGAATTTTCAACCAAACACTTGAATTTACTACCTACGAAGATAAAACTTCAACCAAATAGTTGAATTTTCGAGAAAAAAAATTAATGTTTAACTTTAAGACACAAAACACGAATTTTCAAAGAAAATGGTTGAAATTGGAATTTTCAGCAAAAAAGTGAATTACCAACGAAAAATGTAATTTTTGTTATGTCAAATTAGAAAAAAAATTCAACAAGATAGATAAATTTTCAACCAGTGAATTGAATTTTCAAAAAAATAATCAAATGTTTAACGAAATAGTAGAATTTTCAACCAAACAGTTGAATTTCTAACCAAACACTTGAATTTTCTACCTACTAACATGAATTTTCAACCAAACAGTTGAATTTTCAACCTAAAAAATCGAAATTTTTACAAACCATTGATTTTTAACCCGAAAAGATAAATTTCTAACAAAAAGGTTAATTATGAATTAAGCAAAATTAAAATTTAACCAAATAGTTGAGGCTCCAAAAAACTAGTTGAATTTTCAACTAATAAAGATGAATTTTCAACAAAATGGTCCAATTTTCAATCTAAAGGAATTAACAACCATCAAAAATAGTTGCATTTTCAACCAAATATTTGCATTTTTACGCCGAAAGACGAAATGATTAATTTTATATTTAAAAAACTAATTTCAACGAGGAAGTCGAGTTTTCAAGAAAATAAATGAATTTTCAATAAAGTAGTTGAATGTTCAACCGCAAGTAACTGAATTTTCCTCCTATAAAAATAAATTTACAACCAATGGACTTTTAATCCCGGCAAGATGAATTTTCAACAATAAAGTAAATTTACACTCAAGAAAAATGAAATGTCAACCAAAAAGTGCCATTTTCAACAACAAAAATAAATTTTTAACCAAACAGTTGCATGTGCAACCAAAAACTTGATCTTTAAAGCAAAAGAGATGAATTTTCAAATAAAACAGAAGAACTTTAAGCCAAATATTTAAACTTCATACCGAATAGTTGAATTTTCAATTTACGAAGATGAATTTTCAATAGAGTGTTTTAATCGACAATCAAAAGGGATTAAACTTCCACCAAAAATAGTTGCATTATCAACCACATAGTTGAATTTTACGGCAAAGAGACGATTTTTTTCTAGTGAAAGATTGAATTATCAGCCTGAAAAGTTGAATTTTCATGAACTAAATTGTTTTCAGCTAAAGAATATACATTCTTAATCAAAAAGTCAAATTTTCAAGATAAAAATTAAAGCTGAATTTCAAACGAAAGAGTTCAATATCAACAAAGAAAGAAGAATTTTCAAACAAAGTTTCCACAACAATATTCCACTTTGAACCAAGTAGTTGACTTTTCAACAAAAAATATGAATTCTCTACGAAAAATGTATTACTGTTATTTCAATTACGAAAAATTTGCGTTAATGCAAAAAACATATGAATTGAATCAAAACGGATACATTTTCAACCAAATAACAAAATACTTGAATTTTCAAGAAAATAATTATATTTGTGAACAAATAATATAATTTTTAACCAAGCAAGGTTGAGTCTCAGCCAAAATTATAATAGCAGACTTTTACATTAAAAAGAATGAAATTGTAACTTGAAAGTTAATTTTTTAACCAAATAGATGAATTTCAAACTAAAACTAATCAATTTTCAACCAAACATGGCTAAGTTAATTTTTGCTGTTGAAAAAAAATGATTTTCAACAACAAAAAAACTAATTTTTAACAAAACAGTTCTATTTCGATCCAAAGAGATGTATTTTTAACTAACGAAACGAATTTTTAACAAAGTAGTTGAAATTTTAACCAAGCAGCTGATTTTTTAATCAAGAAATTTATTTTCTGCAGGAAAGGCAAATTGACAACGAATTACAGAGATTTTTATCTATATTTATAAACAGATCCTATACCATTTTTTTAGTAAAAATTCAAAAATTGAGAAAAAATTACATAGTTTAGTAGGAGAAAAGGTGTGGACTTTTCATTTATTTATTGAATAACCAATTATTTTGAACAATATTTTCAAATCAGCTGTAACAGTTTGGTTTGAAATTTTATCAATTTTCTATTATAAAAAAAACGTTTCTTTTCCAAAACTTGACGTGCTGGACCATTTTTGTTTCCGGTTTTGCATTCTAGGGGAAAATCCCATTGAAAGACGTACGTTTGCTTATGCCGCAAAGATCAGGGTCAGACAGTGTTATCTTATCTAATAATTAAGTAAACTTTTCCTCGATATGACTCTTCAAGTTAGTTGTCCCAAAAAATGATGTCATTGTCATTATTCTCATCATTTTTATCTTACGTCTTAATTTCTGGTATAAAAATGCATATAAAAATTGAAGCACAAAAAATTAAATATAATAAATAAATATTTTAAATTAATAATTATTAGAATTATAAAATTATCAGTATAATTTCATAAAATTATTAAAAAAGAATTAATTTACAAAACCGAAAAAAAAATAAGTTTCACATTTTTATATTTCATAAGAAAGACAATGTCAAAGTTTGAGGTTATCTTTGATATCTTTATTTTTAGAGTCATTGGACTTAAAAAATTGAAACTCTTGAAACTGAAAATTTTTTTATTTGAAGTAATAACAACTAAGCTGCAAATTAAATCTCTCAAAGTCGAATTCTTTTGAACTTCCAAATTTTTTAATTGAGTTTGATATTTCAAAAAAATTTTATTTAAAAGCTTAATAATTTATGCGTATAAAATAAAAGCTTTTAACACTTTCCAAATATTTTTTTTTTCATTGAATACTATTAAAGACTTATGGTTATACATATAAATTCATGCTATCATTTTAAAATAAAAATCTTAAAAATCGGAAACTTCCCTTTTCCTGTTGGAGAAGAAATGAAAAATTATTTTCTTAAAATCAATAAAAATCTAAAAAAAAAGTTCACTTTTCTAGTCAGGAAATATTTTTAATCAAAACTTTCTCCTTTGCAACTCAACAAATTTTTTTTTTAATAACCCTTTTTCAATTAGGAAAAAAAATTTGAAATATAAAGTTCCACCCTTAAACTAAATTATATTGATAGAAAGGAAAAATTACCTCTTCTTATCCATAAAAAATAACCAAAAATTCATTTTTTCCGAATCTTAAAAAATCTTGAAAGAAAAAAACATTTCTCTACCGATTAGGAAAAAATTGAAGAAAAAAAACAATTTTCTCACATCCAAACAAAGAGAATGCTAAAAATAAAAAAACTTTCCTGTTCCTATTCAGAAAAAAAAAATACTTCTCTTACACGTAACACACATTCAAAAAGGACACAAATGGCCTCTCCCTGCAAACAAAAAAAAAATTATTCCTTATGTAATGCGTCGTGAAGTAAAAGTGACTTTTTTAAAATAAAAATATGGTTTGAATTGATAACCTCAATTCAACCTTTCTTTATTAGGAGTTCAAATACGATAATCGTGGATGCGTATAATAGACTGACTCAAGGCGTGATTGTCACATATATATATATATATATATATATACTCCAGGAATTGCGTAGTGAAAGGTCTAAGTTTCGGGTGTAACTTAAATGTCAATGTCGCTGATGTAATATAAAGGCCAAAGTCGCTATCGTAACACCCCCTTTTCTCGACAAGATTTCTTCCTCGAAATTATATTATTACTTTTCTACTTTTCATAATATTTGGGCGGATACCCTCTGTAAGGAGTAGTGTTTCTGCGGAGTATGATACTACATGCGGTCGATTCTCTACCTTATTCTTAATGCATAGTAAACATATTTGCTTAGGCATACATTTAGAGATATAATTAAAAATTCCACATTTATTCAAAGAGTAGAAAGTAGCTAAGGCTATTGTAATGTAACCTATGTAGTTCAACCATTCAAGACCCGTTCCTTTCCAGGTTTTGAATCTTCTATGTGTAGATATACGTTCGAGCATATTTTGGGTATCGTCTAAGCTCAGACGCGCATTTCTAAGTTCGTCAGTACTTAGTTTCTTAGGCATTTGTATCAATCTTGCTTCTAAGTTATCTAAATCTTGTTGGTTATTTCGTGAATCATAGGTTACATTAATAGTGATAATTTTGTACATTTATAGATTTCTAGGCAAGTCCAGTTTATCTTCAATATTATAAATTTGGCAATTACTTCCTGAAATTAAGGTGTTAACTTCTGTTTGAATAGATTTAACCCTTGTTTCGCAGGCAATGTCTAAATTAATAATAGTCCGCTGTAATAAACGATAATATTGTAAAAAGAAGAATTATCAAGAAAATATATGAATTTTAAACAAAATTGTACAATTTTTAAGCCAAATTGACGAATTATCTACAAAACTATTGAATTTTCAATCTAACAATAACATTTTTCGACAGCAAAAAGGTAATTTTCACTAACTAGATCAATTTTATAACAAATTGTAAAATTCTTATCCAAATAGTTCAATCTTCAAATAAAATAATGAATCTTTAACCAGAAAAATAAGAATTTTTCACAAAAGTAGTTGAATTTTCAACAAAATAATTATACATACAACAAAGTAGTATAATTTTTAACCAAACGAGATAGATTATGAGACAAAAATGTAAGAATAATTATCGAAGAAAAAAAAACGGCTTTTAAATCGTTTTAATTCAATGAAATAAGACGGATATTTCACAAAATTGTTGAATCCCAATGGATTAATTTTTAGCAAGGAACATAATTGTCTACAAAAAAAAAACGCATTTTTAACACAAAAGTTAAGTTTTCAAGCTGAACTGCAATATGTATTTTAAAAGCAGTTGACTTTCAAACTGAAAAATATGAATCTTTAACAAGAAAGATAATTTAAAATTCACAAGATGAATTTTCAATGAAGCAGTTGATTTTTCAACTAAAGGATCAGTTTTCAACCAGAAAAAAAATGTCACAAAATATTTAAATCCTCAACCAAAAAAGTGAATGTTGAATAAAATTAATATTGCTTTTTACCCAAAAAGACGAATGTTCACCAAAATATCTACATAAATTTTCTACGAAATATTTGAATTTTAAAATTATAAGAATACATTTTAAAACAAAAGTGGAATAGTAAAAAATTTTTATATGAAAAAGCTTTTTACACACAAGAAATTATTTTTCAATAAAATACTTTACTTTTAACCAAAGAGGTGAATCTTTAAAAAGTTCAATTTCAATAAAGTAGTTCAAATTTCAATAAAGCAGATGAGGTTTAAATGAAAAAAGGTGAATATCGAACCAAATAGTTGAATTTTTAACGAAATAATTGAATCTTTATCCCGCAAAGATGAATTTTTTCACAAAAAGAATAATTTTTAAACAGCACAGATAAATTTTTAACAAAATAGTTAAATGGTCAAACAAAAAAATAAATTTTTAAAAAACTTGATAAATTTTCTACCCAAAGACAAATTTTCAACCAAATACATTAATTTTTGTACAACATAGTTAAATTTTAAACCGAGTCAACGCATCGACAACTTTAATTTGGTGATTGTGAATTCTCTTTTGGTTAAGCTCCTCCAGCCTTAACGAACACATTCTCACCACGCATCTCGCGCTTCGCACTCGATTTTCTCTGAAGTGCAAACTTTTCTACATCAAGTTCAACTTTATTATATCACATGAATATTATATTTATTTCTGTACCTCGGTCAGATATTGCAAAATAATGTACAAATTTTATTTTTTATGATTACTCATGGGCCCAAGTGGGAGCTTCACATGACGACTTTGTGAGGCCCTTCGCTGGGGGTGATCGCTAGAGAGATTGATCAGCAACCTGGGTCGGAGCAGTGTTGCAGAATGAACGTATCATTTAAATAAATAACAATAGAATTCTAGATCAATATAAAAAATCTATACCTGCTTTCTCGCATTACTCCTTTCCTCACCGAGCGAGTAATGCCTACCACGAAAGGAAAATGGCTTAATGGTAGAATAATAACTTTAATATTTGCGCCTTATTTTGCACTAATTTATATTTTCAGCAACCCTGGAAAATGTATTATTGCACAAATTTATATCATTACAATTCATAATATGTATTGACATTGAAACATATATTTGTTTTCATTATCTTGTTTTTATAATGAAGAAGTTGACAGCCTATAAAAATAACAATTGTGTCAATAAACATTAGATTGTACTTTGTGTCGCTTCTTCAAAAACTTAATTCGTTTATTTGAAATGATATTTTTGACAAATCAAACAAAAAATACACGTCACACCTAAAAATTATTCATAACAAATTTTTATTTCTTTTTTGGTTGAGCATCTTTTACTCAATTATTTTTTGCGTAGCTTGTGTCGTTTGCCCAAAAATTTAACTTTTTTTTAATATCAATTTTTACGAATAAAACGAAAACTACGCGTCCTATAAAAAGTGATTAACAACAAATTTATAGATATTTTTTGGATGGATAGTTTTCGTACAATTTCAGAGCAGAAACGTACTTTGAAGACAAGTTAACCATTTTTTCTTTCTAATACACTATGCGTTGAATTCAAGTGACAGAAAGTATAACAAAAATGTTATCTACTTGATAACAAATGAATTTAAAAAAATTGACACTTTCTTCGCTCTTTGCATTCACATTAAAACTAAATAAGCAAAAAAAAATGAGAAAACCACTTTCACCATTTTCTAAAAAATATAATCCTGAATTTAAAAAAAAAATTTTAATCGGTGCATAATTGTGAAAAGAATTTTAGTTCGGTCAATCTTGTATTTACAAAGTTTTCCAGGATTTTAAGTTGATTGTGAATTTATTGCACGTTTGTAGGTTTCGCGATTTGAATTCTTATTGTAGAGTTAAATGCGGATTCTGCTTCACAAAACACTGTATTGCTATCGCATTATTTGCCCACCTTAATGCATAAAATCATTTTTGTCAATAATGTGATAAGGGTTAGTATATATGCAGGTACGACACGTATGCAAACTCTTGCTAGTTGCAGCTCTGGAAATTCTTTCGACAGCAGTATTGTCACTTTAGTAAAATGAAAACTATAATTTCAACGTCCACTTTCATATTTATGATATGGCTTGACTTTGTTCGTAAGTAGAATATTATATACTACCAACTTAAACATACAGTAAAATATCCTACATCCATATATCGATTATATTAAAAAATTTGCATTTCACTTTCAAACAGGTGAAACATATATTATTATTATTGTGCATCTTTCCCAACAATGTTGCCGGAAGTAGGTAAATATCCGCGTATCCAGGAAGGTTCCGAAGGAAGGTTTGGGAAATGTTCGTGAGGAATTCAATTAATTAAATAAACTCAATTTATATAATGCGAAGATTTTTCACGAATATTCCCAGAACCTACTTTGGGAACCTTCCTTGTTACGCAGAAATTGATCTACTTCTGGGAACCTTCCCGGAAAATTTTTCGGGATTCTTTGAACCTTTCATTGAAATATTCCAGGAATGTTCAGGGAAACTTTTGTGCTAACCGGGACATGTTTGAAAAAATTTCAGTTCAAGCTGTAATTTGTTGCAAATCCTTATCATATTAGCACCTGAAATGTGCCTGAGAGTGGGGGACACCTGAACGTCGCTCAAATCCACGTGAACAATGATGTTGAAACGGTGGTGCTTGTCAGCCTCCTTCCCCGCGAGAAGACTCATGCCACTTCTTAGCTGTCCAACAATTCTGATACTTTCGAGTCCCAGCTCGACGGCGAAATGTTAATTAACAGTTCAAATTGCTAATTAATATTATAACTTTATTTACGTAAAATCATTAGCTTTAGTTCAGCTACCTATTTGATAATTTTGGAAACGTTTTATCATGGATGGGTATCTCAGCAATCGATATCAATCAATCACACTACCTCTCGTTGGAAAAAGCAATACTGTTGATCAACTGTTAGTGGATGTATTCGATTACTAACCATGCTACAAAGAATCATAAGAGAGCTTAAAGAACTAATGGACCAAAAACCCAGCTACACGTTATTACGGGGACATACCATCGCACATGCGGCAAGTCTCTCTGCGGCAAGTCACAACTGCAGCATATCTACCTAGCGGCATCTCCCCCTCATGGCATTTCTCTCATTGAAATCGATATTCTTGCGGCATCTCATATCGCACCCCTGTGACTGGGCAAAGAAATAATGTTGGTCAAACCCCTACCCCTTTTACAACGTCATGTGAGGGGGGGGACGGGAAGGCACCCCTGTGACGGGCCATTCCTTTCCACTAGTGAGAGAATGATTGAAATTTTTTTTGCAAAACACACCCCTGCATGTAAAAAATCAAACCCCTACCCTATAAAATTCCGAATAAGGATCATTTTCAGACAAAGTCGTACTGAAGGTATAACGAGGGGTTCGCTTTTGGGCTTAAGGAGATTTATCAGATTTAGGAAACGGGATTACAGTTTTCAGCGGTACGGTTGAATATTTTTGCATGATATTTTGCACACTTCATCTAAATATTAGTCTGTTTTGCTGACCTAAGCCGGTTCTTTGAAAAAATGTTTATATTCGTTGTTATAAACTAAAAGAAAAGAACAATAGAATAAAATTGCAGTAATGCTCAGTATTAGCTCTATGTGCATTTTTGCGGCATGGCCATCGACCGTCATCAAACTCACGAGGCAGACACCCCGCAGCACACAGTGGGACGGAATCCCGAAAAGCTAGCCAGAGTAGAAAATTTTAATAAAATTGGTCATATTTTCCTACTCGGTGGTTTTTGGGGTCGCTGATTACGCACCCGAAGTCAAAATTTTTAAGAACAAAATGGCGGATTCAATATGGCGGTCGAGTATCCTAAATACATTTTTGATTTTTTTTCCAAAATTGGTATAAGGGAGTTTTCGAGGTAACTCATTACGAATCCAAAGTCGAAAATTTTAAAAACAAAATGGTGGATCCAATATGGTGGTCGAGTATGCTAAATAAATTTTTGATTTTTTTCATAATTGGTATAAGGGGGTTTCTGAGGCCGCTCATTACGAATCCGAAGTGAAAAATGTATAAAAATATGTTAATATCATTGTTTGAATAAATTTTTTAATATTATACTATTCACTAATAAAAGAAGTGAAATTGAGCAACTCATTTACCAGAAAATTATATTTCTATTTCTATAGAATTTACATAAATTTACATTTTTCTGCCTAGTCATCTGTTGAATCGTATGTTAGGCAATCACATGATTCAATTGGTTGTAAACTTATCAAACTCTCCAGCCCGGGATCGAGTTTGTGTTAACTAATATTTTCAGTTTAATTATAACTGCAATGGCTGATTCTAGTTAAGATATAAGTTGATTCCAATACTGATAGGAAGTTAAAACTAGCCCTAAACATTTTATAACTGAATTTGAGAATTAAATAAAGAACTTGACGAAACTTGCCGAGCTTGCCGAAAAACGCAAAAGTGGACGTGAAAATGACAAAACCAGTGATTTTTGCTGTATTTATTGGCTAAAAAAGGAACTTTTTATGTCTAGTAAACTTAATTACCATACCTTTATAATTTTTTGGGTCGCTCAATCCAATTTCGCTATAAAAATAAACCAACTAGATCGTAGTTTGTCTTCAAAACTCTAAATTAGCCGGAAAAGTATCAACAATGGTGGTTTTTCCTTTATTTTTCAGATGGAAAGAAAAATTTACCTCTAGTGGACTAAATCACCATATCTATATGATTGTTGTTTACTGTAGATTTTCTTTGCCTTTCACGTTTCGGGGTATTCAATTTGCCTTAGTTCACTTGCATGGCTTTAGTAGGATTTTTTCTAAATAAGTTTTATTTACTTTTAACGTTACCCAGGAACAACGACGTGGACGTAGTAAATTCTGTTCCCATGAGGTGCTTTATTACCGTGAGTCCCCTTGCCTCTCACGCTTATAGGGTTCTTTTATTTTTTATTTTCCTTTATTTCGCTCGTATCGAACCCTTTTGTCCTCAAAAGACCTACGTAGTGGGTTTCGCTTTCGTTTGGTACCTTGAACTTGATACTATCTAGATTATCAAACTGACCATCTAAATTTTGACACTTCAAGTTTGACTATCCATTTTTCTCCGTGTAGTGCTTCTGAAAGTAAAAGAAGTACTGGAAGAAGGTTGTGGCTTCCAACGAGGAGTCATTTGAAGGGGATATCATCGCCATTGGCCAGAATTAACTTTTACTCCTGGTACACTACAAGGTCGGATACTTTCCGGACAGAACTCGTATATTCTAATACGTAACAATATCAGTAATAATACTTACCCCATCTTATGACTTTCCACGATGGTGAGAGGAAATGATTCTGATTCAATTTCGTTAGGCCAGAATACCGCTCTGTACAGTAAGGCCCCAATTAGAGATCCACCAAAAGGACCAAACCAAAATATCCAATGATTTGCCCAATAATTATTCCATACTGCAGGGCCCAATGACCGAGCCGGATTCATGGAGCAGCCAGTATATGGAGCGACTCCCAAACATATGGCAGTGACTGTTAAACCACTTTTTATTGCACTCGAATCACCATACTTTGAATTGCGTGTATCCCATGCTCCACATGTCATAAACATCAACATCCCGGTTGCAAGGATCTCTATAATAAATCCTTGAATCACTGATATTTGATTGTGAACATCGGTCACGCAAAATGATGACGTCGCAGATACATCTCCATTGTGTAAAAGAAAATCAGGTGTAACTACCTAACATAAAATGTATTTGGATTAAATGTATAGTGTACGCGTTTTAATCAATAGGGTGATCTACTGAATTTTTATTGTTTCGTATTCCCGGGCAGAAACCCTTATAGTTTCGATCGGGTGACCGTCTCACACTGGGGATAGAATGTTCAAAACCACCTTGAGTTCACAAATCTTGACCGAATTGAATTTTTTTTTTAGAAATGTTACTAATTGAATTTCGAAGAGACTCGCATCGCCCAAATTTTAAGATTAATTTTTTTAAATTAGAAAACTTATGAAACCTTATCCAAAAATCCTGAAAATTGAACTCGAGACTTAAATTCCTGAAACCAACTAACCCTAAACCACAAATCCCAACCCATAAACCCTACAGCCATAAATCCCAACCCATAAACCCTAAATCCATAAAATCAAAGCTCATAAAGCCTAAACCCATAAACCCCAACCCGTAAACCCTAAACCCACAAATCCCAACCCATAAACCCTAAACCCACAAATCCCAACCCATGAACCCTAAAGCCTGAACACATGAACCCTAAACCTACAAATACCAAACAATAAATAACAAAATACATCTTAAACCCATCGATGTTAACCTATACATCCTGTAGAATACACTCGTAAACTCTTGACCTATAAATTCCAACCCTAACCATATAACCATATACCCTAAACCCATTAATCCCAACCCATTAATCCCAACCCATAAACCCTAAGCCCACAAAACCCAACCCATAAACCCTAAACCCACAAATCCCAACCCATAGACCCTGAACCCAGAAACTTTAAACCCATAAACCCTGAACCCATGAATCCCAACCAAGAAACCCTAAATCCTGAACCTATAAACCCTAAATCTAAAAATTTTAACCAATAAACAACAAAATAAATCTTAAACGCATAAATGTTAAGCTATACACCCTGTAGAATACACTCCTGAAATCTCAACCCACAAATTCTACCCCATTAACCCTAAGCCCATAAACCATAAACCCATAAACCCGTAAAACCTAAGCCCAAAATCCCTAAACCCATGAATCCCAACGAATTAACCCTAAACCCTCAAATCCCAACCCATAAACCCTAAACCCACCAATCCCAACCCACAAACCCTGAACCCATAAACCCTAAACCTACAAATCCCAACCAATAAACAACAAAATAAATCTTAAATTTAATGGGTTGGGATTTGTAGGTTTAGGATTAGTGGGTTAAGGGTTTATGGGTTTACGATTTATGGGACTAGACTTTATGGGTTGGAATTTGTGGATTTAGGGTTAGTGGCTTTGAGGTTAATGGGAATAGGGTTTATGGGTTAACGGTTAATGGGTCTAGGGTTTATGGGTTTAGGGTTTATAGGTTAAGGATATATGGGTTCAGGGTTTATTGGTTGGGATTTGGGTTAGTTGCTTTCAGAAATGTGAGTCTCAAGTTCAATTTTCAGGGTTTTGGGATAAGGTTTCATAAGTTTTCTAATTTAAAAAAATTAATTTTAAAATTTGGGCGATGTGGGTCTCTTCGAAATTCAATTAGTAACATTTCCAAACAAAAAAATTATTCAATTTGGTCCAGATTTGTGACATCTAGGTGGTTTTGAACAAAATTAGTGCTATATCCCCAGTGTTTGTCTGTCCATCCGTCGTACTTTTTTCCAAGAAGGAGAATTGAGGGGAACTCCTAATTCACAACTCACAAAGAAAGAGGAAGTAGGGACAGTTAAGGAAATGAAGGGAGGTAAGTAGGGGAAATTACGGGTGTGGAGTAGGTGAAGTAAGGGGAAAATTAGGGTAGGGGATGTAGGAGAAGAGATAGGAAATGAGGGGAGAGTTAGTAAGGGAAGTGAGGGGCGATGAGGGGGAAGGTGAAGTGATGGGATATGTGGGGGAAGTTAGGAGAAGCGGAAGTAGAAGAGGAAGAAGTTTGGGAGAGGAGAGGAAGCGATGGGTGAAGTTTGGGGTGGAGAGGGGAAGTAAGGGAATGTTGGGGGAGTATGGGAGGGGCAGGTTTGAACGACTTATTTACGTCTCAATAGGCTACGGAATCCTTTTTCGTAGTCGCAAGGCGCCTACTTTGATTAATTTTCTTCATATTTTTTTTATTTTAGGAGCGTCCACACATTATGTGAAGCTATTTTCAGTGATTTTTGTCTCACTCATCCGTCTTGTGACAAGTTGTGACATTTCGATAAACCCCTCTTCCTCCTCAAAATGACATGTGACACTGAAGCTGATTCCCCTCCTATTTTTAAATACGATATATAAATAGAATTTTATATAACCGTTAATAGAAAATAAATAATTAGCTCTTAAAAATGTTTTATAATCGTTTGAGAATACTTCTAATTTAATTCTCCAGACATTTTTTTCATTTGACAACATTAAAAGTTTTTTTTTTTTTTTTGTTTGAAAAGTCTACCATACTATTTCTGGTTCGTAATTCATCTCGCTTGGTTAAAAATTTTACTATTAGGTTGAAAATTTAATTATTTTGTTGAAAATGCAACTATTTTGTTAAGACATCTTTTTTAGTCAACAATTCGAATACTTGTTTGAAAGTTGAACTACTTTGTTAAAAATTCAATTTTTTTATTGAAGATTCATCTTTTTGGTTGAAAACTGAACTATTTTGTTGAAAATTCGTTAAGTTTTTGTTTGAAAATTCATTTTTTCAACTGACAATTTAACTATTCCATTTTTGGTTCAAAATTTATTTTTTTCAGTCGAAAATTCAACTATTTGGTGAAAAATTATTATTTTTTAGTTGAAAATTGAAGTACTTCGTTAAAAAGTTATTTATTTTGTTAATCATTTATCTTTTTTTTATAAAATTAATCTTCTTGTTAGAAAATAAACTTTTAGGTTGAATGTTGAACGCTGTTCTTGAAAATTCATTTTTTGTTGAAGATTCATCATTTTAGTTGAAAACTCATCTCTTTGGTTTACAAATTTCAACTACTTGTTTGAAATTTAAACTACTTTGTTGAAAATTAATTTTTTTTTTTTTTTGAAGATTAATCTCTTTGGTTAAAATTTGAACTTTTTTATTGAAAATTCATTTTTTTTTCGTTAAGAATTATTTTTTTTAAATTAAAAATGTAACTATTCAATTTCGGGTTAAAATTAATATTTTAAATTAAAAATTGATCTTTTGTGGTAGAAAATTCGTCTTTTGTAGTAGAAAATTAATCTTCTGGGTTGAAAATGCATCTTTTTTGGTTAAAACTGCAACTAATTGGTTTAAAATAATTATGTTTTGGTTAAGAATTCATTTTTTTTAACTCAACCAATTGGTTTTAAGTTTAACTACTTTCTGAAAAATTCATTTTTTTCGGGCGAAGATTCATCATTGTAGTTGAAAATTCAACTATTTGGGCGTAAATTGAATTTTTTGTTCAAAAATTCTTATTTTTGGGTTGAAAAATCAACTGTTATGTAAAAAACTTACCTTTTTGGCTCGAAAATTCAACAATGTAGTAGAAAATTGAAATATTTGGACAAAAATTTAACTATTTAATTGAAGAATTAGATATTTTGTTGAATTTTTTTTTATTGGTTGAAAATTAATTCTTTATCTGAAAATGTAGCTATTCCATTTTTGGTTAAAATTTTTTTATACGTTAAAAATTCAACTATTTCGTAGAAAATTCATGCATTTTGTTCAAAAATCGCCTATTTGGGTAGAAAATTAATCCTGTTTGTTGCAAAATTATCATTTTTGTTGAGGATTCAACTATTATGTTAAAAATTCGTCTTGTTTCATTGAATTCAACTGGAGGATAATTCGTTTTTTTTTTTGTTTTTTTTTTTTAAATTAGCTTTATTAACTAAAAATTTAACTATTCAATTTTTTATTTCAAATTTACCTTTTTTAGTTGAAAATTTAACTATTCGGTAAAAAAATTTAACTATTTTTTTGAAAGTTTAATTATTTTGTTGAAAATCCATCTTTTTTGTCGAAAATTAAACTTTTCGGGTTGAAAATTCAACTCTCTTCTAAAAAAGTCGTCTTTTTACCTTAATAATTCAACTACTAAATTAGTTGTTGATAATATTGGTCTCTAATGTATTAAGACCGATTCAAGTTTTATTTATTAATTATATGAATTAATTATTCATTATTTTATAATATTGTTCTTTAATGTATTAAGACGAATTTAATTTTATTTATTAATTATATTTATTGATAATAAATTATTTTGATTGTTTTCGTCAAACTGACCCATGCATTTTCTTAGCCTTGAAGAGCGTATGACGTCACACCACGTGATTCGCGATATGAGGGCGCCACATGTTTCGTTTAAAAAATCGACATTTCCGGTCTATATTTTGTCACTTTTCAATTAATTATAACAAATTATTGAATGAACAACATCAAGTTTCAATTTCACATTACAATTCTTTGAGAGTCAAAGTTTATAAAAAAAACTTAACTTTAAGCAAAAAAAAAAATTCTTTTGATGACCCTATTCGATTATTTTCTTATTCCTATTTTACAACAAAAATGAAAAATTTCCTTACCTTCAGTAAACCGTAACCTATAATTCCTCCAATCAGCTGAGCAATTATATAAATTATTGCAATTGGTAAAGATTTTTTCCCAAGAACAATTGCACCAACTGTAATTGCTGGATTAATATGAGCACCTGATATGTGTCCAATGCCCTGCAAACAATATATTTCAACAAAACAAAATTTCTGAAACAGAATATTATATAAATAACGCCCTGCAAAAAAATCCTGATTAAAATGGATTGGAAGCGTTGAAATGATGATTCGACCTCGATAACCACTTCATTATAACTAAACATACTTAGCGGTTAATAAATGATTAATAATTTATAGATTTTTGAAAATTAGAAAGTCTCAGCTCAAAATTGTTTCATAATTATTCTCAGAGGCCAAAGAGAATCTTTTTTTTAATAATTAAGTGTATAAATAAATTTTTTTTTAATTTTATATATAAGGTCTAAATTTACCAAGTGACCAAAAATATGAATGCCAAAATTATCCACTTTAGCAAATCTGAAATCCTAATATTCCGAAATTGGGTTCTTTGCAAATATATTTTGAAAAAATATAGATCTATCATTTGGACAACAAATAAATTCCAAATTCGCCAAATTTGAAATTCAAAAATTACAAAATTGAATTTCTTGCAAACTTATTTCGAAATTCGAAATTTATCAAATGAAAAAATGAATAAATTTACAAATTTACATTTTTACAAATTTGAAATTATAGTATTCTTCCAAAAATGGATTTTTTGATAATTTAGTAAAATTGTTTGAAATTATCTGAAATTTTGTGAAATCTTTGAACTTTTTTTGACATTTTTCTGAAATGTTTGTGAAATTTTCTAAAAACTTTAAAGTGTTTCATATTTTTGTGAAATCGTTTAACATTATTTGGAAGTTTTTGAAATCCTTCAAACTTTTTGTGCAATATTTCTCAAATAATTGTTTCACGAAATCTTTTTAAATCTCTGAAATATTTGGAAATCTATTAAATCTTTGAACTCTTTGTAATCTTCGATTTTGGCTACTTGATAAATTGAGAATTTATAAATAAATTTTCAAATGATCCATTTTCGGAGAATTATTATAATTTTTAATTTGGTAAATAGAGTGATGTACCAATTTTCAAATGAATTTAGAATTTATAAATAAATTTTCCAAGAATAGATTTCTGGAATATATCGATCTCAAATTTGGTAAAGTGGGCATTCTGACATTTATTCATTTGGCTACTTGATAAATTGAGAATTTATTAATAATTTTCAAAGAATCCAATTTTAGGGGAATATTATGACTTCAAATTTGTTAAAAATAGTCATTTTTCAATTTATTCTTTTTTCCACTTCATAAATATAGAATTTCGAACTAAATTTGCAAAGGATCCAATTTTGAAATTTTGGAATTTCAAACTTTGCGAATTTGGAATTTATTTGTTTGCCAAATGATAAATCTATGATTTTTAAATAAATTTGCAAAGAACCTAATTTTGAAATATTAGGATTTCAAATTTGCCAAAATGGATAATTTTGTAAATTATTATTTTGGCCACTTGGTAAATTTAGACTTTATATATAAAATTTTCAAAGAATTTATTTATTTAGCCACTTAAGAAATTTCGAATTTGTGAATAAAAATTGCAGATAACTCACTTTTGAAATTTTGATATTCCAAATGTGGCGAATTTGGAGTTTATTTGTTTGCCAATTGATAAACCTATATTTTTTAAGTAAATTTGCAAAGAACCCAATTTTTGAATATTAGGATTTCAAAATTGCTAAAGTGGATAATTTTGGCATTTATTTTTTTGGCCACTTGGTAAATTTAGACTTTATATATCAAATTAGCATAGAACTTATTTATTTATACACTTGAGAAATTTTGAATTTTTAGGTGAATTTTCAAAGAACTCGCTTCTGAAATTTTGGAATTTGGCAAATTTGGAATTTATTTGATTGCCAAATGATGAACCTATAAAAATTATTAAATAAATTTGTAATAAATCGGGAAATTGTCGTTTATATTTATAAAGTTGGGTGTTTTAGAATGCGTGAGAATCTCCGCGAATACTTCTTCAGTGTCAGAGTTCTGCGTAAAAAATAAATTTATGGATGTGTTTCAAGAAGGCTTTCATCTACCCTCTCCTTCTCGAAATCCGTCTGCTCTCAGAATTTCTCTATTTCATAAAATTAATATTTTCGGCCAAAATATTAGTTTCCCCAGAATGAGAGGGACTTACTGGAGATTATATTAACTCCAGGACGACGTACAACCTCAAATATTAGGTTAGTTTTCTTGATTCTATTCTATAATTCAGTTGTTGAATTATATATGGGACCAGTGCCGATGCCGTAAATAACAAAGAAAATCAATGTCCGATTAACCAAACACCCTTAGAATTATTATAATTTGAACAAGATTTAGAATCTTTTAACAATTTTGAATTATGTTAGTTTCTTCGTCGGAAATTGGCAATGTTGCTGAATTAATGACGAACTGACGTGGGGCAGCGAAGGAATCATGTCTGGTCAGGTTAAAGTCGATCAAACAGAATGCAAGATAATTTATCACCGTCATTAATAAAACTACTGAATACCTTATCAATATAATCCAAGATAGAGTCCCCGAGCCGATCCAACAAGGCACTCCCTTTGTATCCAAAAAAATGTTTTTGTAGTTTTGGAAAATTACCAGAGATGTAGCCTCCGGAAGCTACGACAACGATCGTTCACCGAACGATCAATCCCGACGCAACCGGAAGTAATACGTCATCCAACTCATCAGTTCCCACAACACCAGAAGTTGATCGAGTCGGGAAAAGTTACTTAACAAAGAACCGAAAGCGAAAGAAACAGTGATTTTAAATTGAAGAACTCAAAGACCCAAATTATGTAGAAAAGCACACTTATAACTTGTGCAAACAATCTCAATGGCTACACTAGCCTGCACCTTGGTTGATGCTGAACTGCCAGGACAAAAGAACAAAAGAAGCTTCACGCTACTACCTGAGTCCCCATTCCAACGAAAAGGATAGCGCCTGAAACTCAAAAACAGAGAGAGACCTTCAAGGAGAATGAGCATCGGGCGGAAACCATTTGATTACCAATGAAACCTGAAGGTCACTCAATAACAACATCAAATAAATTATTAACATCCCGCCCGCCTCGTTCGCTGAACGAAACGAAATCCACGTATGAAGGTCAAGAGTTTGGTGCACACAATAAATTTCCATGTATGAAAGTCAAAGAATTCAGTTCCGCTTGCCATTGAACACAATTGATCGCATGGAATCAGCGCACGACTGGTAACCAACACAATTTGATAATGGGGCGACTGAAGGTCCCGAAAGAACTTTTAATAGTGGCAAATCACACAAGTCCATCCTGTCTGGGACTAACATTGGTTATCCGTACAAGTCCATCCTGTCTGGGACTAACATTGGTTATCCGTCCTAAGAGCCATGTCTAACGTTAAAGTAGAGAAGGGTTAACAATCAACACGATGTCTCCAATTTGAACATTACGTTTCGGCACAGTCCATTCATCTAAAATGTTTGCCATCTTTGGAGTAAATGATTAGGAAGTGGAGTATCTCACCCAACTTGAGCTTTCCAGAGATCCTGCCTCAGGATCTCCACGACGATAGTGATTGGACTCAGCCAGCCAACTGAATCAAAGATTCAGGAAATAGCAGCCAGAACCTTCCTCATAGTAATCGGGGGTTCACTGTCGATTACTTGTACTTTGAATTGGAATGTGTCAGATACAGGATCCCAGGCGACTCCCAAAGTATCATCAACATAGATTTTTTCGAATCGAATGACCAGATATAGAGCGCATGACATTCCGTAAGTTAGAGTCCGAAGTTGATAATGACTATCTTCGTTCGCTCCTGGTTTCCTCCGAACGATACGTTGAAGCTCAACATCTCTTTCGTCAACTCTGATCTGGCGATACATCATTTCAACATCCGCACAGAAAACAATTCAAGGGAATCCAAATCGCATCAAGACGGTAGCAAAGTCATTTTACAGTTTCGGAACTGTGTACAACAAATTATTCAAGGACAGACCTGAAGAAGTCTTTTGCGATGCATTGAAGACAATGCGAAGTAAGGAACAACCATCTGCATTTCGCCAAACAGCATGATCTGGGATGCAGTACGTGGACCTAAAACTCGTAAGTGTTTCTGTAGGAAGAATAAGACGCATCTGCCCTAACCTTTTATAACCAGACATAAAACGCGTATATTCCTCGTTCAGCAAGGTGTCCTTCTTCAGTCGTTGACATATGGAATCGAGTATCCGTTCAGCTCCTTGCAGAGGTTCTCCTGAGGTGTGAATACAGGATGGTCGAAAAGAAAAATGTAAGATGTTGTCGCGTCGATGTTGGTCCGCTCACATTCCTGATCCTCGAGAGAAATCAACAGGGGAATATTTACTTCCTCTTGTTCCCAAAATCGTTTCAGGATACTAGCAAGGATTTTCCTTCTGTGAACATTTAAGGTCATCACGATTCTAGGATGGTCCGATTTATCTGAAGGTTTGAAGGGCGTTGGGAGCCTCTCGTGGTCCTTGACGAATTTCGTTCAGGAGAAGTGAGCCGAATTATCAAATTCCGAATCCAAACGAACTTTCTTAGTGGTTGAAGGGTCTGAGTCTTTAAAGGCCTTGCATGAGCCATGTCTTCATGAAGTGTGCTATGATGCTGTTTATAGCATAGAGGACAACGAGCCGTCGAAGGACAGTTACGACTCCAATGTCCCGTCTGGAAACAATTAAAACATAAGCGTAGTCGAATCACAGTTTGACGCCGATCAGGAGAATCAAGCTTATGCCGCTCTTGACAGTGACCGATATAATGGTTTGAGCTACAAGCAGAACAAGACTGATGAACAGATGGAGCGCATAACCGAGACTTAATTCTCTATCCCGGCTGGGCGTTTCAACTTGAGGCGGTGAGCCTGCTCCTCGATTCACTTATTGACGTATGGAACGTTTTAGTAGCCTTAATGAGGGGCTCAAAGATTTTTTCCGCCGTGAAAGAGTGTCTAAAAGAGTCTGCAAGCCCTCCGCACTCTCTCCATTCTAGGTGTTGATGACCGTTATGGCTTGTAGATCGACAGGGTGTAGGAGCCGCTTGTTGTCGTTGCGACCTAAGAGAAGTAACCAGGCTATTGCGTAGTTGGCTTCTGTTGTCGGCATCATATCTAAAGAGCTTTTGGCTTCACCTTGAACCGCTCCCTTCAGGTAGTATAACTTTTGTACTGGAGATAATGTTGTATCATATGTACCATGATGATATTGTATCACCATGTACCATCACGAAAGGTCTCCCAGCCTTCTCATCGACCTAAGAGTGTGGAAAGGTTTATCCTGGGCAAATTTATCTGTGAGCGAGTGATTGTCACCGGAGGAACTGGAGGCTCTGGGGCTGAGAATGCCACTGGACGTTCGATACGACCTTCTTCGTCGTAGAGACGACTGAGAGTTTCGACGTAAACAGCTTGGGTAGAGTTGAACTGATTCTCAGTGAAATATAGTTCACTGGCAATGGCATCATTGCTTAAAAGTTCGAGATGATGGGATTTGAGTGTCTCGAAATAATCGGTCAATAACTGAATCTGGCTGCGGAGCAATCCAGAAATGATTCTTTGCTGCTCAGCGGCAAACACAGTGTTCTTTATATTTGTGATCGAAGTTACCAACGACAATTGGCTCTTCGAAAGGTCCATGACACTCATGATGAGATATGTCCATAAATCGTCATAAGCTGTGTAATAGTTGTGGACCTGCAACCAATATTAATAACAAAAAAAGAACCCCAGTCAGGGATTTCATTTTTCGAACATAGAACAACAGAAAATGAGTAGGCAAGGAAGAGAGTATTGAACCTCCGATGCAATGCAGAGACCTGGGGAAACAAATCCGAAGTTAACTTGTTAAACTCTCATCAAGATTTAGGCAAAATTGAATAACAAAACAACAGGATAAAAATATATAATCTGTCGTCCTAAATAAGTTAAACATGCCTGAGAGCTTGTCTCGGGGCGTTCCCAATGTTGCAAACAATCCATCAGCAGTATGGTTGTCATGTCTGAGAGCCTGACTCGAGACGTTTGCAATTTTTGAGAACAATCACACGGTCAGTGAGTAAGTTTGTAATACCTAAGAGCCTGTCTCGAGGCGTTCGCAATGTTGCAAACAATCCATCAACAGTACAGTTTTCATGCCTGAGAGCTTCTCTCGAGACGTTTGCAATGTTAAGACCAATCACACGGCCAGTGAGTAAGTTTTGTCATGCCTGAGAGCCTGTCTCGAGGTGTTCTCAAAGTTGCGAACAATCTACCATCAATATGTCCGTCATGTCTGAAAGCCTGTCTCGAGACGTTTGCAATGTTGCAAACAATCACACAGTCAGTAAGTGAGTTTGTCATGCCTGAGAGCCTATCTCGAGGCGTTCGCAATGTTGCAAACAATCCATCAGCAGTCTGGTTGTCATGCCTGAGAGCCTGTCTCGAGACGTTTGCTATGTTGATTACAATCACACGGTCAGTGAGTAAGTTTGTCATGCCTAAGAGCTCATGTTTCTCCGCTTACCCACTATCCGGCTCGAAGGACCAAAATGTTGCTGAATTAATGACGGACTGTTTTACAAGTTTTCAACAAGTTTAAGTTATGTTGGTGTGTTTGACCAGAAATGGTTATTCTTAAACAAAAATCATAATTTTAAAGCTAATTATTTTTGTTTAAAATAATAAAATTTACAATCTTAAACAATTTCGGATTATGTTCTTATTTTGGTCATAAATTAAAATTTTTATTAAAAAATCATTAGATTTGAAAGAAGATTCATAAGGTTTGAACCATTTTAGGTTAAGCTGTTGTTTTACATCGATAATTGGTATTTCCATACTAAAATAAATATAATTTGAATAAGATTCAGAATCTTTTAACAATTTTGGATGTTAATGTTTTTCCTAGGAAATTAATATTTTCAATCTGAAAAAAAATTATATTTCACAAAATTTTGAACTTTACATTATGTTAGTGAATTTTGTCAGAAATTGGTATCTTTGATCAAAAATTGCATAGTTTGATTGTCTATACATTGTAAACAAATATTATATATCAATTCTGAAGTTAAGATCAATTTTCATCAATTATAAAAAATATTGTCCTTGATTTTCTTCTTTATTGTTTAAAATAATAGATACTATGCAGTACGAAAGGTTTGTATTATTATTAATTTTATATTTAAATTTAAAAATGTCGTGAGAAGAAAATATTTAAAAAATCGCGCGCGTTAGCATAAAAAATGTAGTCAAGAATTCCACTTCAGTCTACGAAGAATAATAGATAAGTTGTGACTATTTCTATTTCGGTTCAAAAAAATAATTATAAATTCCTAAAGTGAAAAATAGAGCGCTGAGCACGAAGTCCCAGACGGTCTGGGAAAATCTACATATTTTCACAGTCGACACACGTGCCATGATTTCATTGCATTTATTTTTAACGATTCTTTAAACTTTTTCTTTTATTCCAGTAATGTTAATTCTTTGACGTTAGTAATATAATTTCTGTAAAATATGATTGCAAATTATTTTCTCTTTTTTTCATTGGTTGGCATTGAAAGTTTCAATATTTTAAATCAGAAAAAACATTCCTTAGCTATAGAAGCAATTTTGATCCTTTATGTCTTAAAAATGAGAAATGTATTCTGCAAAATTAATCATGCATGAATTGCCATTAAACTTTCTGGAATTTATCTCGTTTGGATAAAAATTCCACTACTTGGTTAAAAATTTACTTATTTTATTGAAAATGCAACTATTTTGTTAAAAAATTATCTTTTTTGTTAAAAAATTCAACTACTTGTAGATTCTTCTCTTCGGTCGAAAATTTAACTATTAAGTTTTCCAAAAATTAATCTTCTTGGTTAAAAAATAATCTTTTGGGTCGAATGTTGAACTGTTTTGTTGAAAATTGAACTATTTTGTTGAAAATTTGTGTCTTTGGTTGAGAATTAATTTTTTTAATGAAAATGCAACTATTCTATTTTTTGTTATAAATAGATATTTTAAATTGAACATTGTTCTTTTATAGTCAAAAATTCAACAATTTGGTTGAAAATTTATATATTTTGGTAGAAAATTGTTTGAAAATTTATCCTTTTTGGTTAAAACTGCAACTGTTTGGTTAAAAATTATTCTGTTTTTTTTTTAAATTTCAAGTTCATTTTTTTTTTTTAAATCTCATCTATTAATTGTTTTATTGAGAATTTATCTTATTTGGTTGGAAAAATCAACTACGTGATTTGAAATTAAACTGCTTTTAAAAAAAAATTTGTTTGTTAAATTAAAATTAATCATTTTCATTGCAAATTCATGTTTTTGATTACAAATTCTTATTTTTGGGTAAAAATTCAACAATTTAGGTAAAAATTGAAGTACTTTTATGAAAACTTAACTATTTTGTAGGAAATCAACTCTTTCGTTGAAAAAATCATATTTTCAGGTTGAAATTTAACTGTTTTGTAGATAATTCGTCTTTGTGGCTTTAAAATTCAACAATTTTGTGGAAAATTCGACTTTTTCGTTGAAAAATCATATTTTTGGGTTTAAAATTTAACTGTTTTGTAGATAATTCGTCTTTGTGAAAGTTGAATTGCTTTGTTAAAAAAAATTTCTAAGATTCGCCTCTTTGCTTGAAAATTGAACTTTTCGGGTTGAATATTGAACTCTCTTCTAAAAAATTCATCTTTTTTATGTAAAATGCGTTTTTGCAGGTTGAAAATTCAATTATTTTAATAAGTGTATCTTTTTTGGTCAAAAATTCAACAGTTTTGTTAAAAATTGATTTTTTTCATTTCATTCAAATGGTTGAAAATTCGTCTTTTGGTGGAAAATTCATGTTTTTAGTCGAAAATTCAATTGTTTTTTGGTTGAATTTTAATTTTTTCGTTTCAAAATTGGACCATTTGTTTGAAAATGCACCTTTGTTGGTTGAAAATTCAACTATTTGGATAAATTCGTCTTTTTTCTGAAGAAGTGAACTGCAATGTTCACGAAACGTCGGCAAGTTTCGTAGTTTTGCACACGATTGAAACCCGAGAAAGCTTTAGATTTAAATTCATCAAAATGCATATTGTATCTACATATATACATGCTTAGTATAGGACCACTATAAAAATTTCCCGTGTTCGCAGAATCATGTTAAGGTGAGAGATGATCAGAACATTCACAAAGTACAGTCGAATCTGGATTTAGTGCCGGTTTTGGGGCTGAACTTGACGTTAAATCCAGAGTCTGGGAACGATTTTGTCTCTCTCCTGTTTCTCTCTCTGTTTTGTCACGTCTGAGTGCACACCGCACATCCCCCGACAAACGCCTCTCACGTATCCCCACGGCGCGGCGTCAATTCTCGGAGGTCTGGTCACGAAGCAGTTGTTCTAGTCAACGAGTTCCACGTAGTCTTTGGCATTAAAGTTTTACTTAGGAATCTCGAATTGCCTGAGTTCTTTGGTCATGCACATTCTAGCTGCGGTAATACGTTCTACAGGTATCTGACGTATTTCTTGCCTTTCATCACAAAACATTGCGAGGAGAAGATTTTCTGGTTGAGCAAAATATCCATTATTTTGGATTACGTTATCAATGGTATCTCAGAGATCATCTTCGAAGTACCTAGTCATTTTGATACTTTCCCACAAGTTTTTGGGAGCGTCTTTCATAGTTGGATGGTACTTGATTTCAAACCACATGGGAACATAAACGCGTATGGTGAAAGTGACAAGAACTAACAATTCGAAAGAGAGATTTTCTGTTCCGACATACTTTCGGAGCGTTCTGCTCGCTCTTGTGAGCAACCTAGCATGCGACATTTTGTGGCTTAATTTCCGTGAAGCCCACAAACAACTCATTGTAGCGGTCTTTCTAGAGTTTTCTCAAATCTTCTCCTAATGCCATTGTTTTTTCCAGTATTGGTAGAGCATCCCTCGCACCCGAAGCAATCTAATTCAGAGAGGTCAATCGCTCTCTCTAAGAAATAATCCAATATAGCATCTGAGTTGCATTCAGCATTTGAAGCTGATGAAGTTGCATGTCCTAAGTATCAACTACAAGGTTCTTGAATTAGAGATATGTGCTCTTCTACTTTTGATGATTGCCGCAATATCCCGTCATCTGCCGCCTCGATAACTTTAGTCTGGTCCTTTCCGCCGTCAAAGTAAAACGCTCCCATGTTTTAATGTGACCAAAAATATTCTATTTGCAGCTCTTGACGAGTTTTCTTCCTTTCACGATAAACTTTGCTCTTGTCAAACACTAGGTATTTAACTTCAGGAACGTATTTGCTAATATCGTGCAAAATTGAAGAAGCCAATGCCGCGGCACATCTGTTTCCCACTCCGAATCTATCACAAACTGCCGTAAATGTGGGACACTTTATTCTGGTTTGTCCTGTGAATGGAGTGCCAGCTGTGGTCCAATCTTCCTCCTCATCTACTTCTTCAACCGCATCATCTTTTTCATCTTCACATGTGTCATGGTTAGAGGATTTTTCAATTAGAATATTGCGAACATTGTGCAATGGAATTTTCAGTTGTTGGTCGTTTTTTCATAGATTCTTCCTCATCGATACGTGATTCGACTGTAACTGGACGCTTCACTTGATCGTCAGAATGCCCAGTTCTTGTGAGACGTACAGATACTAAATTCCTTTTTCTGTCAGTTTTCTGATCCAATAGTAAAACCCTGTCAGATTCAGAAATTTTCACTTCACAAAAACAAGAGTCAATTTCGCATTTTCAAGCGGCTATATCGAAAAGCCCTCGTGTTTTGAACAAATTTAACTCGCCTACGCAGGTTGGGTTATTTTGGTCTATAAAATATGACTTTTTAAAATTGGAAAATGCACTATGATCGCTTTCGATCATTTTCAGTATTCCTCCATCTGAAATTATTGGCATCGAAGTTCGGCTCCAGACAGTTTTTACTTTTTCTAGTACTAACCTTACAATCACAAAAAAAAAATATGGAAATTTCTTGTTTTTTTTTCATACATCTTGCCGAACTCAAAGTAATAGTATTCCATTACATTGATTGAAACAAAAGACAAAGCTGGGCATAATCAGAACATATTCAAATATTATAAATCGGAATCACTTATAAAAGTATCTCACGGCGTGAGATGAGTAGCCACAAGGCACGACGAAATCACAGCGACAGGCCGGCGAAACCCTCGTGTGTCTTGAAAACACGGTGCTGCCCAAGGATGACAGCCCTCTCTATCCATCTTGCAAGTGCATAGGCATGTATTTGGCAAGCGGATATTGCTTTGAGGTTACGAACCAGTGATAGATTCGCACCTCTTGTAGCACCGATCACAAAGAAAATCGTTCTAGCCTATTATTTTGGGTAAGACACCACAACACCCTTAAAAGATATCGATATCTCTCCTTCTTTTCCCTCTCCTTTTATGTGATGTTGCAGTGTACAATGGAGACTGCTGGCCGAAACTCGCAGTTACAGAACATTCGGCACTTCTGTGCTTTCTTGATCCGAGCCTTCAGGAGTGAGTACTCGAGATGGATGGCAACGAACAAGCTTGCCATCCCGGTAATAATCTGTACATTTAGAGTGGTTCCTTGAACAAAGGACAGGCTCGGATTCTTCGACATCGGGTTACAAAAGTTATGCGTATGTGCAAATTGAACCTTACGTCGTTCGTTCCGCGACTTTACATCTCATGCCGTCAAGGTGGTCGCGGAATATTGAATCTCGAATGTCCTCACAACACGATAATTCTGGCTACAGCACATATAGTCGCAAATGGACGAGACCCTCTTCTTGAAATGGTTAGGAAACACGCAGAAGTTGGCAACGGAGCGTTTCTATACAAAGCAGCGGAGAAAGCTGCCTTCACTTCAATATCATGGGTCAGTAAAATGCATAAAACATTATGCATCTAGAGTACTCACTCCTGAAGGCTCGGATCAAGAAAGCACAGAAGAAAAAATTTCACCAACAGCTTCTCGACAAGAGTATGTACGGCATCTTACACAGGAATGTGAAGAATCAGTCGAATTCGCTTGATCTAACGTTTGCTTTCCTTAAATTACCCGGATTGAAGCCGGGCACGGAGGGTTTTATTTTAGCCTGCCAAGACGGTGTCATTTCCGCTTTAGCTTAATGTCGCCACATTTTGAGAGAACACATTCCCGATGATAGCTGCAGAGCCTCCCTACAAAAAATGCCAGATTGAAACGTATTCAATAGTATTGCACTTTGAATGCGAGGTTGTCGAAAAGCAGATTTTCAGAGAACATCTCGTGAATGCGAAGCAATACTTTTTAATCTGACTTTTTTTGCAGGGGTGTCATGCAAACCACAAGCCCCTAGGATACATACTATCTGGTTGTCCAACTCACGTGAGAAAAGCGTACATCTAAAGGCTCAATGCGGCATGAAGAGTGTTTAATTACCATGTCTGTCACTCTTACGACTTTGGTCCTGATACCGGTCCGCCAAACGCCCCTAGGGAAATAGAGTCAATTGTCGAAAATGAGAAGTACTATATATACTGGAACTACATATTCTCGAAAATTGCTTCTTTAACGCACTCGGCGATTGACATAGTTCTTCTTGACTTTAAAAACGAATCATGTTCGGCATTGAATTTTCGGCACCAGCGGACAAGAACATCACAGTGAAGAGGAATAAACAGGAAGCAAGGTAACGACCTTATAAGGGAAGTTTCGGTGTCAACAAAGCGCTAAGACATTTGTTGCGAAAATGCCAAAAGCGGTCGTCGTTGGGTCTTTTCGTGCCCTCAGGGTACTCTAGACATTTTCGGGATCGTCGGATTGAGTTTACCGCAGACTGTTATCACCTATATCACGTTCGTGAGACGTGATGACAGCTGGAATGTTACGGCAATTTCATCGGGAGTGGGTGTAATTTTCTGAGATGTCCACACTTCTGAAAGCCCAAGTGAAAAAAACAAAGGTCAAGAACTGTCGCCAACAGCTCCTCGAGAAGAAAATGCACGGAAACTTTTTTAGAAATGTAGGCGATCAGTCTTTGTCGAAAGAATTAACTGGCATTGATTCTACTTGATACTTTTTTCCGTGAAAGGCATCGTATTGCATTCAAGTTGGTGGGTTTCCGAAACGCATTAAATAACATTAACGCAAATTTCCTAGATAGAAATAAGCATGACGTCAGTTTAATGCCTTATAAATTTTGCGCATTAAAAATGATTGAAATAAAACGAATTTCGTACAATAAAGCGCATTCAATGGCATTTCGGACAAAAATGCAATTGGTACGCATTTAAAAGCACTGAAATGTCCGTTTCTTTAAATACCATTCTATGCCTTCTAATGAACTCCTTTTTACTGGGAATACATACTATGCAGGTGAATCACTCACGCGGGAACAACTTATCTCTAAAAACACAACGCGATCCTATGAGTGCTTTACTTCTATCATTCTCACTCTTACGGTGTTGGCCGCGGCTTTGCTCTGCCGAACGCACCGAGAGAGATAGAGTCAATTATCCAGAACGGGAAGTGCCGAATGTTCTGTAACAACGAGTTTCGGACAGCAGTCTCCATTGTATACTACAACATCACATAAAAGGAGAGGGAAAAGAAGGAGAGGTATCGAGATCTTTTAAGGGACTTGCGGTGACTTACCCAAAATAATAGGTTAGAACGATTGTCTTTGTGATCGATGCTACGAGAGGTGCGAATATATCACTGGTTCGTAACCTCAAAGCAATATCCGCGTGCCAAATACATGCCGAGGCACTTGCAAGATGGACACAGAGGGCTGTCATCCTTGGGTCGCGCCGTGTTTTCAAGACACCCGAGGGTTTCGCTGGCCTGTCGTTGTGATTTCATCTTGCCTTGTGGCTACTCATCTCACGCCTTGAGATACTTTGATAAGTAATTCCGATTGATAATATTTGAATATGCTCTGAGTATGCCCAGCTTTGTCTTTTGTTTCAATCAATATAGTACTACATCTGTTTGACGTTTGTCTTGTGTTCTCCACATGTAATGTGATGTTAATCTTCAATTTGGTATTTCGGAATAATTCGCCTTTTATTTCGTGAAAATGTCTCAGGATAAGTTGGAAAAGTGTGAGATTCTTGGTGAATACTGTGAATTTAAAAGCAGAAAGCTACCCACTCATTTGGATGTAATGCAATACGATTACTTTGAATTCGACAAGATGTACAAAGAAAGAATGAAATTTCCGTCTTTTTTTGTGATTTAAAGGTTAGTATTGGAAAAAGTAAAAACTGTCTGGACCCGAACTTCGATACCAATAATTTCAGATCGAAGAAGACTGAAAATGTTCATAAGCTATCATAGTGCAGTTTCCAATTCTAAAAAGTCATATTTTAGAGATCAAAATAACCCAACCTTCATAGGCAAGTTAAATTTTTTCAAAACACGAGGGCTTTTCGATATAGCCGCTTGCAAATGCGAAATTGACTCTTGTTCTTATAAAGTGAAAATTTCTGAATCTGACAGGGTATTACTATTGGATCAGAAAACTGACAGAAAGGAATTTAGTATCTGTTCGTCTCACAAGAACTGGGTATTCTGACGATTATGTGAAGCGTCCAGTTACAGTCGAATCACCTATCAATGAGGAAGAATCTGTAAAAAAAGGACAAAAATTAAAATTTCCATTACACAATGTTCGCAATATTCTAATTGAAAAATGTTCTAACCATGACACATGTGAAGATGAGAAAGATGATGCAGTTGAAGAAGATGAGGAGGAAGATTGAATCCCAGCTGGCACTCCATTGACAGGACAAACCAAGATAAAGTGTCCCACATTGGCGGCAGTTTGTGATAGATTCGGAGTGGGAAACAGATGTGCCGCGGCATTCCCTTCTTCAATTTAGCACCATATTAGAAAATAAGTTCCTGAAGGTAAATACCTAGTGTTTGACAAGAGCCAAGTTTATCGTGAAAGGAAGAAAACTCGTCAAGAACTGCAAATAGAAGATTTTTCGTCACGTTCAAAAATAAAAGAATTTTACTTTGATGGTAAAAAGGACCAGACTAAAGTTATTGAGGTGACAGATGACGGGATATTGCGACAATCATCAAAAGTAGAAAAGCACATATCTCTAATTCAAGAACCTGGTAGTTTATACTTAGGACATGCAACTCAATCAGCGTCAAATACTGAATGCACCTCAGATGCTATATTATATTATTTCTTAGAGAAAGCGATTGACCTCTCTAAATTAGATTGCGTCGGGTGCGATGCATGCCCTACTAATACTGTAAAAAACAATGGCATTATAAGAATATTTGAGAAAACTCTGGAAAGACCGCTACAATGGGTTGTTTGTGGGCTTCATGGCAATGAACTGCCATTTAAGCATTTATTTGAGAAGCTTAATGGTAAAACTTGTGGACCTCATGAATACTCTGGCCCTATGGGTAAATCTTTAACGTCTTCCGAGTATTTACCAATTATGAATTTTAATGCTGTTGAGTCGCCGAATATTCCAGTAGTAAACACCAAGGATCTGAGCTCAGATCAAAAGTATCTCCTAGACATCTGGAAAGCTGTTATCACCGGATATTGTTCTTCAGAGCTTTCCCAAAGAAGCCCTGGAAAAATGTCGCATGCCAGGTGGTTCACAAGAACGAGCAGAACGCTCCGAAAGTATGTCGGAACAGAAAATCCCTCTTTCGAATTGTTAGTTCTTGTCACTTTCATCATGCGCGTTTATGTTCCCATGTGGTTTGAAATGAAGTGCCATCCAGCTATCAAAGACGCTCCCAAAAACTTTTGGAAAAGTATCAAAATGACTAGGTACCTTGAAGATGATCTCCGAGATACCATTGATAACGTAATCCAAAATAATGGATATTTCACTCACCCAGAAAATCTCCTTGCAATGCTTTGTGATGAAAGGCAAGAGATACATCAGATAGCTGTAGAACGTATTACCGCAGCTAGAATATGCATGACCAAAGAACTCAAACAATTCGAGATTCCTAAGTTAAACTTTAATGCCGAAAAGTACGTGGAACTCATTGACTGGAGCAGCTGCGTCGTGACAAAACCTGCCTTAACCAAATCGATGACGAAAGTAGATTTGCAGAATTTGAAAGACGAAAAGAGAAATTCTCTACTCTTCAAGGAAGTTTTTGATCTTCCATGTGATACTCAAGCTGTCGAGAGGCGCGTAAAAGACGTGACCGCTTCATCTAGTCAGGCTTACTCATCCGACCAAAGAGACGGACTCCTTAGAGCGCGATTCAAGCGCAGAGCAATATTGCCAGTTTTCGAAAGTAAACACCAATTCAAGATCTAAGAAGTAATTTTTCGTAAGACAATTTAGCTAAATATTTAATCATATAAATATGTAACATTTAAACACTCAAGACCAAACTGTAGTACACAACTTATATTCTTTCTCTGAATCAAAAATAATAATTTTTAACTTGTAATAGTAAAAAATATCTAATACTTCGTGAATTTTTCGATTAACTGTCACATTAACGTGAGTCTGCGAACACGGGCAATTTTTCTAGGGGCCCTATAATAAGCGGGTATATATGTGAATTAAATTTGCATTTTTTACCGCTCATCCACATAAGTAATAACTATTCTTGAGCTTGGAATGTTTAAAAATATCTAATATTTCATAAATTGTACCATGTGTCAATCGGATAAGAACGCGCGAGTACTGGACATTATTCTATTTTGCCTATGCTAAGCATGTATATATGTAGATACAATATACATATTTACCGCTTATCGGGATCAGTAATAAAGATTATGAGCTTGTAATAGTTAAGAATATCTAATATTTCGTGAATTTTACGATTATCTGTCACTATAATATGAACGCGCGAACACATGACAGTTTTTGATTGGGTCTATATTCTAAGTAGCTATATATATTGATACAATATGCATTTTTCACCGCTTATCTGGATCAACAACAACCATTTTTGAGCCTTTGGCGAATAGAGATCTACTATTATTTCCTATTTTGGCATATAATAACCTTGCGCGAACTGAAGACATTTTTTTTCAGGACCCATAGTTTTTGGGAGTTATTTTGGCAACTACAAGAAACTTTTCAGGCCTAACCAAAAACGATTGCAAAATATTTAATTTTTTTTTATATGCCCTAGTGTGCCTCATTATAAAAAAAACATCCAGTTTTTCTAGGACACCCTAATGCATACAATTGATAGTGTGAAGAGTATTATTTAAACACTTGCTAAACAGTTAATTGTTTTTTAACAAAGAATGAGAGAAAATTAAAATACAGATGCATATATGCCACCAAAATGCTCAAATACGGTCGCAGTATATTTTCTACTACATGCATAGCCTTCCGAATGGACAGGGTCAAAGTTTCATGATTACAGCTCGTGACCTATAAGCGCTAAAACATCTGATCTTTTTTTTACTACGCAAGATTTGGCCCCCTGTATACACGAGACAGGGAAACAAGCCGTAAGAGGCAAAAATATGCCCAATACACAAAGCGGGATGTAAGCATAGATTTGTAACAGATAGTTCTGTAATATCGATTTTAAATATCCTCGCTCAAACGATAACTGAATCACGAAACGAAAAATCACAGATATAATGTATCTAGATATTGCGAAATATTTGCATAAATGAAACCATAGTGTACTGTTCAATCAAATAAATAACACCAGTTTACCAGGTAACAAAGTACTTTAAAACGTCTTTCTAACTAACAGGTAGCACCAGGTTCAATATTCAAATTGTAACTCGGACGCATTTACTCCGTCTACCACGTAGGCCCAGTGCTCTTTTTAATTCTCTTTAATGTAGATAAGCAATCAGAAACATGTCTCCGATCAATAGAGTCAACAGGAATTTGCACAAATTATATTAAATTATGTATTAATTATTTTCGGACTGAAGCAGCTAAACTTTCCAATACTCTTCCATTCGATAATTAGTGTCCGTAAAATGATAATTTCATAGTTTCGCCGAGAGTTGTGTTTTTATCTTCCAATGTTAGCTGGTTTTAAAAACATTTTTTTGAGCATACTATAAATAATTACAATATAGCTTTTAGACTTGGAGTTGAACTTTTTCCTATTAACTGTAAATTCCTATTTCCAACTTTTTGACATAAATTTTCTTACTGAGAGATTTTTGCTTATAAAAATAAATTCTCGGAATTTTTCAGTTCGAAATAATTTTCTCTTTTTTGTTTGTTTAGTATACCCGGATTTGCCTGTTACCTTTGATGAGGAACATCGACTGGCACAGCTGGAGCGTATCAAAATACTCGACGTGAATCCTATACATGGTTTTAATGCTAAGAAATAAGTTTTTCAATGTATTGCAAGAATTCAATAAAAATTCCTAGAAATGGCATTCAGTATGTAATAAAAGTATGCAAAAAATAAAACAATGCTCAGAGAATACAGAGAAAATTTGAATTTCACCATCACCAGCAGTTCAGTGTGCATGACTGGCCGGCAGGACCGGTTCAGATTCCTGATACAGAAATTTATCGATACTTCAGAGCATTCAATATTTTACGCCTGTTTCTTTAGATATAAGTTAATTACGATGGAATATTGGTTTTCAGTTACGAGCGATATTTTTCTAAGAAGTTTCTATTGTAGTTTCTATGGTAGGAGATTCTACACGAAATTTTCTAATATGTGGAATGATTCTACTTACAATGTCGTAGATTCAGTTTCTGGGTAGAAATTCGTATTTGAAGTGAAGTATGAATCTTCAAACGGTCAAAGAAAATGTACGTAAACTTTCTGTCCGTAGTGTAGGCATATAGGCAATATGCTTGTATCTCACTCTGCTATTGATGTCTGGAAGTAACTGAAGTTTGATAGCCATTTTTTCAGAGTTTTTAATCCTCACGCACTGTAGCACTGCACACACCGAAGCAAAAACTCGCCAATTGCCAAAATGAATTGCTCGAAAGACCAAATGTTTCGGATAGCTCTGAAAGAATGTTGAACATACAGCGTAACCAATAATGGTACAAACGTATAGAGCATCATAAACACTAATCTCACATACGTGCTTTTCGCCTGAACCCGAAAATATCTATAATGGATTATAGAGATAATCATGACTTTATTCTTACCTATTATTTTGTTTCAATTCTTCAAAATATAAAGTTAATCTGATGAGCAAAACGGCCCAATTCCGAAACGTAGTTTAACAGCAGTTTAATATAATGAAATAGTCTGGAATAAGATTTTGTCTTACTAACAATTAATACACTTTTTTCACATTTTAAAATATGTTTAAATAAAGTAAAAAACTTTGTAAGAGATTTATTACGACGGAAATACGACTCGACACGGCCCTGCACGAAAGGGTTGCCGGTTATGTCCGAGATAGGGCGGAACCATCTCAGGGGTCCCGAAACTGTAGGCAACGGGGTCGAAATATAGGTTCTCTATTGATTCTCCATAGTGCTAAATAAATTTTCTTTCGATTCTCTTTAGTCTTAGACGTTCTCCTTTGATTCTCTTAGGTCCTAGTTGGTTCTCTTTTAATTCTCTTCAATTCTCTTCGTACTTTATAGTTTTCTTTTGATTCTCTTTAGTATCTCTGCAATTTTTTTGTATTTTTTATTCGTTTTTCTAATTAACCTCTATAGTATCTGTAGTATAATGATTATTCTACTTAATTTAATCATCTATTGTTACCTATTTTTAATATGTAATAATTTGTGGAATACATTATCTACTTTTAAACACATTTATTCAAAAATGTTTACTATTAGTTTACTAATTTTATGCAAATTATAATAATATTTCAATGTGACAGGATATTCATTTAACTATTTTGCAGATATTAATATAAGAATATTTTTATTCAAGCTCTTTTTTATTGTTGGGTAATTCGACGTACACTTATTCAAGCTCTTTTCGATTGATGAGTAATCCGACGTACACTGAATTATCTACATTCATATAAACACTAACGGAAATTAGAGTTTCAATTGGAATAGCGACTACATTTTGGATGATTTCAGATTGTTGTAAGAATGATAAAGTATTATGCTGGAAGAAATTGCCTTGAGCTTGAAGTGCATTACGATAAATAAGTTCGTTTTGTAAAATTGCAAAATATAAATGTTCACATTCGCAGTTCTGAATCTCGCAATAACAAGTTTGAACTTTGACAAAACAGTGTATGTTGCCTAACTTAAATTCATTATTATAAATGTATTGCACTGCAGATGAACATGTTTTCAAGGTATCTTTATACGTATTTGCTACCTATAATGTACCATTTTTTAATAGTCTTAAAAACGTCCATACTCTGAAATTTCTTTGAATTCGAACATTTTGCAGGGCCCTTTAAATTAATTCAGGTATTTGAATAGTAAACTTATAAGCTCCGACACTATAACAGTGCTCCAAAATGCGCTCATTGATTTTGACTTGATGCTTTTTCTTCTGGCAAAAACTTTTTAATTCGCCGTTAGGGAGTGTTTCCAATAGCTTCGTCATTGTGATAAATTAATTTTGAGAATTTGCTATTTGGGTGTCGATATGATTAGTACCATGAAGAAGTCTCTTCTTTCTGACATCGATAGAAGAGACGGATGTTTTACTTCTTTACAAAATAATTATGGACAGGAGACGATCGTCCAACTGAGAACATGGACCAAGATGTTAGACGTTCCTTCTAATTAATGTATTCCTGATGAGGCCTGGCGTCGCTGGGCGAAAGCTCGAAATCAAATGAAGTTTTTAAAAAACTAACAGACTAGTAGATCGAAAACCGTCACTACTTCGACAACCTACATTTAACCTCGCTAGTTGACGACCTTAACATCTTTTCTAAAAGTCTCAATAGTTTTCCGTTCAAATCTTCATACTCAAAACAAGTATACAACCACAATGGTTCAAGTCTTTGTACGATGTCGGGATAGTTTACGATTTGATGAACATTTATTGAACAGAAACGTAACCCATATAAAGTCTGAAATTGATTAACATAAGTATTTAAAAAATCACGACTTATTTGGATCATTTGTGGTGCAATTACATCAGAACTAAGCAATGCGATTCCTACCACTAAAAGGAGATAATGTCTAAAATAATCATCTCTAAGTTTTCCTTGCAAAACTGGAATCGAATAATAAAAGAACCACATTTTTAATTCTGACGCCTTCCAATGAAATAACTCTAATAGAGCGTGACATGCGATGAACAAATTTTGGAGGTTTAATTGAGGTGAGTCTGCTTTTAATGATGTCAATAAATCCGTACAAAGAGAAGGGTTGTGCACGCTGTTCAATATTAAATAGTAAATGTAATACGTTTTTCACGACACCACCTTCAACACCATGCATACGATCAAGCCCAATACCCAGAATGAAATCCGGCATTAATTTCGAAAGAATTGTTAGTCCTTTTACACCCATTATGGGTTCATCCGCAGAAGCTCTATTAGCTCCATTATCACAAGTTCCTGTAAGAAGAACTCCTCTTACATTGATAGTCTCATTAATGCTTGGTACAAAAATTCTAATACCATTCGAGAGTTTCTGTAAATCTGAACGAAGGGGGTGAAAAAATCTATTCATACCATGCTTACTATCACCATGCTACAAACCAGCTAACAAAGGATTTTCTCTTTTTTTTTCTAATTTCGAAAGGCAACTCATTTATAGATAAATAAATAGGCCAAGCATTAATCTTCGACGATTTCAATACTGGAAAACCATCCGTGTATCAAGAAATACAATGAAAGGTCTCACCTCTCCCCTTTTTCCAACGCTTCGTGGAGACGGTAAGGCACCCCTGTGACTTGTCACAGAAATAATGAAGGCACACACCTACCCCTTTTCCAACGCCTCTTGGGGGCGGGAAGGCCCCCTGTGACTGGTCACAGCAATAATGAAAGGCCACACCCCTACCCCTTTTCCAACGCCTCGTGTGGGCGGGAAGGCACCCCTGTGACTGGTCACAGAAATAATGAAAGCACACACACTTTCCCCTTTTCCAACGCTTCGAGGGGGCGAGAAGGCACCCCTGTGACTAGTCATAGAAATAATGAAAGGTCACACCCCTACCCCTTTTCCAACGCCTCGTGGGGGCGGGAAGATACCCCTGTGACTGGTGACAGAAATAGTGAAAGGTCACATCCTTATCCCTTTCCAACGCCTGGCGGTGGCGGGTGGGCACCTCTGTGACTGGTCACAGAAATAATTTATTTTCACATCCTTACACTTTTCAGCGCCACGTGGAGCGGAAAGGCACCCCTGTAACTGGTCACAGAAATAATGAAAGGTCACATCCTTACACTTTTCAGCGCCACGTGGAGCGGAAAGTCACCCCTGTAACTGGTCACAGAAATAATGAAAGGTCACACCCTTACCCCTTTTCCAACGCTTCGCGGGGGTGGCTAGGCACCCCTGTGACTAGTAACAAAAATAATAAAAGATCACACCCCTACCCATTTTCCAAAGCCTCGTGGGGGCGGGAAGGCACCCCTGTGACTGGTCATTGAAATGATGAAAGCCTACACCATTATCCCTTTTCCAACGCCTCGCGGCGGCGGGAAGGCACCCTTGTGCCTGATAACAGAAATAATTTAAAGTCATACCACTACCCCTTTTCCAACACTTCGAGGGGGCGGGAACGCACCCCTGTGACTGGTCACAGAAATAATGAAAGTTCACACCCCTACCCGTTTTCCAAGCCCCCGTGCGGGCTGTAAGGCACCACTGTGACTAGTAACAAAAATAATAAAAGGTCACACCCCTACCCCTTTTCAACGCCTCGTGGGAGCGGAAAGGCACCCCTGTAACTGGCACACAGAAATAATTTTAAGTCACACCTTACCCCTTTTCCAAATATTTGTGGGTGCAGGAAGGTACCCCTGTGAATGGCAGCCCTGTGACTGGTCAAAGAAATAATGAAAGCACACACCCTTACCACTTTTACAACCCCTCGTGCGAGCTGAAAGTCACCCCTGTGACTGGTCACAGATATAATGAAAGGCCACACCCCTACATGTTTTTCAGCGCCTCGTGTGGGCGGGATGGTACCTATGTGACTGGTGACAAAAACAATGAAAGGTCTCACCTCTCCCCTTTTTCCAACGCTTCGTGGAGGCGGGAAGGCACCCCTGTGACTATTAACAAAAATAATGTGAGATCACACCTCTACCCCTTTCCCAAAGCCTCGTGGGGGCGGGAAGGCACCCCTGTGACTGGTCATTGAAATGATGAAAGCCTACACCATTATCCCTTTTTCCCGAATAATAAAACTCCCGAATTGGCAACTTCCCAAATAGTTTATAATATTACCGCATTGGAAAATTCCCGAATAATAAAACTCCCGAATTGGCAACTTCCCAAATAGTTTATAATATTACCGCATTGGAAAATTCCCGAATTGAAAAATTCCTTAATAAAAAAATTCTCGACAGTTTATAATATTACTGAATTAGAACATTCCCGAATAATAAAATTCCCGAATTGGAAAATTCCCGAACAGTTTATAATATTACCGAATTTGAAAATTACCGACTTTGAAAAGGGACGACTAAAAAAAAACGAAAAATAAAATTCCCAGCACTGTAAAATTCCTGAATAATGAAATTCAAGAATTGGAAGATTCACGAATAATAAAATTCCCAAATTGTAAAATTCCCGAATAATAATATTCCCCAATCGGAAACTTCCCAAACAGTTTATAATATTACCGCATTGGAAAATTCCCGAATAATATAATTCCAGAGAGTTTATAATATTACCGAATTTGAAAATTACCGACTTTGAAAAGGGACGACTGAAAAATCCCAAAAAATAAAATTCCGGACACTGTAAAATCGCCGAATTGGAAAATTTCGGAATAACGAAATTTCTAAATAATAAAATTTCCGACTAACAAAATTCCAGAATAATAAAATTTACAAATTGGAACCTTCCCGAACAGTTTATAATATTACTGAATTGGAAAATTCCTTAATAATAAAATTCCCGAATTGAAAAATTCCTAAATAATAAAATTCCCTACAGTTTATAATATTACCGAATTTGAAAATTCCCGAATTGTAAAATTTCTGAAGAGTTTATAATATTACGGAAATGGAAAATTCCCGAAAGTTTGTAATATTACCGAATTTGAAAATTCCCGACAGAAAATTGCCGATCCAAGAAATATTCAAACTAGAAAATTCCTGAATTATACAATTCCCGAATCTATGCAATTAAATTTTTTTTATGAATATTATTTATTAATTTGAAATACGATAGTCAATTGTTTTTACAAAATAAAAATTATTTGTATGATTTTAAGTTTTTAAAATTATTGTTTGAATTTGAAAAAACAGTAATTGACAAAATATATTTCTGGATCAATTTTTTTTTCAATTATTGTTATTTTAAATTCGAACAATAGTTGTAGAAACTTTACACATTGAAAATAATTTTTTTATAGTATTATTTAATGAATAAATAATATTTATAAACAAAATTTAGTTGTTTAAATTCGGCAATTTTCTGTCGGGAACGTTATTATTCGGGAATTTCATAAATCAGAAATTTAATTATTCGGGAATTTTCCAATTCGGGAATGTTACAGTGTCGGGAATTTTATTATTCGGGAATTTTCAAAGGATCGACTGGAAAATTCCGAAAAATAAAATTCCCGACACTGTGAAATTCCCGAATAGTAAAATTTCCGAATAATACAATTCCCGAATTTGAAAATTCCCAAATAATAAAATTCTCGACAGAAAATTCCCGTGGGATGACTGAAACGTCCCGAAAATTAAAATTCCCCAAACTTTACAATTCCCGAATAATAAAATACTCGAACTAGAAAATTCCCGAATGATAAAATTTCCGAATTCATGCAATTAAATTTTTTTTATGAATATTATTTATTTATTAAAAATCCAATAGTCAAATGTTTTTATCAAACAAAAATTATTTTTATTATTCTAAGTTTCTGAAATTTATTATTGTTTGAATTTGAAAAAACAGTAATTGATAAAATATATTTCTGGATGATTTTTTTTCAATTATGGTTATTTTAAATTCTAACAATAAATGCAGGAACTTTGAACATTGAAAATAATTTTTTTATATAAAGATTTGATTATCGTATTTTTAATTAATAAATAATATTTATAAAGAATTTTAATTGTTTAAATTCGGGAAATTTCTAGTTCGGATTTTTTATAATTCGGCAATTTTCTGTCGGCAATTTTATTATTTGGGAATTTTCAAAGTCGGTAATTGTCAAATTCGGTAATATTGTAAACTGTCGGGAATTTTATGATTCTGAAATTTTTCAATTCGATAATATTATAAACTGTTCGGCAACTTTATATTCGGGAATTTCATAATTCAGGAATTTGATTATTAGGGAATTTTCAAATGAACGACTGGAAAATTCCAAAAAATAAAATTCCTGACACTGGAAAATTCCCGAATAATAAAATCCCCGGCTTGGAAAGATTCCCGAATAATAAAATTCCCGAATTGGAAAATTCTCGAACAATTTATAATATTACCGAATTTGAAACTTCCCGATTTATAAAATATCTGAACTTAAACTATTAACATATCTTTTATAAATTTTATTAATTTATTAAAAATACCAAAATTAAATATTTGCATAAAAATATTTTCAATATTTAAAGCTTATAACATTATTGTTTGAATTTAAAATAATAATAATTGAAAAAAAAATCTTCCAGGAATATATATATTTTTTAAATTGATTATTGTATTTTTGAAAAATAAATAATATTATTGAAAAAAAAAAAATTAATTGTTTAAATTCGGGAATCTTCTAGTTCAGATATTTTATAATTCGGCAATTTTTTGGGCATTTTCAAAGTCGGTAATTTTCAAATTTGGTAATATTATAAACTATCAGGAATTTTATTATTTGGGAATTTTTCAATTCGGTAATATTATTTATAAACTGTTCGGGAAATTTATTATTCGGGAATTTTATAAGTCAGGAATTTTATTATACGGAAATTTTCCAATTCGGCAATTTTACATTGTCGGGAATTTTCAAAGGGACGACTGCAAAATCCCCAAAAATAATATTCCCTACACTGTGAAATTCCCGAATAATAAAATTCCCGAATCAAAAATTCCCGGATAATAAAATTACCGAATTGAAAAATTCCCGACAGTTTATAATATTACCGAATTTTAAAATTCCCGAATTATAAAATTTCTTAATTTGAACAATTAACATTTCTTTTATAAATTTTAGTAATTTATTAAAAATACAATAATCCAATATATGTATAAAAAATATTTTTAATATATAAAGTTTATAACTTTATTCTTTGAATTTAAAATAAGAATTATCGAAAAAAAATTTCTTCCAGAAATATATATATATATATATTGAATTGATTATTGTATTTTTAATAAATAAATAATATTTATAAAACAATTTTTAATTGTTTAAATTTGGGAATTTTTCAACTCGGTAATATTATTTATAAACTGTTCGGGAACTTTATTATTCGGGAATTTTATAAATCAGGAATTTTATTATACGGAAATTTTACATTATCGGGAATTTTATTATTCGGGAATTTTCAAAGGGACGACTCAAAAATTTCCGAATAATAAAATTCCCGGACAGTTCATAATATTACCGAATTGGAAAATTCCTGAATAATAAAATTCCCGATAATTGATCAAATTACCAAATTTAAAAATTCCGGAATAGTACAATTCCCGACGGAAAATTGCCGAGTTATTAAACATCCGAACTAGAAAATTCACGAATTTGAAAAATTAATTTTTTGTTCTAAATATTATTTATTTGTTGAAAATACAATAAAATATTTTTATCCAAAACAAATTATTTTTAATGCTTTAAGTTTCTAAAATTATTGTTAACATTTAAAAAAACAATACATATCTTAAAATAATGTATTGCTGGTTGCATGTTTTCAAAATTATTGTTATTTTCAATTCAAACAATAATTTTTGAAACTCTAAACACTAAAAATATTTTTTGTTGTTTACAAAAATGTTTGATCATTGTATTTTTAATGAATAAATAATATTTATAAACAAAATGATTGTTTAAGTTTGGGAATTTTGAAATTCGGTAATATTATAAATCGTCAGGAATTTTATTTTTCGAGAATTTTCCAATTCGGTAATATTATAAACTGTTCAGAAATTTTCCAATTCTGAAATTTCATTATTTGGGAATTTTAAAATTCGGTAATATTATAAGCCATCGGAAATTTTATTATTGAGGAATTTTCAAATTTGGGAATTTTATTATTCGGGGATTTTAAAATTCAATAATATTATAAACTGTCGGGAATTATATTATTCGGCAATTTTCCAATTCGGTAATATTATAAAATGTAGGTAATTTTATTAATCAGGATGTTTCCAATTCGGGAATTTTATTATTCGGGAATTTTCCAATTCGTTAATATTATAAACTGTTCGGAAAGTTTCCAATTCGGGAATTTTATTATTCGGAAATTTTCCAATTCGGGAATTTTTTTATTCGGGAATTTTCCAATTCGTTAATATTATAAACTGTTTGGGAAGTTTCCAATTGGGGAATGTTATTATTTGGGAATTTTTCAATTCGGGAATTTCATTATTCAGAAATTTTAATATTTGCGAAATTTGTTATTCAGAAATTTTTCAATTCGGGAATTCTATTATTCGGAAATTTTATTATTCGAGAATTTTCCAATTCGGGAATTTTATAATACAGGAATTTTTCAATTCGGAAATTGTTCAGTTGTCCCATAAATGATCCAAAAATGATCAAATTTACAAAATTATGTTCTAGAAAGAAGATTCAATTTTTTCTAGTGAAGCAGTTAAATTCAATTTCTTTGAATTCCAAAAAGTTCTTTAATTTTTCTAAATTAAGAGCGTTCTTCAAATTTTATTGCATTAAATATTTCAAACGTTTTTTTTTCAATTTTTTTTTATTTCAAAACATGGAAGACTAAAATTTCAGTATGAATAGCCGGATTTTTTCTGTACGCATAGTCAGAGTTTTGTGGTACAAAAAGAAACATTTTTTCCAAAGTTTTGAAAAGTTAATTCAATATTGTCGTTTGAAACTACAATACTAAAATTAAATTAATTTACTTTATTATTCAATATTTTGCTATGCTACGATATTTTTTTTCTAAAAAGCAATTTAAGCTCCGGAGAAAATTCCTTAACTTTAGTCAAGTGGAAAGTAAGTAGCAGATATATTTTAAATTCTATTTAATTACCGTATGAGAATTATCTCTGGAAATTAAATTCTACGCGTCCGGGCAAGAACACAGACTGTGGTTCGTATGTGATGCGAGGTAATTCCGAGAAATCTGTCTGTCAGTATGTAATGCATTTCTAGTAGTGAAAGCTTCGAGAATTGTAAAATAATTGATTCTAAATAAATAAAATTAAAAAAGTCCCAAATTGTTTAAGATTATAAAATTCAAAATTACTTTGCAACTTTGTCTTCAGAAATAATAATGAGAAAAAAAACGTGATTTCGATTAATAGGGCAAAAGAACCAAATGTGGAGCGGGTTGTAGAAACAGGAGAACGAGGACGAGGAGCAGGAGGAGAAGGAGGAGAATGAGGAGGAGTAGGGGAAGCAGGATCAGCAGGATCAGCAGGAGGAGGAGTAGGAGCAGCGGAAGGCGAAGGAGGAGGAGGGACAGCAGAAGCAGCAGGACGCGAAGGAGGAGGAGGACAGGCAGCAGGAGCAGCAGTAGGAGGAGCAGGGGCTGCAGGAGGCAAAGGAGGAGGAGGATGATGAGGAGGAGGGGCAGCAGGAGGCGAAGGAGGAGGGACAGCAGGAGCAACAGGAGGCGGAGGAGGAGGAGGGACAACAGGAGCAGCAGGAGGCGAAAGGGGGCGGAGGACGGGCAGCATGAGCAGCAGGAGAAGGAGCAGGAGCAGCAGCAGGCGAAGGAGGAAGAGGGCGGGCAGCAGAAGGCGAAGGAGGAGGGACAGAAGGAGCAGCAGGAGGCGGAGGAGGTGGAGCAGCAGCAGGAGGAGGAGCAGTATCAGCAGGAGGCGAAGGAGGAGGAGGAGGAGAAGAAGGAGCAGGGGGAGCAGGAGGCAAGGGAGGAGAAATAGGAGGAGGAGGAGTAGAAAAAGCAGAAGAAGTTTAAAGTTGAAAATGTTGGGTAAGGAACGTCTGTAGTCAATCAACTCTAAATATAAATTAATAAAAGATTTTTCAAACGAAACACTTTTATTTAGTTTCAAATCCTTTTTAAATATTGTTTCAGTCTCAAATATTCCACTTTTAACCCATTCAACTAAAAATTTTTTATTTAAAGAAAGAACAATTTTTTAATATTTAGCAATATTCGACTCTTCATTGAAAATGCGCAATTATAAATAAAATATTCAGTCTATTATGATAAAAAATTAATTTCTTTTGTATAAAATGTTTGCTTAAAACTTTGGAATGCAAAATACAAATTTTCAAATTTCAACAAAAATTTGTTATCGGTTTGACAACATTTTTTGTCAAGGTATGATTTTGATCCAAATTTGGTCCAAGTGTAATAATAAATCTAGAAAATAGTTCATTTTCAACTCAAAAATAGGAATTTTCAATTAAGAAGTTGATTTTTAAGAACAGTGGAATTTGCTACAAAAAGTTAATTTTTAACGAAATTGAATTGTCAACCAAATAGGTAAATTTTCTGCCAGATTGTTGAATTTTCAAGCTAAAAAGACGAATTTTCTACAAAAAATTGCATTTTGAATTTTAATCCAAAAATATGAATTTTCAAACGAATAGTGAAATTTTCTACGACATTAATAGAATATTCAGCCCAAAAAGACGCATTTTCTTCGAAGCAATTAAATTTTTTTTAATATGAATTTGTTATAAAAAAATTCATTTTCAATCAAATAGTCGAATTTGAAACTTAGAACGATCAATTTTCAACCAATAATGAAATAGTTAAATTTTCAGTTAAAAAATTAATTTTTCACCAAAAAACAATCGAATTTTCCACAAAATAGTTATTTTTTCATCCATATAGTTGAATATTTAGTTTAAAAAATTTAATTTATGCCAATAAGCAATTTGAAAATACATACAAAATTTTTTAATCAAATTGTTGAATAGTTAATTTTTCAGTCGAAAAATTCATTAAAAAAGACAACAACAAATTTTCTAGAAAATAGTTTAATCTTCAACTAATGAAATAAATAATAAACCAAGAAGTATACCTTTTAAGCTAATAATGAAATTTTCAACCAAAAAAGAAAAATTCTCAATGAAAAATTGAATGGGTAAACTTTCAACTAAAAACGATCAATTTTCAACCAAAACTAGAATAGAACAATTTTCTATAAAAAAAATATTTTTCAAGTAAAAAAATAATTTTTAACAAAATAGTTGAAATTTAAACCAAATACTAGAATTTTGACCCAAAAAGGATGAATTCCGACCCAAAAATATAATAGTGGACTTTTTAACCAAATAAAATTAACATTTAACCAAAAATAGTTGGATTTTCTTATTGGGTTTTATTATTTTCTATTATTTATTATTTGTTGAAAATTCATATTTTTGGGTAAAAAATTTTTCATAACAAATTTAATAAAAATGTAACTATTTCTTAATTTATAAACTATTTTATAAAACTTGAACTGTTTGGAAGAAAATTTAACTATTTCGAAGGAAAATAAATATTTGTTAAGAAATTATACTTTTTGATTGAAAACGGAACTGTTTGTAGAAAATTTCATCTTTTTGACCTGAAAATTCAATAATTTGGTTTAAAATTAACTTTTTTCTCAAAATTAACTTTTTTCTCAAAATTAACTTTTTTGTTAAAAAGTCATATTTTTGTTTAAAATTAAACTATTTGGTTAAATTACAAACTATTGAATACAACTTTGACTGTTTGAAAGAAAATTGAACTATTTTGTAGAAAGATAACTTTTTTGTAGAAAATTTATATTTTTGGTTTGAAAATTGAACTATTTTGTAGAAAATTTAATTTTTTTACTTGAAACATCAACAATTTGGTTGAAAATTAACTTTTTTCTTGAAAAATTAGATTTTAGGTTAAAAAATCAACTATTTGGTTAAATTTTAAACTATTTTCATCAAAATTTTACTATTCGGAAGGAAATTAAACTATTTTTTGGAAAAATAAATAATTGTGGAAAAATAGATAATTATGGAAAAATAAATAATTATTGGAAAATTATATTTTCGGATTGAAAATTGAACTGTTTTGTAGAAAATTTCATTTTTTTGACTTAAAACTTCAACAATTTGGTTGAAAATTAACTTTTCTTCGAAAGTTTAGATTTTTGGTTAAAAATTAAACTATTTGGTTAAATTACAAACTAATAAATAAAACTTTAACCGTTTGAAAGAAAATTTAACTATTTGGTAGAAAAGTAACTTTTTTGTTGAAAATTTATATTTTTGGTTTGCAAATTGAACTATTTTGTAGAAAATTGTTTTTTTTTTTTTTACTTGAAACATCAACAATTTTGTTGAAAATTAACTTTTGTCTTGAAAAATTAGATTTTTGGTTAAAAAATGAACTATTTGGTTAAATTTTAAACTATTTTGATTAAAATTTTACTATTTGGAAGAAAATTAAACTAGTTTGTGGAAAAATAAATCATTGTGGAGAAATAAATAATTGTTGGAAAATTATATTTTCTGATTGAAAATTGAACTGTGTTGTAGGAAATTTCATCTTTTTGACTTGAAATTTCAATAATTTGGTTGAAAATTAATTTTTTCTTTTGAAAGTTTAGATTTTTTGTTGAAAATTTAACTAATTGGTTAAATTTTAAACTATTTTCATTAAAATTTAATTATTTGGAAAAGAATTTAACTATTTTGTAGGAAAATAAATATTTGTTGGAAAATTATATTTTTGGATTGAAAACTGAACTGCTTGTAGAAAATTTCATTGTTTTTACTTGAAACTTCAACAATTTCGTTTAAAATTAATTTTTTTCTTAAAAGTTTAGATTTTTTGTTAAAAATTCAATTATTTGGTTAATTTTAGACTATTTTCAATAAAATGTAACTATTTGGAAGGAAATTTAACTATTTTGTAGAAAAATAACTTTTTTGTTGAAAATTATATTTTTGATTTGCAAATTGAACTATTTTGTAGAAAATTTCAGTTTTTTTATTTGAAATCTCAACAATTTGGTTGAAAACTAACTTTTTTCGAAAGTTTCGATTTTTGGTTTAAAATTCAACTATTCGGTAAAATTTTAAACTATTTTTATTAAAATTTAACTATTTTATGAAAAAATAAATATTTGTTTGAAAATTATATTTTTGGATTGAAAACTAAACTTTTTGTAGAAAATTTAATTTTTGTGACTTGAAACTTCAATAATTTGGTTTAAAATTAACTTGTTTCTAAAAATTGACTTTTTTTCAAAAAGTCATATTTTTGTTTGATAAAAAAAACATTTTTATAAAAATGTAACTGTTTTACATCAATTTTTTGTCCAATTTTCAATTAGAGAGAGGTTCTTGATGTTATTAAGGTTCACTAATGTTAACAAACATAATTGTCTAAACAATTTATTATTATTGTTAATAAAATTATCTTTGAATAATGCTAGAAACTGCGGCTTTTTTCTGAAATGTTCAACTCTTTGTTCACTTTGCAATCGTAGCGAAGTAATAATTAATTCAAGTTACGAAGAATATTTGTTTAAACAATTTATTATTATTGCTAATAATATTCTCTTTGCTTAATGATAGAAGGTTGCAATTTTTTAATGTTCAACTATTTGTCTTTTTTTCACTTGGAGTGACTTAATAATTTATTAAATTAAGCAAAAATAATTGTTTAAACAAATCATTATTGTTAATGACTATCTTCATCTACATTAATGCCAGATAGTTGCGGTTTTTCTGAAATTTGTAACTTTCTACCCACTTTTCCCTTAGTGAGGTAATAATTATTGCAAGTTAATAAAAATAGTTGTTTAAACAATTTATTGTTGTTTATAATTATTTTCTCTTAGATAAGTGCTAGAAAGTCAAATTAATTTATATTTAAAGTGGATTAACTTTAGACATTCTTTACCCAAAATTTTCAAATTTACAATTCTTTTTATCCTCCTCCTCCTTCTAGTAAAAAATCTAACTACAGTTTTTTTGAATTAAAAAAAATTCTTCTCCTTTTAAAAAATGGCTATAATAACCCAGAATTGATAACGTATTTTATGTCCTTACTAGAGAAAATGCCCTTAATATAGTTTATAACAGAATTCTAATTTTACAATAAAAAATTCTTCAACAATAACACTTTAAGATAAGCGTAAAACTAAAATGTAAAAAATCGTAAACAAGGAAAGAAAAGAAAAATGTAAATCGTAAACATATCGCTAAACTACGTAAATTAAACGTTTCGCGCGATGCTGAAATACTTGTGAATTGCTGAAACGTTAAAATGAGTAAACGCGTAGTAATTTAGGTGCAGTTTTTTTTTACGAACTTTCCGATTAAACAATTAATCGCTCAAGTTGAGTAACCAAATCGTATACATAATATGTATATACGCAATTATGAATACGAACACGTTTCAGCGTGTGATCTATAAAATCGCCTGCACCATGTTGCAATCTTCAAGATACGGTCACGATTCGTATATTCTACGGAAAAGAATAATTTTATGTCATATACATAAAAAGTCTGATGAAAAAGTCAATTTTCAACAAATCAGTTGAATTTGCAACACAATAGTTGAGTTTTCAGTATAATTTATTAATTTTTATTCGAAAGAAAAAAAATGTTTGAACGAAAAATTAATTTTCTACCAAAAATACGAATTTTTAACAAAATGCATAAATTTTAGATCAAATAGATGAATTTTAAATTAAATAGAATAATGTTTCACCATGTTGTTGAAATTTCGAGCCGAACTTAATTTTTTTATTATAAAACAGTTGATTTTTCAACTAACAAAATTAGTTTTCAACCGAAACGCATTTTTTTATACTTAAAAAGTGTAATAGAAAAGTAAATTTTCAACAAATCAGTTGAATTTTTAACACAATAGTTCAGTTTTCAGTAAAATGAATCAATTTTTATTAGAAAGAAAACAAATTTTTTCAAGAGAAAATTAATTTTCTATCAAAACTACGAATTTTCAACAAAGTATATAAATCTTTTATCAAATAGATGAATTTTAAAACATATTAATTTTATACCAAGTTGTTGAATTTTCGAGCAAAAAATCAATTTTTTTCACAAAACAGTTCATTTTTCAACTAAAAAAATTAATTTTCAACCGAAACGCATTTTTTTGTACCGACTGTTGCATTTTTAATAAAATAGGTGAAATTTCCACAGAAAGAGCTGAATTTTCAACAAACAAAAATTTTTAGTCAAGAAAAAATATAAAATTTCAAATTGTTGAATTTTCAAGACAAAAAGACGAATTTTCTACAAAACAGTAGATTTTTTAACTCTAGAGTATGAATTTTAAATAAAAAAGTTAATTTTCAACCAATCTGTTGAATGTTTAAAATAATAGTTATATTTTCAATTTAAAAAATAATTTTGATCAAAAAGAAAACGAATTTTTCAAACAGAAAGTTAATTTTCTACCGAAAAAGACAAATTTTTAACAAAATACATACATTATTAACCAAATAGTTCAATTTCAAAACAAGTAGATTAATTTTCTAACAAATTGTGGAATTTTCGATCCAAAACTAAATTTATTTTACAAAACAGTAGATTTTTCAACAATAACAAAATAATTTGCAATCGACACGCATTTTTTTTATTCCGACTGTTGCATTTTTAATAAAAAATGTGAATTGAAAAAAAAAAAATTTTTAAGTTAAGAAAGAAATAAAATTTCAAATTGCTGAATGTTCAGGCCAACAAGACGAATTTTTTGCAAAACATGGGATTTTTCAAATCGAGAGTATGAATTTTCAACAAAAAATTAATTTTCTGCCAAAAAATAAGAATTTTCAAAAAATACATAAATTGTTAATCAAATAGTTGAATTTCAAAACAAAAAGATTAATTTTCTACCAAATGGTTAAATTTGCGATTTAAAAATACAAATTTTTTACAAAACAGTTGATTTTTTAACAAAAAATACAAATTTTCCACAAAATACATAAATTTTTGATCAAATAGTTGAATTTCTAAACCAGCATATTTAATTTTTTACCAAATTCTTGAATTTTAGAGCAAAAAATACAAATTGTCTACAAAAAAGTATATTTTTCAACTCAAAAAATTAATTTTTAATCGAAAAACATTGTTTTTTGTTCCGACAATCCCAGTTTTGAATAAAAAATGTGAAATTTGTACAGAAAGAGCTAAATTTTCAACAAAAAAAAATTGTTTAATCAAGAAAAAGGAAAATTTCAATCAAATTTTTGAATTTTCAAGCCAAAAATAAGAATTTTCCACAAAACAGTTAAATTTCTAAAACGAAAATATGAATTTTGAATTAAAAAAAAATCATTTTCAACCAATTACTTGAATCTTTAACATAATAATTAAATTTTCAATCAAAAAAATTATTTTCTATCCAAACGAAAACGAATTTTTTAAACAGAAAATTTATTGTTTACAAAAAAATGTGGATTTTCAACAAAATACATAAATTTTTGACAAAATAGTTGAATTTCAAAACAAGCAAATTAATTTTCTGCTAAATCGTTGAATTTTTGAGCAAAAAATAAATTTTCTTTACAAAACAGTTGATTTTTCAACAAAAAATTTAATTTTCAACCAAAACGCTTTTTTATCCCGACACTTGCATTTTAAATAAAAAATGTAAAATTTTTACAGAAAGAGCTGAATTTTCAACTGAAACCATTTTTTAGTGAAGAAAGAAATAAAATTTTCATCAAATTGTTGAATTTTCAAGCCAAAAAGAGGAATTTTATACAAAACAGTCAATTTTTCAATTCGAGAATATGAATTATTAACAAAAAAATTCATTTTCAACAAATCGGTTGAATTTTTAATAAAATAGTTGGATATTCAATTTAAAAAATGCATTTTTAACAACAAGAGAAAACGAATTTGCAACACAGAAGATTAATTTTCTACCAAAAAAGACAAATTTTCAACAAATTACATACATTTGCAACTAAATAGTTTGAAAAATGGATGTGATGATAGTTTCTAAAAATTATAACTAAATAGTGGAATTTTTAAATTAAAATGATAAATTTTTAGTCAAAAATGGTATAATTAACTTGTTATTTAAAGCAATTAATTTTCAATACAAAAACGAAATTTCTACAAAACAGTTTAATCTTGTACCAAATAAATGAATTTTCTGCCATAGTGTTGCATTTTCAAACGAAAAATACGAATTTCCTTTAAATCAGTTGAACTTTCAAACTCAGAATTTGAATTTTCAACAGAAAAGTTAATTTTGAACTAATTAGTTGAATGCTCAACAAAATAGTTAAATTCTCAGTTGAAAAAGTTCTTTTTTAAACAAAAAAACGCATTTTTAACTCAAATTATTTAATTTTCCAGCCAAAAAGACGAATTTCCAACAAAGTAGTTGAATTTTCAACTAAGAAGTAAGACTTTTAAACAAAATTGTTGATTTTCGAACAAATTATTTTGATTTCAAACCAATTAATAAAATTTGTAACAAAAAAATATAAATTTTAAATATAAAATTATTTATAGTAATTAAAGAATGAATTATTAATAATTATTAATACAAATTACAACAAACTATCTACTATAAATCAAAGGACAAGTTTTAATTTTTTTAGTAAATGGCTAAATTTATTTATTTAAAATGCTTCTTTTGGATTCTGAACAAACCTTTTCCTGGAATTAATTAAATTTTACTATTTCCAATTGTAACTTTTGCAAGAAAAATCGTAAACACGTTATAATATTGACTAAATACCACAAACAACGCGTTCAGAGTTTAACTGATGCATGTTGAATGGTAAATGTAGCCATTTAATTTTTCTCATAACCAAATTGCAAAATAAAAATAAAATGTTTACCTTTCAAATTAGTAAGAACTGGAACTTAAATTCAAAGCATTTTTTAATATATGACATAAAATCATTATTACTTTTATTTTGTAAAAGTTTATTTCATTAATTAGATAAACATCAAAATAACAGTAAAATGTTATTAGCCTCTTGGATGAAATAAACCAAATTTTGAAAATCGTAAATGTAATTATTTGGAAAAGTAGCATATGAGGACCCTGAGAAAGCAAAATTAATTTGGATTTGATCGATAAACGCCTTGGTTGAATATTTTCAGAATTCTTTTGATTGAGTGTTAATAATTGTACCTCAATTTTTTGAAAGAAATTTATTTTTGATTAAAAATTTTTGAAAGGAGAATGCATTAAATATTAGCAATGTTAGAATTACATTAAATTTCTGATTGTTTATTTTCCTAATTGGAAAATGTAATACTCTAAATAGATTGGTTCATAATCAACCATAAACATTAGATCTGGGCACTATGATCTATTTTCCTTAATATTCATAATTGAAATCTTCTGAAGTCAGTGAAATCTTCTGAAGTCATTGAAATATCCTGAAGTATCTTGAAGTCAGAAGTAGGTGTACACCTAATCGGTAGAGTTGTCAACCTCTTGCTTAACATTTCTCCGGCGAAACAAAAAAAAAAACAACTCTAATGCAAACGAAGGCTACGGCTGTACGGATTTGTTTACAGAAGCGAGAGGTACTGCATTCGAAAGAGAAGGCTTCATACTAAACAAAATGCAGCATGCGTACTTATTTTGTATCAACGCCAGTCTTGTTATTAATTAGCCACACCTCGTAATACAGTTCATTTCGAAGAAACAGAATTGAATTTTAATGATCAAAGACACACGTGAGCAGAGAAAGAAGATAGAAAATTACAAACAGTAGACGCATCGGTCACGGGGATGGATACTCGTTTCCTAGACCAGTGCAAAGGCAATCAATTATAAGAAAATCAAATGAGCCTCACTACGAAACTGAGCCACGAAATAAAATGAATAGGGAAGGACTAACTGGCATCGAAAGAGGGTAGAATAGAGAATAACTCACAAGGCGTTACATTGACGTTATTTTCTTTTAGAATGATTCGAACACCATTTGAAATAATGTCAAACTGGCAATTTCAATTTAAAAATAAAACGGAAAATAGACCTACTTATTTTTTTAGAAATTTTTTCAGATTGAAAAGAAGATATGGAATGAGCGAAATCGATATTTTAGAAAATTTGGATGCAGTTTTTGAGGAAGAAGCTTTGAGTTGGTTGCAATCGAATAGAGAAAATTGTAAAAATGTAGATCAATTCATTGATTAGTTTAAAGAGACATATTTGAATGAAATATATTCAGAAATAATTAGAAACAAAATAAAATTTTTTAGAGATTTTGTAATAGGATACAAAGTTTATATTGTGAGACATGTTGTTTTAAATTTTTTAGAGCTAGAAATTTTAGGATGAGAATGGGAAACAGAATTAGCAAAATCACAAATTATAGGTCAACAATTAAGCATTCTAGATACCAATGACAATAAAAATGACAACAATAGAAAAGATCAAAGAAATTCTGAGAGTCATAATAACAGTATAAATGAGAATCAGAATTGGAAACAAAATCTGCAAAGACAATTTAGACAAAGATATCGAAATCACTCATACAGACCACAATTTAAACCAAGATTTTCAAATGGAAATCCTAGATTTTTTAATCCTGCATTTCAAAATAATAATTCTAATTTCCAATATAATGTGAAATTCACAGGAAATCCAAGATTTAATAATAATTATTATAGAAATCAAGACCCAGCTGGTCAATTGTTAAATGTAATTACTCAGCTTTTAGGAAACAAACATACGCAACAAACGAATAAATCTCTGCAAATGCCAGCTCTTTTATATTTCGTATTTTTGTATTTATTCATGAAAAGTTCCTAGGGCTAGATAGCCCCATAAGGAACAGGTGATACATATTGAAATTAAAAGTAGGTATTTAACAGAAGTAAGGAAATAAACTAAGATGCACAAAATTAGATGTGGTCTATTACCAGTAATACTGTAAATGTACATACACAAATATACATGCTTAAGACTAAATAAATTCATGTGCACGTTTATATATGGTTTAAACTCAAGAATTTAAGTGTGACCAATGTGTCATTTCGAGGGTAGGATTTGATTTATTAAATAAGCAACCAAAAAGGAGTTTTCTAAAGTAAAATTGTGAAGGTGCATTTCTAATGCTTATAGGTAGTTTATTCCAAAGGCGAGCACCACGAATAACAAAAGACCTTTGCATTTTACGCATGCGGGGTGGCTGAATTTTTAGTACTGTTTTTCTTTCACGGAGATGGGAATGTGTTGGTTGATCCTTGTCAATAAAATGGAAGAGATTGAGAAGATAGTGCAAAGCATCATTACTGAATAGCTCTACAGCAGGTTACCCATAAAAAATTATCTTCTTTTGGCAACGTTAAGAAGTCCAGATCTTTCTCTATACTGGGTAATATGTTCGCTTTTTGTGATGTTATAGATGAACGGAATGCAGACATTAATCGTACGTTCAAGCTTCGCATTCAGTTCGTCAGTAACATCGTCATATACAACACAGCCGTAGTCAAAAAAGGGAGAATGAGGCTTTTAATTAGGGAGATATGCGTTGGAGTAGAAAGTGATTCTTTATTCTTGTAAAGCTGTTGGAGGACTCTGAAGGCTTTCCTCGAGGTATCCGCAACTTGTTCATTCCAAGTAAGAGAGCGATTAAGAATATAGCCTAAATCTTTCACAGAATCCACAAAAGAGATGAGACGCCCATCGATCAAGAGAGAAGGTAAGGTTGCAATTGTTGCAAGTGAAGGGGAGGAAGAAGTTCCTATGATTATAGCTTTAGTTTTAGCAGGATTAATAGTGAGCCCGTTTTTTAAGGCCCACTATACCACCAAATCAATATCCTCCTGTACGTTTTGAAGTGAGCTCTTAATAGTGACAATAGACTCGGAAATGTAAAGCTTAAAATCGACAGCATATTTGTGATAGTTGCAATGACGAAGTTCGCTACCAAGTTCAGAGGTATAAATATTACATAGAATGGTTGCAAGCGTGCATTGCTGTTTGTACTCTTTCAGAACGATTACTGCAATAAGATTCAAACCATCCAACAGTCATATTTGAGAGGTGAAGTGATTTGAGCCTAGTCAATAGTAAATTATGGTTAACTGTATCAAACTCCTTAGAAAAATCAAGAAGGACAACAACAGTTATTTCCCTTCTATCAATTGCCAGTTTAAGGTCAGAATTTACTTTAAGTGTAGCATGTACTTTAATGCGTGGCACGAAATCCAGATTGCATTGGATCCATTGAATTATTAGTTTCAATATATGCAGTAATTTGCTGATTTGCTGATTTTCTGAGGTAGGGTTAGATATTTTAGAAACAGGACGAATAATCGCCTCTTTCCAGGTATCAGGAAATATTCCCATCAGTAGAGATGCGTTATAAATATGCAAGAGAATAGGATCAATGACTGGTAAAGCTATGCGAATCATTTTAATTTAAATACCATCTGAACCTTAAGCATTTGATTTTACCTCTAAGAGTTTTTTAATTAGTGTTTCTTGCGATTTTGCGGTAAAGGCTGTTAAAAGATACTATTATTATATACTATTTTTTTTTTTTTAGCCAATCTGCGTCTTTTCTCTCTTTCTTTTATCAAATCTTTGATATAAGATGTAATCCAAGGAGTGGGCTTCTTTTTTACTTCAAGGGTATTAAGAGGCGCAAATTTGTCGAAAGCTAAAGATAAACATTTTGTTAGACAAATAACCTTTCTATTTATATATTTTTCAGTGAAAATTCTTTTTCAATCATAAGTAGAGAAGTGCTCAAGAAATTCGGCTTTATTTATATTTGTGAGATTGCGTATAGACAGAGGAGATATACTAGAAGAGGGATCAAAGGAGAACTGGTATTGAATGCTGATAAGGTCGTGGTATGAGAGGAATGAGATTAGGTGTTGAGTAAAAGAAATTACCTTGTCTAGATCATCAACAATCATCAAGTCAATCCATGTACTAGAATAATCGGTGTGGTGCATGGTATTATGGGGAACTATAGATAATTCAGCGTGTAACACTACTGACTTTGAATAATTAGTTAAATTGTTGGTGGCTTTAAGATTTGTGTTCAGGGCACCAGTAAGTACAATGTTATTATAATTTGGTATAAGGGCAAAAATGTCAGTCTCAAGTTCCCTACAGTAGGAAGCATAAGGAGGTTTGTAAATCACACCAACACACATGCTGTCATGAGACCAAGATACCTTCATAAAAATGTATTCAGCAATAGAGTAATTGGCAGGAGGATTTATTCCCACCTGTACAACCTTGAGCTGTCATGAGTGTAGAGACAGACCACACCCACTCTTCTTTCATCTCTATGTCTGCGGAAAAGTGTGTAATGATAAAGTGCTATGAGGCTAGATGAAATGTTAGGCGTAAGTCAGGTCTCAGACATGGCTATGATATGATAGGAACAGGACATAAAATGATGTTTTAATTCGTTATAATGGGCAGGTAAAGACTGAGCATTAATGTGACAAATATTAAAGGTTTTTATTTTGACAATGATAAGTAAAGTTCAAGTATAATTAAATAAAGAAGTTTCTGAAATACGTTAATCAACAAAATCCAGTTCACATTATTACAACTAAAAAACAGGGAACAAGGCACATAAGAAGGTAAAAATCAAAAATGCAAAAAGGATTATAAAGTTAACATGACAAATATTTAAGGTATCCATTGAAAATGTGAAATGGTTAGTTTTAAGTTGCAAGTTATCAGAAAGAATGGTAGCACATAGGAACAGATAGTAGAAATAGAAATAACAGGATCAATAACTAATAAAATCCAGATTAAGTAATTACAAATAGGGTCAAGTAGAGTCCAATAGTTGCTAAATTTACAATGTAGATATAAATCTAAAAGAATCTTCAGTAGCACTGAAGCATGAAAACAATGAAGAAAGGAAGGATGATAAATCGGAAAATAAAGGAAAGAGCAGGGATGATAAAAAAAGGTGAAATTAATCCAAGTGTACATGATTTCATGGATCCGAATTTAGAAAACCGAAATTCAAATTATATATTGCGAGAAACCATTACATGCTATATTTGGTTGAAAAAGGACCATTTCTAACGTGATCGTTGATACACTATAGATCTTAGTCAATTAAACAGCGTTATTACCATGTATCCCCAAAGATTCGCGAGGTTATATACCTAATTCACATAATGTCAGAAATATTAGATACGTTGAGGTCAGCAACATCCATGTCAAAAATCGATCTTCATTCAGCATACCATCAGACACAGTTGGATGAGGAATCTAAACTGATAACAGCGTTTGTAGTACAAGACAAAGGAATGTATCAGTTTAAGAGAATATAATTTGGTTTGATAAATGCTCCTGCGACATTCATGGGCCTGATGGACACAATAATAACACCAGATTTGAAACCATTGATGACATAAAAATCTCAAAATATTTTGAAGAACATCTTGAATATTTAGAAATCGTACTAAATGAAATCGAAAATGCAGGTTTGGCAAAAGGTTTAGGAAAATGTGAATTTGGATGTTCTGAAATAAAATACTTGGATTCGTAGTAAATAAAAAAGGCTTACAGGAAGCTGAGGAAAAAATGAAGTCTATTTTAGTTTACCCAAGGCCAAAAACAATTAAACAAGTAAAAAAGGTTGATAGGAATGGCATCATGGTATAGAAAATGTATTGCGAAATTTGCAGGGATTATAGAACCCCTGCAAAAATTATTAAAGAAAGAAATAAAGTTGGTAGTCTGGTAATTAGGGAGTTTAGACCATATTTAGAAAGACATTATTTCAAAGTTATAACTAATAATATTTCCATGAAATGGCTTCATAAAATTTTCAAAATCCGACAGTTCGATTGGCAAGATGAGATCTACAATTATTGGAAAACGATTACGAAAGTATGTGTAGAAATGGAAGTTAAAATCATATTCAATATGCACTACATTTCTACAGACGAGACCATTTAAAATCAAGTTTAGCTTCAGATAGCAACCCGTGGAAATTAACAATACCAAAAGAACTAAGAAAACAAGTTTCAATTGAAAATCACGAGAATAAACAAGCAGGACCCTGCGGTATAGATAAAACTTAAGCAAAATTTCTGAAAATTATTTTTGGAGCGGAATGTACTCTAAGACTGAGATTGAGGAACCCTGGACAGTTTTAGCATCAAATATGATAGGTCCCTTGCCAATTTCAAAGTAACAATTTATTATATTTATTTATTTAGGAAAACATCAGCCCAACCTTCGAATGACCAATAATAAGGCTACAAAATGTACATATCGAACATATATAGTACTTTCCTTAGTAGTGTGAGAAACGTTACACCGCTCCAAGAATAAATGATATCATTGATGTTGGTTCACAAATTGATAGGTTGCAGTAATGAACTCGCCAATAGACGTAAAAAATACATCAATGTTGGGATCAGCACCTGGGTATACATATAGTTAATTTACATAGGTGCACATACGATATAAAGGAGATCACGGTTGAGAGCTGAAGGAATGTAAAAAGGTTCAGTCTGACGAGTGGCATACTGTGGAGCATTGAGTGGAAGCATCTGTAAGATAGAATGGCAGTCAATTAAACCACGTGCAATTTTGAAAAGGCATAGAATGGTTACAAAAATACGCCTGTCCTCCAAGGATCACACACCAAATCTAGATCCAAGCAATGTATAGTCTGATCCCCTAGGAGGAAATATGCCATCTTCCTTCCAAGCTAAGAATTTTTGGAATTTTTCATGGTAGTTTTCAATTGCATCAGAGTACTTTGTGGCGTCAGGACCCCAAATGACAGAAGTATATTCCAACTTAGACATAACCAGGGATTGAAATAGTGTCTTGAGAGGTCTCGTAGTTTTAAAATTTTTGCATGATCTTATCAGAAATCCTAGAGTCCTTTTAACACAGAGAACAATCCTTTCAGCGTGTGTATCAAAATTTAAAGTTGGTATAATATTCACGCCCAAGTCCTCAATCACAAATAATCTCTGGAGGTTAACACCCTTAATCATGTACTGATATTTCAAAATAGACTTCTTCTTAGTAAATGTCATGATATTACATTTTGTTACGTTCAAGGTAAAATTGTTATCATGACGCCAAAGATTAAAATTGTTTATGTTTTCTTGCAACACATCGCAAGATTCTATGCTTGATATGATTTGTAAAGCTTGACATAATCAACATACAACAAATGGTAACAGATTAAATTAGGCGAAAGATCATTCATGTAAATTATAAAAAGAAGAGGACCTAAATTGGAACCTTAAGGAACTCCAGAGGAGGGCGCAAATGGACGAGAGGATTGGCAATTATATTGCACTATGTTTGGTCTATTTATTGAGTAGCATTGAAGAAGATGCGAGAGTTCATGCGGCAGATAAAGATATGGTTAATTTCTCCATGAGAATACGGTGATCAACCTTGTCAAAGGTCTTCGAAAGGTCTGTGTAGATAACTTCCACCTGACTAATCGTTTAGGAGATCATGAATGTGTCGTGTAAATGCTAGTAAATTTGTAGTAGTTGATCTCCTAGGAATAAATCGGTGCTGATACTTTGACATTGAAGAAATGATAGAGTTAAAAATCATGTCATGTGTAAAACTCACCTCTCAAAGACGTTCGAAAAGTTATTTATGATTGAGACCGGGCGGTAATTCTCGAACTGCGATTTATCCCCTTTTTTGAAAACAGGACAAACCCTTGTCTGCTTCCAAACGTCAGATAACGTTCCAAGACGTAGGGCTGTGTTGAACAAGACTGTTAAAGGTGCAATCAATGTCACTGATAGGTCCGTAATTAAGAATATTAGTATAAGGTCGGTGCCCGCAGTATGTTTACGTAGAAGTTTCTTAACAGCTTTAATAACATTATTTCCTTCAATTCTTAACACATCCCTGAGTAAATGCTGAGTTTTAACAGAGAGAATTACAAAAGTACATTTGAGGGTAACTCGTAGACGCTTTCAAAGTAATCTGCAAATAAATTCACAATATCAGTAGGTGAGATTCAATTCCTGCATATCGCACAATGCCTGGAATTCTGGTTTCACGCCGCAAGTTATTCACATATTTTCAAAAGGTCGTTGAAAATATATGCATGTTTTCCTCAATAGAGTTATTATATTTGTTACGTGCAATATCAATGCGTTTTTTATTCTTTTTCGAAGTGATTCAAATTGGATTAGATAATAATCATTGAGGCTATTAGAATATTTAGAAGTATACTTATCTTTTACACGAATATCACTAATAATATCTTTCGTGAACCATTGCAGATATTATCTATTTTGAACATTATCTTCAAATTTAGGTGTTGATTTGTTTACTGCAGAGTACAATTGATCGTAGAATAGGTTGCAGGCATCATTAACATTATTAATATTTTCCAAGATGAACGAATCATTTTGATGATTTGATGATTCTATTGTCTGAATATATACAGGTTCTTCCACTTAGTGGGTTATACACTTATAGCAATTATGATACATATATTTGTATTGATAAAGTTATTATTTTAGTTTAAACACACGAGTGTATTTATACTTCATATTTTTGTATTTGATTTTGTTATTGTTGTTGTTCTGAACTATTGGGAATATAAATACATTCGTATTGTAATAGAAATTAATTATGATTATCTTATAGCAGTGGAGTTCACAGAAAAAAATGGGGTTTCTATCAGAACCAATTTTTGGTTCCAATGGAGCTGCAACAAAAAGGATCCTCTCTTGGTGAAAAGGAACCCGAAATGATGAATGATTTCTAAATGAACCCAAAACATGGACTGAAACGGTTCCAATGGAGCCCTTTTTTCAATTCAGCCTTGAGTCACTACGGGGATTTTACAAGTTTGTGGTATACATTATACTTTGTAATTCGAATTAAGTAATATTGCACTGAGAAAAATTTAATGAAGAAACTACAATTATAGATATTAGTCATTCTTGAAAGGAAGATAGTACACATAGAATATGACAGTTTTTAAGGTTATGTTCAAAATCTAACATTTTCATCTGCGCATGTACCAAAAAAGCGCGGTGCTATTTAAAATTATATAATTTACACGTGCAATAATACGTTATTATTACATTTTTGAAAGAAATTAGGTATTTCTATTATTCAATTTAATTTGTTTTAAAAAAGAATAAAAAATGTTTGTTAATATTTATCTGTATGATTATTCATAGTCTTTATTGATTTCAAATATGCTCGGGCTTTTCGGCACATGCGCAGTTGAAAATATGAATACCCATCTATCGGACATCAACGAACTAAAAAGGAACCCTCAAAAAGGGTTCAATTGGAGCCTCAGTTATAAATGATACCAACTTTTACTTGAGCCGCAACTTTACTGAACCCTCATTTTTTTCTGTGTTAGTAATTATATTCTTAGTAATCGAGCATGGTGAACTTATCGACATTCTCTGAGGTCTTACTCGTTCATGGCAACATTTTAAGTATCTTGAGGTTTCTGGCTTACCGACCGTAGCATAGTTACCATAGTGAGGTTCAAATTCAGAGAAGATCGGTTAAGTGCTCGTTTATAATTAGTGACGTTATCCTATATCACGTGAGATGAAGAAGATTATGCTTAGTTATTGATGTTACATAAAATTTGGGATATAACAGTCCTCCCTCCTTAAAATCATCATCGTCCTCGACGATTTTTACATTCCTAATTTTGCGTTGGCTAAAATGTTATTAATAATTTTTATTTTATATTATTTGTTTTTATTTTTGCAGAATGAAATTTGTCTTTTAGGGGTCTGACATGAAATTTGTCATATCTTGCCGATAACGTGATTATGCAGTCATAAAATGGTTCTTATGGCATTTCAAAATCGTTTTCTAGTGTGAGTTTTCTGTGTGTTATGTTCTGGATGTAGTTGAGTATTGTGTTTATAGTTGATACGTGACCTGGTGCATGTATCCTTGCGTTTATAATTTTCCTCGTGGTCTTTTGAAGATCAGTGCTTTGACTACCTCTGTTTGTTGCAGAAAATATTTCCCGTGTCATCTAAATTTTTCATGCTGTCATCATTCCATCTGGGCTGCTTCTTTACTCATTATTCTCTAGACCTTTGTGTGACATGGAAGATCATAGTTCCGCTTGTAGCACCGACTCTTCTGACACAGTGCTTTACGATGATGATTGCAATATTAGCAATATTACGATGGACCTGAACAGAAAGAGTGCAACGTCAGTTTCTCCCGGTGAGTAAACCTTGTGCATCTTTTTCCTCTTAGTGTCGTTTCCAGTCTTATGATGGCGACATCTATCAATCATAGTTTATCGTGCGAATCAGCAACTAGTGCCGTGAACTTAGATTCGTTTTTTGACATCCTTTTTTCCAATATACGTCCCATTGAGACATCAAATTGCCAGGCTATTGTGGATATCGTGCGCGAAATTTCGAAACCTAGTGTTGAAAATTTTGCTGGTGATGCCGTTTCGTTAAATAATTTGGGTACAACTTCCCCTTCAAAATTTACCGATTGCATTTCAGGGTTTGATTTATCTGTTTTTGGACCGGATAGTCTTGAGCGAGTGAATGATTCCGCTGATAATTCGAATTTATGCCCAACTGGGCATTTTTCAAGACTTGAGAGTTTAGCTTCTCGTGTAGCGCATCTGGAAGAGTCCTGAAATCTTTACCACCTTAGAGTTCGCGAATATAAAAAACTAATTTTATTGGAGAATTTTGTTGCTTTATGTCAGGATATTTTATCCATCGACGTCACAAAGCAAGATTTTACTTGTGTGCATATTTTACACGGTACACCTGTCAGTTATTTAGTACGCGTTGCTGTTCCTGAATTAAAATTTAGGATTTTAGCTGAAGCTGCTAAGTTTAAAGCACGAGGTGTTTTTATTGGGTTGGATTGTTCGTGTTTCTTTCTTTTTTTTTTTATTTAATTTTCTCCACTTGTTTGTTACTAAATTCTTTTATTTTTCATTATCGTGCAGAGAGTCCACCGGAAGCACGGCCTCGTCGTTTCTCAGCAAGGGATTTCTGTATGAGGCTTTTGAACGTAGGCACAGCTTTACGATTTTATTCTGCTCTGTGCCAGGTGTTGGAGGCGGACGCTTCTACCGTAGCCTCTTCTTCTAATACCAGTCGAGTGGAAGGCAGGGCTAAAAAAGGAAGTGCGGCCGTCAAGTGAAGAGCAGCGGCGCTCTATGATGTCATTAGCCTCCGCCTGTCGTCGCTGAATGACTCGGAATCACGTGTGTGAACACTCGTGCACACAGAGTTTTCTGTTTGCCTGGGGTAAGGTTACACCATTTGTTTTACTTCCCTTTTCTTTTTCTTTGCTAATTATTTTGTTACTTATGCACTCCTCTTCTAATATGTCTTCTTTTGTTCTGTTCTAGCATTGAAGGTACGCAGTTTCGCTTCTGCTTATGTGGACGTTTCGTACGTATGGTCAGTGCCGAACACACTTGCCCATGTGGACATGTGCTTCGTGATTTAACAGGTAACGCAGTGTTGAGTTTATGTTGGTTTTGAAAATTTCCGTAAACTTTTGATGGTTTTCAGTTTTTAATTATTCTTTTTGTTGCAGCTCCCAATATTGAAAGTATTTGGGTGTCGGACCTGGAATGATTACTTTATTATTACTTTATTCTTTATGTTCGTATTTTATGCATAATTCTATGATTTGGTGAATAAATCTCATTTTGTATATTTGCTTTGTGTATGTTTTATACTAAGGACATGATCAGAGTTAACTTCTGAAATATTGATGAATTTTTTTATTTTATGTCTTCAGTCCAAAATTAATCTGTTCTTAAGTTCCTTTCTCTTATGATACATTTCAAATTTTGAGTTTGTTCTATTTGGTATGGTTCAAGATATTGTTGCAGGTTTTATAACATATCAGACTTCTATAAGTTTAACAATTAGAAATTATCTTTAGTTTAAGCTTGAAATTATTTTCTGTTCATAACATAGCTAATTTGATCAATTATGGGTTTACATGTGACCTAAAATAATATTCCTAACCTAACTTATCTTTTCATATGCATCGTTCGATTATAATCTGGTTATCACGTTAAAATAAGAATCAATTGATTTGTGAAGATCTTTAGAAAATGAAAATTCTGTTGTATTTGGTTTTATCGAATGCATTATGCCGGTGTATTGACTTCATAGTGTGATTCTGATTTTATTGCAATTGATTTTACTCACATATAGGACATGCTCAAATCTGTTTTTTGAGAATAGACGGTTTGATGGCTTACATAGTTCAGGTAGTACATTCCATTAGGTAAATTTGCTTCATTGTTGATTCACTGAGGTTGGTATGTGTCTGACATCTTCATTTCCTTTTGCTGTGGGTGTGTCGAGTCTTCTCTTCAGGCGGTCCGATGTTTCTTATCGCTGTAAGATTATACCCCTTGTACGGGCAGCCATCACGGATAATGAAGTTACTGCGTGCCACTGTCTGCCATTTTGTCGGAGTACTGATGCATTTCTACTGGTGTTTCTCTCGCTAGAGGGGCGGAGTCTGTGTACTGCGGTAGTGTTTCATTTATTGCAGACGAACATAATGAACGCTAACGTCATGTCTGGTGCTTACCGTTTTTTTCACTAGCATTGTGGTCTGGTTTCGAACCTTATAGGTTTGTAATTCTTTCGTGTTTTAAGGGACAGAGACTGCATTTCTTCTTCATTATTATTACTGTTTTTGAGTTGAAAATTAATTCTTAAGCATTTTCATTTTTTTCTTATTAGTTTTCTTCCACAATATATTGTTATCAACAATATTAATATAGTTATTCCCATGGATGTTCCTATCATAATGTGATTGTTTCTTCTTTGATGATGTTGCTTTTGTTGAAATTGTGTGAATTGGGTTTCGATTTCTTCTAAGGGTTGCCCGTATTGGAATCCTTTCCAAGTTTTTGTTGGTTGTATTTGCAATTCGTTTTCTTTTATGGGTGAGTTTTTGGGAAAGTTGAATATTATAGAGGATATTTCAGTTATGTTTAATGCGAATTCTGGATTATACATATATTCCTCTTTGTTTCTATTTATTGTTATTCTTATTAACGTGGTATCCTTTGTTCTGGCAATATATCTACTACCCAGTCGAATTATTCCGGAATTTGAAATATATTCTCGTTTTGTTTTCTTATTAGGCCATTAATGTTGATGAGTTCTGGTCCTATTGTTGAATATAACCATGCTTGTAGGGAAGGTCCAAAATGAGCTTTCTTGTAGAGTGATTCTCACGTCACATTTTTGGAGGCTTGTTATTGTTCGCTTGAGTAGCATAATGTCTTCACAGGATGAACTGCTTGGGGTTGCATGTATGGGTTGATTTGCTTTGAAAATGGTGTTGTATATAGTTTTTATGCAGGTGTTTCGGTATTCTTTGTCTGTTAAGAAAAATCTCTGGTCGTCAGATGATAAGGCGACGTATGTTTGTTTAGGTAGTATGTAGGCTGCTCCAGTGATGTTTGTAATTACATTTTGATATACTGAATATGGGTATATTTTATACATTTCATAGAAGTTAATTTCTAAGAGAGGGATGTCTATAGTCACCATGAATTTATTATAGTGTTAAACAAAGTCGGATTTTCCTATTTGATGCAAGTCTTCAGCTTTGATGTGCGAACTTGGCAGTGGGAACTCATATTCGCCTACTTCTTTGTTGATTTCTGTTGTTATTTGCTGTAATTGATCATTGGTTATCTGGGCTGGATGCACTTTCTTTTCTCTTGCATTTATTATAATATTTGTGAACTGCTGCAGAGTATGGTATGCAGGATCGAGTTTGGATTCTACTTGTGCCGTCCATTGCCTTATGTAATTTAGGTATAATAGGTTATTTATGCTTCTTTCTTGAGTTTGCATGTTTTTTATTGTTTTTTCTAACAGTGATTTAATTAGAAATATTTCGTGTGTTCTTGTGTCAAATTCTTTATGTATGTTTTGAATTTCTGCCTTTACTACGTGGGTTTGTTCTCTTAGTATCTAACTTTAATTGTTTTGTTTATCGTACAATTCGTTAATCATTTCTGTATATTCTTCTCCGTCTTCTGAAGTTAAAAGTCCAACGACTGGCCCTAAAATGGATCCTATGAAGCCTTACATTGACACTCGGCGTTTCTGCATGGTTCTTGGCATTGAACTAGTTTGAGGTTTATAATACTGTATTTCTGACAATATTCAATTTAGCTTTTCGTTTTCAACTTTGGTTCTGTTGATTTTAGTCATCAGGGTGTCTAACTTGACTTCATTACGGCAGTCTTCATGGGTTGACCTCTTCATGCAAATCTCATAATTAAAGTTGATGTCACGTATTAGCTCCTTGGTGTGAAAATGTTGACTGACGTTTCCAATGTCCAGAAATATGACTATTCTTCAATAACTCTGAGTTAATCGCATAGGTTCCAGCTTGTCATAAGGCAATTCAACATTTTCCTTCAAGGGTTGAATCTCGTAGTGCATGGGACTTCCTGGGCTGATTGGAAATAGGATAATTAATATCCATTTCCATTTGGTGTGCCTTGGGGTAGAATTGAGCCACTCCATATATATATAATTACATGGCGCGACTGCATGCTCTGTGGTGCGCGAAACACCCAGAGCTCTCGCATTTTTCGCATAAACGTCTGCGAAGATGTCATTTTTTTAGATGACAGTTACTCCCAGTGGGACCCTGCGGTGGTTGTTAACCTTTAGTTTTTATATATATAGGGCATCCTGAATAGTTAGCTGGATGCTCTTCGCCGCAGTTGACGCACTTAACTTTGGAATTTTTGTCCTTGTCACATCGTCTCATTACATGCTGTTTTTCACACTTAACGCACTTTGGTTTATTTTTACAATATTCACTACCATGCCCGAACATTTGGCAGTTATAGCACTGAGTCACTTTTCTTGGGTTCTTGTAAGTATCCCAGATAACTCTCACTTGGCACACGTACTTAAGTTCCCAAACCTTTTTCATATCGACTTCCTTGTCGAATATTAGCATATATGCGGGGTCACTGTAGGATTTGGGTACAGACGATTTTTTCCTGAGTACAATGACTCGGTCACACGCAAGGCCTTGTCGTTTGAGGTCCCCCTTGATTTCCTCTTCCGGTAGGTTGGGTAGTCTCTTGGCGATTATGCGCTTTTTACGCGGCCACTTCGGCGTATACGTATAATATGCCATATTGTCCGAGATTAGCTTCTCTTAATGCGCTTTAGAATCCTGAATCGACCTTGGATGTATTGTCAACTGGGTGGTTGAATAGTCAATCTTAATATCCTTAATTTTGCACGCACCCTTAATGGAGTTGATGCATTTAGAGTAGTCGTCAATTTTTTCTGTTACCATTATTGGTGGAACCTTTGTTTCTTACTTCTTTGGTCGTTCATCATCTACTGGGTCATCTGTGGTTTCACCGTCCATTTGTTCGTTGTCCTCTGGCAGGTCCTTCACTATAACCCCGAAGCTGTTATACGTGGGCACTGTAATACTGGTTTCAGCGTCATTGCTATCGGCTGATACTTGCCTCTTCCCTTGGGAAAGGGCATTGCTGTTGCTGTTCCATCCCGCCATAGCAGCTGTCAGGAGTTTTTGCTTGCCTTTACTTAGGCTAAGGATTTCCTGAATTAGGTTTTGCGCACTAAGACCTTGTTTTCTGTGGTAACGCGAACCATGCTTCACTACTTCGCAGAATGGAGCAGCACGAGCTGCTCCCACCTTTGATTTGCTTTGAATTTTGGTCGTCAGAGTTTCAGTACACGGGAACTACTAACGTGTAAGAAAATCACTCCGAGGATATCACTTTATTGCACTAGTTCACTATATCTATCGATCCTTGGTCTTGCGGACCGTACTATGGGCTTCACTTCAGCGGCGGCGCAGCACTCGCGACGCAGCCGGGTGGGGGTTTACTAGCGAGGATCGTTTCGTCGATGTCGCTGAGAGGGGGTTTCGCGTGATTGGTTTGCTTTCGCCACACAAAAGTCTACGAGTATCGGTTAGGACGCACAGGCAACAAAAGAAAGAATCATGGATGTTTGCCAAGTATTATTCGTGGTTACAAATATTATTTATAACCATGAATATAATTTGGCGGACATCAAAATCTTTTTCGAGCTGTAATGATTTTTATTTTAAAATATCAGTTTTTGGTGTTAAACGCTAAAGTAGGCTAAAATTGCTAAATAATGATGAACCTTAAAAATCTAATGTTTTTTAGTGTAAAAACCCCGATTTTCGGTGTGAAAGGCTAACATAACAATAAACGACTAACTTTTCGAAAGGCATAAAATGGAACTAAATGTCAAACATTTTATATTTCATGAAAAACTATTTGCGGTTTGCCGTTTTCGATCGTTAAGCCGCAAAAGCTTAATCATCGGTCGCCTAGGCTAAGTCTCTTCAATATTTAATATTTTGTCTTTTAAACATAAAAACACACTATTTCGGATAACAATGAAAATATCAAAATTGCTAGTGTCTTGGCCAGTGCTGCAAATAAAATTGAAACGTTCCTTTTTTTGGACAACGCTAATGCATATAAATGCATTGCATTTATTTGAAACAATGCAACATTTTTGTTCTGTCAGATTTTGTCGCAGTTTTTTGGATAATGATGAGAACGACATTTAAAAAAAGTGAAAGTTTTATTCTTCTCAAAAATGCTCACTTAATTTTAAACAAAAATTAATATTCTTAAAACAATTAAAACCTAGGGTTGAGTGAGGATTATACTTAAAATTATATTCACTGAACATTATTACACTATGTGCTGCATAACACGTAAGGCGCTTCATGAGGGGGGTAAGAATTTTAGAAAGATAGTGTAACTGTCGATTATTTCCCAATCTACTAGTAGTTCATGAGCTGTCTAGAGATTTCATGAAACATCTAATTACACTAAGTGGCTACGACATATATAAGCCATATAAAGATTTCCCAATCAGAGAATGTGGTAAAAGTGTAAAAGGTATAGCAATGACACACTTCAGACCAGAAAAAAGACCTCGACGATTTTAAGAAGATCTTTTATTGTCAACGTTTCGAGAGACAAATGCGCTCCTCGTCAGAAAACAAAAATACAAAATGCGAAAATCCAAAGTAAAAAAATAAGTCCTTAGTACCGTTAAAAAACCATGATGTCGTAGTTACAAGAAGTCATACTCTCAAAATTCTCCTCTCAAGTTAGTTCAGTGAAAAACACTAACAATTATGAATATAAACGTATAGAAAACTGAGCTTTCAAACTTAGAATTGAAAAAAATTACCTGTAGTTGTTGATATTGTAATTTCACCATGTTTAACGGTTACTAGAATTTATAACAATAATAATGATATGATGACAAAAGTATGAGTAAAAACATTGGATCCTAAATTAATGCATCTAACATTACGTTGTATAATGGACTAAAATCAGTAAGATCAGTTATTACTTTTAAACATTTATCAACATCCCTCTTAATAAAGAACATTTCTGCTACAAGTCTTTTAAATTTATTGAGCTCATGTTGTAAGACCAAAACATATTCCCAGTCAAATTGATGATCAGTCTTGTTCTAGTGGAAAGTAATCTACCAGTTTTGGCTACACGCCATTTATCACAATTTAAACAAAATTTGGTATATACTACATTAGTAAGCTGAAAAATATCAAGTGAATATTTGCCCAAAAGACAAACCACCATGGAATGGCACAGAGACAAAAAGTTTGAAATCAACTTTACCATCTAGACGTGAATTTGGTTGTTCTGGCAAGGGATCTTTCAGTGTTTTTATTTTGTCACTAATGTGTGTTCGAACAAATTCTTTTGGATCTGTCCACATCTGTTACATAATGTAATCTGTTACATAATGTCCACCTTCGTTATGTTCAGAAAACGTATGAAAGTGATTCGGCGTTAGATCAAGATCCTGGAAAAATTGAAAATCAGACTATTAGTCATTAATCATTGTTCATATATTTTTGTAAGGTAATTTTATTTTAAATAAGAATCAAGGTTTTCTATCTTACCGTTTTGGTAGAAACAAAAGTACCGACTCCGGTCTGCGGAGCTGAACTTTCGTAAAGGTAGTGTGACTTGACCGTTCTCATCTTGCTACCTTTAGCCAGAGGTTCATCTAAAAAATTTGAGAAGGATTCTAATCCTGTTCCTTTTTGTATTGTGAAGGCTCCACCAATACCTGAAGAGAAATTAAAATGTTTTTCATTAATGTGAATTAAATTAATTTTTCCTATTGTTTAAAATTAAAATTGAACATTGAATATTAAATTACGACTCACCAACAAGATTCTTTCCATAGCGTTTTTCAATACTCCTTCTCATACTGGCAATGAAAATATCTTCGCCTATTCGTTTCTTGGCGAAAACTTTTAGGACCTTCCCGGAATTCCCTCCGCTTAGAAATAAATTTCCCAGTGCTGAAAATCGAGTTTCATTTAAAGGCAGGGCCTGAAATTCAATCTTTTCTCGAGTTTTGTCGAGTGTGACACCAAAGGATCTTGCGGCGGATTTTGGTTTATTCAAAATTGTGTTTATTAAAACTGTAAATTAAAAGATTGTGTTAATAATTTTTTTTATTAAGCTGTTGACACTTTGAAAAAGAAGAAACTTAATCGAATAGTAAAGAAACAATAGGAAATCGAGATAATCAAAATTGAGACAATTGGGTATTTTGATCAAATAAAATGGTTAGTTATTCTAGTAGGAACTTACATCTGAATCTTTTTTCAGATAAGGCTAGGGTTCATGAGCAGCACCAATTATCAATGGTTTCTTTGGATAGCCAAGATGTTTGACGAGAGTTTTAAGATCGTATAATTTTTGTTTATGGATTTCAGTAGTGTAGAAAAAACTACCACCAACATCTAAAACTGTTGGTCTTCCACCAAGTCCTTAAAAATTAAAAGATTCTTGAAAAATTATATTTATTGAAAAATATTAAACATAAAAAAATTGAATTTACCAGGAGTTGCTAGATTGAAAGGTGGTTCGGTGAGGTCGGGGGAATCAACGATTTCGACTTTGACTTTAGCGAAGTTTTTTGAAAGTGCTTCATGGAAAACTGAAATAATTGGATAAATCATCAGTTCTTTTAATTAAAAATACAAGTTTTGTTTTTTAAGAGTTAGAAAAAATGTATTCACCCATTTTTATTTCATCCAATGGAGGCACGTGCAATGTTCTTTTTACAATTTTCAATTTTGCTGGATATACTGCAGTTTGTGCGTTCTGATAAAAAAAACTTTTGTAATTTATAGGTAATTTTTATGAAAAATGTTAACATTTACTTGCCAGTAATTTTCAAAACAGAAGAGAATATATAAAGTAGAGGCAAACAAATTTGGATTTATTTCTGTTTTCCATTGGGTTAAAATAAATTATCGAGAAATAATTGAACCAGCTTCAATACAGATTTGAAAGCAAAAAAATATAGGCAGCTGCTTAAATACTTGAAAGATCGTGGATGCTACGCAATTTGACAATCATATCTTATCTAAAACGCATATCTGAAAGTATTAATAACTTTCTTTCCGTAAGAAAAATATTTATTTTGTGATCGGATGGACTCAACTTTGGAGGATTCATAAAAGTTTTATACATTAATTGAATACAAATTCCAAAATATTATATAACCAATATAATCGTGACGATCCTAATGATCGTGAAGCTTGGTTATTATTTAAATATATTATTAAAAAATATGCTTAAAGTAACATTTACTGACAAAATTCACTCATTTTTAACATTTTATATTAGCATGAAATGAATATCAATTATTTCAAATCTGAGAAAAAACAAGCAAATTGGCGTCACGATTACTGGGACACTTGCCTTAATTGTCGTTGAAAATTAATTTTGAAATTAGATAAAATAGCTTATTCTGTTATTTACCATGAAATTTAAATAATCTTTATAACAGAGCTTTAACAAAGCTTGAACCTCGCATTGTGACGTCACAAATACGAACACCTCCCAATTTTGAGACTTACAAAAGACATCAAACATTATATTTTAACGAACTTCCCAGTCCAGAATTCTCTCAGATGAGATCAATTTTTAACGAAATATTTGAGTTTTCGAGGTAAGAAGTCGAATTTTTTTAGAAAAAGTTGTCTTTTAAAACCGAAAAGATGAATTTTCAACCACATATGCAGTTAAATTAAAAAAAAAATTAATTTTAGACCAATCAGTTACACTTGCAACACAATAGTTGAACTTTCAAGCAAAAGAAACGAATTTTCAACTAAAAAAGAACTAACTTCAACCACAAACAGTTGCATTCTTAACCAAATGGTCGAATCTTCAAGCAAAAAGAAGAAATTTCTAATAGAAAATTCGACTTTTCCACAAAATAGTCAAATTTTCAATAAAATAATAAAATTTTGAACAAGATAGTTTGATCCGTACGCACATATTTAAATTTTCGATCTAAAGTTGAATTTTTAACAAATTATGAAATTTTCAACAAAATAGTTGAATTGTCAACTAAAATGATAATTCTTCAAAAAATAAATGAACTTTTTACAAAGAAGTTCAGCTTTCAACCAAGAATATTTGGTTGAGAGGTTGAATTTTCGATAAAAAAATATTAATTCTCAACGAAAAATCTAATACATAGCTGATATTTCAATCAAGAAAATATTTTTATTTTGAATCAACAACAGTTGAATCCTCAAACAAAACTAATGAATTTGTAACTAAACAGTTACATTTTTCACAGAAAAAGATAAAATTTCTACCAAAAGAGATGAATTTTCAAACTAAAACGGCGAATTCCCTGAAAAACAGTTCAATTTTCTAACAAAAACTTAAATTTTAACTCAATAGTTAAATTTTCTACCAAAATAATTAAAATTTCAACCTAAACAGACGAATATTGAACAAAACAGTTGAATTTTCAAGCCAAAAAGACAAATTATCTACAAAACAGTTGCAAGTAGTTGATATTTCAACCAAAAAACATTTTAATGTGAAATAAAAAACAATTAAATTCAACAGAAAAGACGATTTGAAAAAAAAAGTTGAATCCTCAATGAAAACAGATTAATTTACAGTCAAAAACTTGCATTTTAAACCAAAAAGAATGAATCTTCAATCAAGAAGAATGATTTTTTCACCAAAAAGACAATTTTTCAATAAAATACATACATTTTCAGACAAATAACTGATTTTTCTACTAGAAGAGATCAATTTTCAATAAAAAATGTAAATTTTCAATCAAGAATGGAAAGCTACATTTTTAGCTAAAGATAATCACATCCAAAAAGATGAATTTTCAACAATAACAAAAATTAATTTTTAACACAGTTATTTAACTTTCAACCAAGTAATTGAACTTTTAACGAAAAAAGATGAATTTTTAACAAAATAGTTGCATTTTCAACGAAATAATTAAAATTTCAACCATATACCAGAATTTACAATCAAACTAGATGAATTCCGAACCAAAAATATAATAGTAGACTTTTCAATCAAAAGTAGCTAGATTTTCTTATTGGGTTCTAATTACTTAATTCGAATTTAAGCGAAACAACAAAAAAAAGAGGTAAAAATGGGAGCCTTCTTTTGCAAAATACTCAAACAAAATAGCGCAAATTGGGCTTGACCCCCTCCCCCTTCAAATTGGTATCGTAGTTTATGGACTTAACTGTATAGGTGAGCGGTATAAATAACTAGAGAAAAATAGCACTGGTGCTATTTTTCAGAAATTTATAATATTTTTATTACTTTTACAAAATGTGCATATTTTATCCTACAGAAATTTAATTTTTCATCATTGCCGCACGGGTGCAGCCATGTCTATTGGTCTGGTTAACATGAAATTGTAACTGTAAATGTGCAGTATAATATTCTAGTACTGTGTTTCATGAATTTATAATATTATCAGCGCTTTGGAAAATTGAATATATTTCATCATATAAAATTGAATTTACTAATGGAATTTTCTACTCCTACCATAAAATTTTGGCCATTCGTACCGAAATGTCGATACGAGTAGCCTCATTATCCAGGCCCTGTTATTCGTACCGAAAAATCTGAATATGTATCCTTTTAAACTAGTTTTAGCTACTCTTAACATTTATATTGAATCCAGAGTTGGATTGTAACTGGACGCAAGTAACTAAGTAGGGTAACGTCGTCACTTTTTTAAAAAGTAACTTGTAATGTAACTTAGTTACGATTTTTTTAGTAACTTGGAACTTTAATTTTAGTTACTTTGAAGTTACTTTGTATTTTTTGTATATCTCCTATTAAGAGATATTTATGGGCCAGTTATGGGTAGAAAATTATTCTCTTTTGGTTGAGGATTCAGCTGTTTTGTTAAAAATTCGTCGTTTCTGGTTGAATTCAGCTGTGATTGATTTCAAATTAAAATCTTTTTTATTTTTGATGTTATGGTTGTCGACCAGATAAAATCTATTGAATAATTTTATGTTAATTTTGGCAGTCTACTGGTCTAAAATAATTGTTTTTTGAATGTTGATTTTTATTTTTAGTTGTGAAAAACTTGCTCTCTAGCTTCGTTGCGATCCGAACCCAGGTCTTTCAGATTGCCGGTCTGATGCTCTTACCCATTAAGCTACCGAGAGACGAGATTAATTTCAACCAAACATCCCCTACAAGTTGAATTACGACGTGATTGCTTATACTTGTAAGATAAATTTGTAGAACAAGAAAATTATATATTTTTGATGTTATGGTTGCCGAACAGATAAAATTTACTACATAATTTGATGTTAATTTTGTTTGTCTACTGGTCTAAAGTCAATATTCTTTGAGCTGGAGAGCAATTTTTTCAGAACTTATAATAAAAATCAAAATTAAAATAATAACGATTTTAGACCAGTGGACAAACAAACTTAACATCAAATTATTTAAAACCTTCTCTGTTTGAAATAATGTCAACTATTATATTTTTCGTTGAGATTTAATCTCTTTCGCCTGGAATTTTAACTACATGGTTGAAAATTCACGTATTTCATTGAAAATTTAATTATTTTAGAAGAAAGTTGAACTATTTTATTGAAAAGAAAGTTTAACTATTTTATTGAAAACTTTTTCGTTGAAAATTCATATTTATGGTTTGTAAATGCGACAGTTTTGTAGAAAATTCGTCTTTTTGGCTTGAAAATTCAACTATTTTGGTAGAAAATTAATTTGATTTGGTTCATGATTCAGCTATTTTGTTGAAAATTGGTATTTTTTGGTTGAATTCAACTGTGTTTGATTTCAGATTGAATTCCTTTTGGTTGAAATAATATGAACTGTCATATTTTGTGTAGAGAATTCATCAATTTTGCCTGAAAATTCAAATATTTTGTTGAAAATTCAACTATTTTGGTAGAAAGTTCAAATAGTTAGTTGAAAAATAAGGAAAAATGTTGTTGAAAATTCATAGCTTCGGTTTGAATATTCAACTTTTTTGTTCAAAATTGTTGTTTTTGGTTTAAAAATTCATCTCTTTTGGTAAAAAAATTTCTGTAGAGGGTTCAGCATTTTTTTGAAAATTCGTCCGTTATAGTTGAAAATTTAACTACGTATTTGAAAGTGGAACTACTTTGTTAAAAATTTAGTGGTTTAGTTGAAGATTCATAATTTTAGTTGGAAATCCATCCCTTTGTTGAATATTTAACTATTTTGTTTTAAAGTCGTTTTTATCACACCGCCATCATAAGTGCATTTTTAGGTACTGTGAACGATATGTAAAATAGCACTTATTAGCCTAGGCCTTAAAATTTTTACTTAGGGTACAGCGTACTATAAAGTAACTGACACCGTTGGCTGACGGAAATTTATATCTGTACTTTACAGTTCGGATAGTGCAGTAACCCCAACTTTGGCATGTAGACGTACTGCACTTGCGCTAACTGGTGTGATAAAAAATAGTGCGTGACTCGTCCTTTGTCTCGGGAATTGAAATGAATTGGTTTGGATTGGATTCCCTCTCAGGTTTTTAGATTAGAACTCTATGTAACCTATTTGCACTTATGATCGACTATTGTGATAAAAAACAGTGTGTGACACTCGAACCCTAAGTAGCACTTTGCCGCGTGTGAATTGCAATACTCGTTCTTCGTCTCGGCTACGCCTCGACTCCGACTCGTACTGCAACTTTCACACTTGGCCAAAAAAGTGCCACTTAGGGTCCTTGTATCACAATAGTATATTGCGTGACGAGGGTCGAAAGGCAGCGATATCACTCGAGTGAAATCGGGGCCTTCACCCGAGTCATGTATACAATTTTTCATCATATCGATAATCAAAAATTCGACTTGAGATGCCTGTGGAGCGGGTCGGCAATAGAGTTTGCTACCCTAGGGGAAAAAGTGACAGATCAATGTAAATGGTAAATATAGAATTATGTATTGCCCTTTTATCTTTACTTGATATATTTTTACTCCTTATAATGGGCTCTGCTCTACCGATAACCATTTTACCCTCGTTTGTACGCCTATTTAACTCTCCATCTATCTTTTCGTTGTTAGTGAATAGGCTACCAAAATATACGTACTTATCAACTTATTCTATTCTCTCATCATCTGGGACAATCTTGCACATTGTCTTCTCACCCTAACTTCAAACACCATGATTTTCGTTTCATTTATGTTAATCTTGAGGCTCGTGTTCTTCATGCTTGTATTTAGTTTGGTCAACATTCATGGCAAGTCTTCGATTGACTCTACCATAACAACTTTATCATCTGCGAACGCTAACCCACGTACCTTCACTATCCCGAGATCCATACCTTCTTCGTCGAAGAGAGCCATTCTTAGACACTTGTCCATGAATATAATAAACAGTCATGAGAATATAACGCATCCTTGTCTAACACCTTGCATAATATCGAACCAGTCACTCAGTTTCCCATTAACCTTTAAACTCGTTTTGCTATCAACATACATATATTGTGTTTATTGCTTGTAGGAGCCATCCACTGACTCCGTACTCTATCAGGATTTCCCAAAGTTTACTTTTATCCACCTTGTCAAACGCTTTTTCTAGGTCAAGAAATGCGTAGAAAACTTTTTTCCTTACTCTCAAACTTTTTTCTGTTATCTGTCTTGAGTTGAATATTTGATCCGTGCATGATCTTCCTGACATAAATCCACTTTAGACTTCCTTAATCTTTTATTCTGTCATTTTCATTACCCCACGAATAAGTATTTTTGAATATATCTTACTTACGGTACTTAATAAGCTGATACCTCTGTAATTATTCCAGTTGCTTTTATCTCCCTTTCCTTTGTATACTGGTACGATAATAATCGCTTTTTTCCAGTCATCTGGAACTTCTCTCATCTCGATACATAAAGGACACCGCACCAAATGTATGGGAAAATGAGTTTCGGTGGATTTGGCTCAAACTTGGTAAATATGTAGATTATAATAATTATATAGCATTTCACCCTTGCTATTTCTCATCCTGATTAAATCTGTACTTTCTTCCCCTAGGGGCTGTAACACCTTGTAGGTGGTGGAGAGGCTTAAGCGTGTGGGACAAGGGGGTTAAACGGACGTCGACCTGCATGTGTATGGATATGGTTAAAAGGATCCCTATAAATGGGTTCTCCTGGCGTGTATGATTGTAATATGGTAGAAGGGTGCAAGAGCCTAGCTAACACGAGCCTTCTGGATCCCTGGGTTGAAGTCCCTTCCAGACCGATATCCAGTTTTGGAATCGGGACGGGAATGACCTACGGCCCGCACAGCGACCAAGAAACAGCCCTCCGTTGCGTTGGTGTGGTGGCCTGGGAACGGATATTCATTGAGGGTCTTACTCAATGTGGCCACCCTCCCAAGCCACGTGATCGTGCCCTTGGCACTTTGGCACCTAGGGGTACGAAGGTGTCCTAACGGCTTCTCGGGGACACCGGATGACATCCCCGAGTAATCAGTCTTACCCCTATATGCGGGGCTCCGCAGGCATGAACCTTTTATTTCCCCAGCTGCTCGTGGGGTCAACATGCATCACACAAAAAAGAAAAACTTGGAGAAAGAAGGAGGAAGGGAGGTGGTGGAGGGGGAGAGTAGTTGGGCTCGGAAGGGGTCTAACATAACCCTTTCCTCCCAATCTATCTCTCCGGCAAGCCAAACTCAGGCGGCAGCTGTGCCCCCAGCTCCTCCTGGGGCTAAGGGATTGACGGTCCCTCTGAATGAGACTATGGAGATGGAAGCGGCCAGTGAGTTCCCTAAAAAAGGAGACTGAGGAGACAAGCGCAGCAGGATGAAAGAACAATTGCGGTGGTTGGAACATCGGCAACGCCGACAACCAGCACTGAGGCCTAGCAGCCGGCAAAGAGGGAGTCGTCGGGGGCTGGATTGACAGCTGCCCAGAGGACCGACCCCCTGATGGTTATGGTGGCGGATACGCGTTACCAGGACTCCTTTGTCACTGGGAGCAGTTTGAGCTCTTCAGGGAGGTTACCTGTAGGGCGTTCGATAAAGTGTACCCAGATCCATGGCTAAAATTCGAGACCTTCTTCTGTAGGGGAGAGGTCTTCGTATTTGTCGCAGTCGACCCAGCGGCTATAGCTTAGCTGCATAATACAGTGGCTGAAACAAGGCCCTAGGAAGGTTAAGACCTCAAAGTGGGTGGGGTTGAGTTGATCAAAAAGATGGTGAGAGATACGGCGTGGTTCCCAGGTAAGCTGTAAGACCCGTATGGGGTCCTTCGACTGTTGGAGAGATTCAACCCCTCACTGAGGACAGCGTCCTGACAAATCGTCAGGCACGATCGGCTTCAGGAAGTAGATACAACGGGAGGTTCCAAACAACTTCTCGTTGTGCAAATTCCTGAGTCGCAGACGAGGGCTCTTGCGATCCTCGGCAACAGGCTCTTCTACCACATTGGACGGGTCAACTTTAGGGTTGCCGGCCAGATACAGGAGGAGCCTGTCGGGGCAGATGAAGATCGGGGGCAGACCTAAATTACTGCTCCTGGCCTAACCATTACCCAAATCAACTTGCATCGCAGCAAAGGCCATGATTTGCTCCCCGAAGATGTTAATCTCTGGAATCTGAACTTGGCTTGTTTAAACCCACAACTTGTTTAAACACCAGATAAAATCTATTCACTGGCATCCTGAAAGAGAGGATATTAACATCTATCTAGTCGGTATGGAGAGCAATAGTTGAAGAACGTGGATCCAAGAGAGGGCTGGCAGATTGCAGGGAGAACCTGCTAATAAACAGGGGTATTACCCAGGACTCGATCAGGTATCGACGCAATCTTGGCTTGGATAAACTACCGTAAGGCATTCGATCACACGAACCACGAGCTACTTGTTGGGTTCCTTGAGTGCCTGGAGGTGAATCCAAAAATAGTTAGATGCATAAAAAAGCTTATGTTCTTGTCGCGGACAATATTTCTCATAACGTCTGACAAAAGACTAGTGACTACCAGTTATATCACATATAGGAGGTGGGTCTTCTAAGGAGACTCTCTAAGTCCTATACTTTTCTGCATCTCCCTCTTGTCTCTATCTATTGTGTTTCCAGGCAAAAGCTCTGGATACCTATGTGTCCCGCCGAACAGAAGAGAATATAAGGTCAACCACCTGCTATGCATGGACGACCTTAAACTCTTTGCTTCCTCAAAAGAGGACCTTAACTTCCTTGTGGAGGCGGTAAATAGGTACTCTAAAGCGATTAGCATGAGATTTGGACTGGACAAGTGTGCCTGCGTCCACCTGTACCAAGAAAGACTAGAAACAACATCATCGCGTGACGATCAGGATGTTCAACTCATAGGCGGAAATACCATTCAACATCTTGGTAATGGAGGAACATATACATATCTTGAAATACCGCAAGCGGAAACCCAAAATGTCGGTGTGTTAAACACGGCCTTGAAAAAAAGTATCGCCAAATTCTCAGAAAAATTTGGGCTTCCGAATTATCTGGAAAGAATAAGATCCAGGCGATTGATATGCTGGTCGTTCCTATACGGCTCTACACGTTTGTTGTAATAAAATGGAACGTCGACGAGTTGAAGCAACTTGAATGAAGCACACGCAACATGATGACAATCCATCGGAGTCATCATCCTAGATCTTCCGTACCTCGAATATATCTTCCTCGAGATAGAGGGGGTAGAGCTTAATAAGCTTAGATTGTCTTCATTGAAGACTGGTTCCTGCTACAGCCTACTATGTTCTAAAAAGTGAAGATTCTCTTAGGAAATCGTCAATTCCGCGGCGTTTCTATACTGCGCTGCACATAGGGCCGCAGAGGAGTTTGGCCTCCCATTTGATTCCAGCGATACTGCACATGGCCTAGCATCACTAACACCTTCGGTGCTCAAAATTCGTGTACAAGAAGCAGAACATACGCTTCTACTAAGAGAACTTGCCCGCAAGCCCTTTCATGGTAAATTCTACGGCATTATACGTAGAGAAGAGCTCTCGATGGGTCTTTCCAACATGTTTCTCAAGTCTGCTGGATTGAGATCGGATACTGAGGGATTTCTTTTTGCCTTTTAGGACGGCGTTATAGACACCTCAGTTCGTCGCGAGCGCATAATGGATGTACCTGTAGGCAATACCAACTTTCGAGCGTCCAAGCAAGAGCCAAAAACACTTGCACATGTTCTCAGTGGATTCTCAAAGTATGCACGTTACAGTTACATAAAGAGACACAATGCGGCTCCAAATGTGTTATATTACCATCTTAGGCACTTCTATAGTGTAGATCTATTGCCCATCTTGCCATTCGCCCAGGGGGAACTTGAGTCCGTTGTGTAGAATCATCAGATCAAGATCATTTACGATCATTTACGTGATTTAATTGTCGGCACCAGCAGATGGCAACATCACAGCAAAGGATCAAGAAAAGCGGGTGGAATATCAAGCACTTTTTTTCGAGCTGAGTAGGCTGTACCAAGGCTACACAAAGCAGCTCAGCTGAACCTCGGCCTTTTATGTCCACTCGTCTATCTCTTTGTGTGAGCTAATGTACATATTTCGTGAAACATAATAAAGATCTATTATTATTATTATTATTATTATAAATCTGTTGATATCCCTTAAATCTTTTAAATCTCTTCAAACTTTCTTGGAATCGTTGAAATTAATATGACCTCTTTGAAAACCTTTAAAATACCTTCAAATTGTTGGTCGATTGAAAAATCTTGGAGTTTAACATACCCTCAAATATTTCAAATTCCTTGAAATCTTTTGATATGCTTAAAAAACTTTTAAATCCCTTTAGAATTTTTTATAATCTTTAAAAATACCATAAAATCTCTGTAATCCTCAAAAATCCTTTAATAGATTGAAATCTATTAAAAAATCCTTGAAATCTTTTGAAATACACTTAAACATTTAAAATTGTTCGAAAGCTTTTGATATCCCTTGAAATATTTTTATTCTCTTTAAGATTCGACGGAATCTTTAAAAATATCATAAAATCTTTGACAGCCTTCAAAATCCCTTCAATTTGAAATCGATTGAAAAATCCTTGGTGTTTCAAAATGCCCTCAAATATTTCAAATTTCAAAAAAAATGTTGATATCTCCTAAAATCTTTGAAATCCTTTAAAATACCTTCAAATTATTAAAATCTATTGAAAAATATTAGACTTTTAAAACACCCTCAAATATCTCAAATTCTTTAAAATATTTTGATATCCCTTGAAATCTTGAAGATCTCTTTGAAATTCTTCAGAATCTTTAAAAATACGACAAGATCTCTGAAATCCTTTAAAATCCTTCAATATATTGAAATCTATTAAGAAATCCTTGTGGTACCAAAAATTTTTTTTTTGAAATCTTTTGATATTCCTTAAAAACTTTTTATTCTCTTTAAGTTTCCAGGGAATCTTCAAAAATACCATAAAATCTTCAAAATCCTTCCAAATCCCTTCAATTTGAAATCGGTTGAAAAATCTTGAAGTTTTAAAATACCCTTAAATATTTCAAATACTTTGAAATCTTTTGATATCCTTCGAAATCTTGAAAATTGTTTCAAAATTCCTTGGAATCTTTAGAAATACAATGAAATATTTGAAATTCTTTAAAATACCTTCAAATTATTGAAATCGATGAAAAAATATTGGACTTTTAAAACACCCTCAAATATTTCAAATTTTATGAAATCTTTGGATATGCCTTGAAATCTCTCAAATTTCTTCGCAATTCCTCGGAGTCTGTAAAAATGCTACAAAATCTATGAAATCCTTTAAAATCCTTCAAAATATTGAAATCTATTGAAAAATGCTTTGAGTCTTCCAAAATACCCTTAACTATTAAAAAAATTTTGAAGTATTTTGATATCCCTTAAAATATTTTTATTCTCTTCAAGATTCTACGGAATCTTTAAAAAAAATGTGAAATCTTTGAAATCCTTCCAAATCCCTTGAATTTGAGATCGACTGAAAAATCTTGGTGTTTTAAAATACCCTTAAATATTTCAAATACTTTGAAACCTTTTAATATTCCACGAAATCTTTGGAATTTCTTCAACGTTTCTTGGAATCTTTAAAAATTCGATAAAATCTTTGAAATCCTTGAAAATACCTTCAAATTATTGAAATCGATTGAAAAATATTGGGCTTTTAAAATATTCTCAAATATTTTAAATTTCGTGAAATCTTTTGATATCCCTAGAAATCTTTTAAATCACTTTAGAATTTGGTGAAAACTTTGAAAATATCATGACACCTTAAAATCCTTCAAAATCCTTCAATTCATTGACATCTATTGAAAAATCCTTGGTGTTATTAAGATACCACGAAACGTTTCAAATTCTTGAGAATCTTTTGATATTCCTCGAAATCTTTGAAATCGTTTCAAAATTCCTTGGAATTTGTATCAATACAATAAAATCTTTGAAATCCTTTAAAATACCTTCAAATTATTGAAATCGATTGAAAAATATTGGACTTTTAAAACACCCTCAAATATTTCAAATTCTTTGAAATCTTTGGATATGCCTTGAAGTCTTTAAAATCTCTCTGAAATTCCTTGGAATCTTTACAAATTCCACAAAACCTCTGAAGTCCTTTAAAATCCTTCAATATATTAAAATCTATTAAAAAATCCTTGGAGTCTTTCAAAATACCCTAAAAAATAAAAAAATATTTCAAATATTTTGATATCCCTTGAAATTTGTTATTCTCTTTAAGATATCACGGAATCTTTGAAAATACTATTAAATCTTTGAAATCCTTCAAAATCCCTTTAATTCGAAATCAGTTGAGAAATTTTGAAGTTTTAGAATACCCTTAAATATTTCAAATACTTTGAGTTCTTTTGATATCCCGAGAAATCATTAAAATAACTTTAGGATTTTTTAGTATCTTTGAAAATACGATAAAATCTTTGTAATCCTTTAAAATCCCTTTAATTCACTGAAATCTATTGAAAAATCCTTGGTGTTATTAAAATACCCTCAAATGTTTCAAATTCTTAGGAATCTTTCGGAATTTATTGAAATCTTTGAAATCATCTAAAAATTCCTTGGAATCTTTATGAATACAATGAAATCTTTGAAATCCTCAAAAATACCTCCAAATTATTGATCGATTGAAAAATGTTGAAGTTTCAAAAATGCACAAAAATATTTCATATTCTTTTAAATCTTTTAATATCCCTTGAAATCTTGAAAATATCTTTGAAATTCATCAGAATCATTAAAAGTACCCTTAAAATCTTTTTATTCTCTTTAAGATTCCACGAAATCTTTAAAAATACTATAAAATCTTTCAAATCCTTCAAAATCGCTTTAATTTGAAATCGATTGTAAAATCTTGGAGTTTTAAAATACCCTTAAATATTTCAAATACTTTGAAATATTTTGATATACCTCGAAATCATTGAAATTTCTTTAACATTTCTTGGAATCTTTAAAAATACGATGAAATCTTTGAAATTCTTTAAAATCACTTCAATTTGAAATCGGTTGAAAATCCTTGGTGCATTTAAAACACCTCAAATATTTCAAATTCTTTTAAATCTTTAGATATGCCTTGAAATCTTTAAAATCTCTTTGACATATTTTAGCAATTTTTAAAAGTACCACGAAATTTCCGAAATCCTTTAAAATCCTTCAATATATTGAAATCTATTAGAAAATCCTTGGAGTATTTTAAAATACCCTTAACCATTTATAATTTTTTGAAATCTTTCGATATCCTTCAAAATACTTTTGTTCTCTTTAAGATTTCATGGAATCTTCAAAAATACCTTAAAATCCTTCGGAATCGTTCAAAATCCTTGTAATTTGAAATCGGTTGAAAAATGCTGGAGTTTTAGAATACCCTTAAATATTTGAATTACTTTGAAATCTTTTGACATCTTCCAAAATCTTTGAAATTTCTTTAAGATTTCTTGGAATCTTTGAAAAAATGATAAAATATTTGAAATCCTTTGAAATCCCTTCAATTTATTGAAAGCAGTAGAAAAATATTGCAGTTTCAAAATACCCTTGAAAATTTCAAATTTTTTGAAATCTTGTGATAACCCTTAAAATCGCTTTAGAATTTTTTGGAATCTGCAAAAATACGATGACATCTTAAAATCCTTTAAAATCCTTCATTTCATTGAAATCTAATGAAAAATCGTTGGAGTTTTTACAATAGCCTTGAATATTTCAAATACTTCGAAATCTTTTCATGTCCATCGAAATCTTTGAAATTTCTTTAACATTTCTTGGAATCTTTGGAAATACAATAAAATCAATAAAATCCTTCAAAATACCTTCAAATCATTGAAATCCATTGAAAAATATTGGACTCTTAAAACACCCTCAAATATTTCAAATTCCTTGAAATCTTTTGATATGCCTTAAAAACTTTTAATACTTTTTATAATTCATTGGAATCTTTACAAATACTATAACACCTTAAAATCCCTTAAAGTGCTTTAATTCATTAGAATCTATCGAAAAATCATTGGTGTTTTTGAAATACCCTCCAATATTTCAAAATCTTTGAAATCTTTTGATTTCCCTTGAAATCTTTAAAATTTCTTGAAATTCTTCGGAATCTTTGAAAATACCACAAAATCTCTGATATCCTTTAAAATCCTTCAATATATTGAAATCAATTGATAAATCCCTGTAGTACTTAAACAATTTGTTGAAATCTTTTGATATTCCTTGAAGGCTTTTTATTTTCTTTATGATTCCAGGAAATCCTTACAAATACGATAAAATCTTTGAAATCCTTCAAAACCCCTTTAATTTGAAATCAGTTAAAAAATGTTGGAGTTTTCAAATACCCTTAAATATTTCAAAAACTTTGAAATCTTTCGATATCCCTAGAAATCTTTAAAATCTCTTTGAGATTTCTTGAAATCCTTAAAAATACGATAAAATCTTTTAAATCCTTTCAACTCCATTTATTTAATTGAAATCGCTTGAAAAATCCCTGATGTTTTTAAAATACCCTAAAATATTTCAAATTCCTTAAAATCTTTTGATATTTCTCGAAATCTTTGAAATCGTTTCAAAATTCCTTGGAATTTTTAGAAACACAGTGAAATCTTTGAAATCCTTTAAAATTACTTCAAATTATTGAAATCGATTGAAAAATATTGAACTTTCAAAACAACCTCAAATATTTAAAATTCTTTGAAATCTCTTGATATACCTTCAAATCTTTAAAATCTCTTCTAAATTCCTCTGAATCTTTAGAAATACTAAAAAATCCTTGAAATACTTTAAAATTCTTCAATACATTGAAATCTATTAAAAAATCCTTGGAGTCTTTTAAAATACCCTTAGTCATTAAAAGTTTTTTGAAATCTTTGGATGTCGCGTTGCAATATTTTTATTTTCTTTGAGATTCCACGGAATCTTTAAAAATACCATAAAATCTTTGAAATCCTTCAAAATCCCTTTAATTTGAAATTGATTGAAAAAGCTTGGAGTTTTAAAATACCCTTAAATATTTCAAATACTTTGAAATCTTTTGATATCCTTCGAAATCTTGAAAATTGTTTCAAAATTCCTTGGAATCTTTAGAAATACAATGAAATATTTGAAATTCTTTAAAATACCTTCAAATTACTGAAATCGATAGAAAAATATTGGATTTTTAAAACACACTTAAATATTTAAAATTCTTTGAAATCCTTGAAATCTCTTTGAAATTCCTCGGAATCTTTAAAGATACCACAGGATCTCTGAAATCCTTTAAAATCCTTCAATATATTGAAGTCTATTGAAAAATTCTTGGAGTCTTTCAAAATACCCTCAACTAGTAAAAGATTTTGGAAATATTCTGATATCCCTTAAGATATTTTTATTCTCTTTAAGATTCCACGGAATCTTTGAGAATACAAAAAAAATCTTTAAAATTCCTAAAAATTCCTCTAATTTGAAATCGATTGAAAAATCTTGGAGTTTCAAAATACCCTCAAATATTTCAAATACTTTGAAATCATTGATATCCCTCGAAATCTATGAAATCTCTTTGGGATTTCTTGGAATGTTTTAAATGTCTTTAGAATTTATTGGAATCTTTTAAAATAAAATGAAACCTTAAAATCCTTCGAAATCCTTTAATTCATTGAAATCCATTGAAAAATTCTTGGTGTTCTTAAAATACCCTAAAATGTTTCAAATTCTTTAGAATCTTCTGATATTCCTCGAAGTCTTTGAAATCGTTTAAAAATTCCTTGGAATCTTTAGAAATACAATGAAATCTTTGAAATCCTTAAAAATACCTCGAAATTATTGATCGATTGAAAAATGTTGGAGTTTCAAAATGCACAAAAATATTTCAAATTCTTTTAAATTTTTTGATATCCCTTAAATTTGTTAAATCTCTTCAAAATTTCTTTGAATCATTGGCAACACCATGACATCTTTGAAATCCTTTGAAACATCTTCAAATTATTGAAATCGATTGAAAAATATTGGACTTTTAAAGCACACTCGAATATTTCCATCTCTTTTAAATCTTTTGATACCCTTTAAATCTTCTAATCTTTTAAATTTTTTTTTGAAATGTTGAAAATACTATGGCATCTTTGAAATCCTTTAAAATACCTCTAAATTATGCGAGTCGATTAAAAAAGCTTGGAGTTTTAGATTACCTTCAAATATCTCAAATTCTTCAAAATATTTTGTTAACCTTTGAAATCTCTTAGTTTCTTGATTAAATCTTACCCACTGTTATATTATTTATTTCGAATTATGAAGTAAAGTATGCATAAATAATTTGTAAAATCTTCGAAGTAGGTCAAGGTTGAAGTGACAAAAAGGTTCTAATAGAATGGTTTAAATCCATACTTGGGTTCCTTTAGAAACCATTTATCATTTTGGGTTCTTTTTCAGCAAGAGAGGTTCCTTTTTGTTGCAGCTCCTTCGGAACCAAAAATTGGTTCTCACAGAAACCCCAGTTTTTTCTTTGAAATAATTGAATTTTTAGTTAAAAAAATTAATTTCCGAAAAAACAGAAACGAATTTTCGCGAAGAAAGAAAAAAATTTCCAGCGAATTTGGGATTTTTTATGCTGAAAAGATGGTTTTTTTTACAAAGCCTAAAAATATGAATTTTCAACCAAAAAGATTATTTTTAACCAAGCAGTAGAATTTTTTTCACTGCAATTGTTAAATTATCAACCAAAATTCTTGAATTTTCAATCAAAAACATTATTTTACAAAAATACAATGGTAGACTTTTCAACCAAAAAGATTAATTTTTTACCCAGAAAATTGACTTTCTACAAAAAAGACATATAATTTAAAAAATGCATAACTTTTGTACCGTAAATTTTGACATTTAAACAAGAAATATAAATTCTGAAGAAAAAATATAATTGTTGATATTTCAGCCAAAAAAGATTAAAATTATAAATCATGATTCTGAAACTGAAATTTATTTTTACTCGTGATCGTTACGAACGAAAGATTTTAACATTTCATTGAATTTGTGCAGTTGACACGCACGTCCTCGGATTATATTACCACAATAGTTGAATTTTCAAAAAACAAGAAAGTTAAAAAAAATTCTTGAATTTTTAACCAAAAAGTATGACTTTTAAATAAAACTGTTAAATTTTTAACAAAAGAACTGAATTTTCAACTAAATTATGAAACTTTGAAATAAAAAATAAGTTTCTAACAACAAACATAACTTATTAAAAGAAACTTGAATTTTTAGTTAAAAAAATTAATTATGAATAAAATTGTCAAATTTTCAACCAAAGAGTTGAATCTTCGACCAGACAAGAAAATAATTTTTATCAAAGTAGTTAAGCTCTTAACTATGTACTTAAATTTTCATCCAAGAAGACGAACTCTTAATCAAATAGTTGAATCTTCAAGAAGAAGGATAAATTTTCAAACAAAAATGTAATAATTAAATTTTCAATTCGGAAAATTAATTTTCACGTTAAACAAAATAATTTTTAATAAAATAGTTCAATTTTCAATTCAAAACAGCTCAAATAAAATAATAGCCTTTAATCAATAAAAGTGAACTTAACTAGCAAATAGAACTACAGCATTTCCAACAAAAAATATGAAGTTTCAACCGAGAAGATTATTTTTTTTTGCAAACGGATGAAGTTTCAACAAGATAATTAAATTTGCAACCAAGTAGTTAAATTTTCAGCAATAAAATATAAATTCTCAACAAAAAATATAATGGTTGATGTTTATACCAAGACTGTTTATACAAGACTTAAGATGAACTTATATTAACGTAGAGCTCTGTTAAATTTAACTAGAAAAACTTTAGATTCCGATTAAATTTGAAATTTGAAAGAAATAGTTAAATTTTCACCCAAAATCCATGAATCCTTAACCAAAAAGATCAATTTCCAACCGCAAAGAATAATTTCCTACCTAAAAACACGAATTTTCAGATGAAACATAAGTTTACATTAATAAAGAATTTTTAACAAAATAGTTAAATTTTTTATCAAATAGTTCAATTCTAATAAAAAAAAACGAATCCTGAAGAAAAAGTTGAAGTTTCATTCAAACACTTGAAGTTTTTATCAAAATGGTTAGATTGTCAACCAAGTTGTTAAATTTTCAAGCAAAAAAGACGAATTTTTAAGAAAACAGTCAAACTTTTAACCAAAAAGGATCATTTTCAACAAAATTCTTCAATCTTCAAAACAATAATTAAATTTATAAACAGGTGATTCGAATCAAAAAGAATGAATTTCCAACAAAAGTATCTCATTTTCAAACCAGAAAGAGGGGTCCACCAAAAAAAAATGTTTAGACAAGAATCTCAAACGTATTTTCAAGATAAAATACAAATTTCTGAACAAGAAAAATTAACTCAAGAATAATTCATAATAACTTAGCTTAATTAAATTCAATTCAAAACTATTGTAATTCCGAACATTTCGAGCAAGGGTGAGCAGAGCGACCTCGTACAGTCCTAGGAGGCAGTCGGTCCCTAAAGGAACACGACTACCTTACCAGTGACGGGGGTCCCTCCATTCGTCGATCCCATACTTTCCGAAGAAAGGGGGGGGGGAGCTGTCTAAATCTAGACGCCTGGCTCTGGTGGACTTCCCACGATCAGGAGACTCGAAGGAAACGCACATGGCAAGGATGAACTTTAACTGTATTGGACTCGTAGAATGCTATCGGTCCTGGTGTGGACTCGACTGAGCCGATTGACAAACTGAGATTTCCAGCGCCGCACGGAACGGAAGTACAGTGCGCGCGGACGCTGAAGATAGACCGGTGCCTGACCATAACGGTGTTGATCACTGCGTAGCCGGTAAGGTTCCGCGAGTGGTCAGTGGTACGAGCCGCTATGGTCAGACGTAGTATGATAGCTTAGTAGTCGAGACTGTTATAGCGATAGGGCTACGGTGGGTTGATAAGGTAGGTTTCCACGTTCGTACGACATGATCGCCGAGAGTGTGCGCGTATAGTCTCGATGTCATCGCGCCGAAGAGTAGTAGTCAAACCATCAAAGCCGACTCTAAAGAGTTGGTAAGGCACAGATGCCTTGGGTTTTTATTTCAGTTCTCGGGTCACCGATCCGACTAGTATCCACGCCAAACGGTGCTGAACTTCTGCTGAGTCCCTACACTGTACCGTCAAGTGGCTCCTTCGTTTATTGCAACTAAAGTTTGTCGGTATTACAGAGCTAGACTTACATAATTATTATGATTCGATATTTTTATTATCCCCTTTAACAAATGAGTATATGAATTTTAAGCCAAATAATTGAAAAATATTGATGTAAGACCAGTAGACCAAAAAGAATTAACATAAAATATTTTCTTATAAATATCTGGTCAGTACAGTAACATCACAAAATGTTATTAACTAAAAAGTTAATTTTCAACCCGAAAATAAGTATTTTCAACAAAAAGTTTGTCTTTAATTCAAAAGTTGATTTTCCTACTAAAATAATTGAACTTTCAACTGAATTCTTCAATTTTTAAGCCAAAATTACGAATTTCCAATAGCAACAAAAAGAATAATTTTTTGATAGATTTGTTAAATTTTCTACAAAATAATTAAATTTTTGACTACACAACATGAATTCTCAAACAAAAATAAAATAATAGACGTTTTAATTTAAAAAGATCTTTCAATAAAAATTAGTCTGATTCTCTTATTCAAATCTAGCGGTGTCCTTTTTGCATTAGAAAACTTTTAGACCAAGTGTCAAACCATTCTTTAACATTTTTTTTCGAAAAAGCAATGGGAAAATCCTAATTTTATCTTGAAAAAAAAATTATATTTTGAGGTGGCGCAAGACGCGCGAAGTTTAACGCGTATTTCCCATAAGAAGAAAAGACGTTTTTGTAAATTTTATTTAGAATCCTCAATATTAGCTAAATCAGCTCTTCAAAATTAGCCCTAGAATACAAATAAAATATTACGTTTCAAATGTGAGCCCCATAAGTCTGTTTTATATGGTCCCAAAAAACCCCATATGTGGAAAAATGGGTTTTGCGAGTGGACAATTTTTGAAGAAACCATGACTTCGTATTAAATAAAAAACTGTTGAATTCAACTATGAAAGAATTTTCAGAAAGATAGATTTTTCCGTCAAGAAAGAAAATAAACTAAATTGTTGAATTTTCAACAAAAAAGTTAATTTCCTCTCAAATTGTTGAATTTTCTACCTAAAAATGAATTTTGAACAAAGCAGTTGAATTGTCAACCAAAAAGGATAATTTTTTAACAAAAATGGCGAATTTTTAACAGAATAATAAGTAGACTTTTCAACAATAACAAAATTAGGTTGAGTGTAACTTATGGAAATTCAATTATTTGGTTGAAAATTAATTTTTTAAATAAAAAATTATCTAATATTATTTTATTAAATAATAGTCTGTTTTTGGTAGAAAATTAAACTCCTTGCTTAAAAATAAATCTTTTTAGTTAAGAATTCTTGTTTTTTTTGCTAAAAAATATTTTCTTAAGCTGAAAATTTAAATATTCCATTCTTGATTGTAAATTATCAACATTTTTTGGTCGAAAATTCGACTGATGGTTGAAGTTTTTTGCTAAAAATTGATTTCTACTTGGTAGAAAATTAACCTTCTCAATTTAAAATTAATTTTTTGTTATTGAAAATTCAATAACTTGGTGTAAAGTCGAAATTCTTTGTCAAAAATGTATTCTTCTCTTGAAGAGGCATACTTTTAGTTGAAAATTTTCACTTTGGTTGAAAATGTTACTATTTTGTTGAAAATTCGTTTTTTTTTGTTACAAGCTTAAATTTTAAATATAATCATTCCATTTTTGGTACAAAATTAATCATTTTATTTTCAAATACGACTATCTGGTTGAAAATTAATGTATTTTGTTGAAAATTTCTTTAAGAAAAGAACTAAATTTCAATAAAAGTTGTCAATAAATAATAATAATTTCACTATTATTCATTTCAATTCAGTGTAGTATATTATTGAACATTCTAAGGATTTCCAGAAATATTTAAATAGGTTTTTATAAAATAAAATAGTTGCAATTTGACACAAATCCCCTTGTATTCACAAAAACATTGCATTATTTGAATTGAAATAATTATTTATGAAAACGTAAATTTACTCAAAAAGATAAATTTTGAACAAAAAATAGAAAAATATTTGAATTTTCAACCAAAGTGATGAATTTTCGATGAAAAAGTGAATTCCTTACAAAAATTTTAATAGTTGATAGTTCCACCAAAAAAGTTTTTAATTTTCAATCACAAACAGTTGAATTTATAACCCAAAAATATGTATATTCTACCAAAATAATTGAATTTTCAACCCAGAAAAGACCAAACGGGAATTTTCAAGCGAAAAAAATAAATTTTCTAACAAAAATGACACAACTGTATTTTCAGTAAAAAAATTCATTTTCAACAGAAAAAAAAAATTTTAAACGAAGTATTTGAATTTTTAAGCCAAAAAATTAAATTGTAACTAAAATAATAATGAATCTTCAATAAAAAAAAGAACGAATTTTTTGCACCAATAATTGAATTTTTAATCCAAATGTTGAATTTTCTACCAAAAAAAGACAAATTTTTAACAATATAGGTAAACTTTCTGCTAAACAGATGTATTTTGAACCAAAATCAAATGTCTAACAAAAAAGATAAATTTACGACAAAAGATAGAATAGTTAAATTTTCTGTTTAAAAAAAGTTATTTTTGATGAAAAGAAAATAATTCTTAATCAATGAAATGATTTTTAACAAAATTTCGATTTTTTAAGGGAATGGTCAAATTAATACTTTAATATTTAATCAAAGAAATTAATTTTGATCCAAAAAGGTGAATTGGTCACCAAGAAAATTAATATTCTATCACAAAAGACAATATTTCAATAAAAGACAGCAATTTTTAATCAAATAATTGAAGTTTCAAGTAAAAAAGATAAATGTTAATCAAACATTGAATAGTTATATTTTCAGTTGAAAAACTTCATTTTCAAAAAAAAAATCATAATTTTCAAGAAAATAGTTAAATTTTAAAGCAGAGAAATTAATGTAGGACTGAAATAATTAATCTTCAACCAAAAAAAAAAATGAATTTTCAACCCAATAGTTGAATTTTTAACTCAAAATAAAAATTTTCGATCGGAAAGAAATTTTTTTTCAACAAAATAGGTAAATTTTCAACCAAGAAGATAAAATATCTACCCAAAAAGATACTTTCTGGAGAAAAAATGAACTAGTAAAATTTGTAGTTGAAAAAATTAATTTTCAAGAAAATAGTTAAATTTGTGAGCAATGAAATTAATTTTTAACTAAAATAATGAATCTCCAACCAAGAAAAATGAATTTTTAACCTGAAAATGATCAATTTTCAACAATATAGTTAAATTTTTAACCAAACAGATGAATTTTCAACCGAAAACATAAAATTTATATCAAACAAGATAAATTTTTAACAAAAAAGGGGACAGTAAAATTTTCAGTTAAAAAATTGATTTCAACCAAATTTTGAATTTTTAAAGATATTTTCAACCTATTAGTTAAATTTTCAACTAAAGAAACGACTTTTCAACCAAGAAGGTGAATTTTCATGTAAAGAAGATAAATATCAAAGCAAGCATGGAATAGTTAAATTTTCAGTTGAAAAAAAATTCAACAAAATAGTTAAATTTTTAATCATAGAAATTAATTATTGACGAAAAAACTTATATAATGTTTTAAAACATATCAGGTTTTTGTTTTTTGAAATCTAATTAAAAAAAAGTCATGGTCCAAAATTTTGAACTTTTTGGCAACGACCCTAAAGCTTTTTCGAAAAAAAAAATGAATTATAAAAAACTCAAAACAACATTTGATTGAGAATTTTAAAGAAAAATAATTGAATTTGTTGTTAAAAATATAAATTTTTTTCAGATTTCGGCTCTACTTTCAGCAAATAATATGTAGATTTTTCTGTGTGATTGGTCGTTCGAACCTTCGAGGTCGGCAACGCTCTGGCATTCTTCCTTCTCAGTCTGGTGAGTACATATTAGTTGTCCCTGAATTTAAAATTCAAAATTCAAAATTGAGCAATTTTTTAAATAATTCAAATAATCGACGAAAATTGGCTCAAGTTTAATGGCTACGAATTTTAAAGATGAAATATAAGTGTTTTATGAAAATATGTTCATGTTGAAATTATTTATTTAACGAAAGTTAAATTTTTATCGAATCCTAATGATCAAGGGCTGATTTGCTTCATTCAAAGATTGTTTATAACTCTTTTGGAGTTTTATCAAAGTTTGAATTGTTAAGGAAAAAATTTATTTGTAAAAATAATAATTATGATTTCTAAACAATTTTTTTAGACCCAATTTTTTTTCTCAATATTTTCGCTAATCATGAATAGGGCCTGAAAATCCCTTTTTGGTTCAAAATTCAACTGCTTAGTTGGAAATGGAACTACTTTGTTAAAAATTCATTTCTTTTTTGGTTGTTGATTTATCATTTTGGTTGAAAAAAAATTTTGTTTGAAATTTCAATATTTTGTTAACATTTTTTGAAATTATTTTTTCAACTGAAAATTCATGTATTTTGGTAAAAATTAATCTTTTTTTTCTGTAGAAAATTATTCTTTCTGGTTCAAAATTCACTTCCTTGGTTCGAAAATTAGCTTTTTTCATTGAAAACTAATTTTCAACTAAAAATTAAACTATATCGTGTCTGTTTAACACCAATCTCCTTCAGTTGAATAATCTTATTGGTGACTAGTTCATTTTTTTGTTCAAAAATTAAACTATTAGGTTAAGAATTCCATTGAAAATTAAAATATTTGGTTAAATATTCATGTATTTTGTTAAAAGACATTTTTTTTCAGTAGAAAATTAATTTTCTTGGCTGAAAATTTGTATCTTGAGTTGAAAATTAGTTTTTTTCCAATGAAAATTAAATTTTTTAAACTAAAAATTGATCTAAATTTTTGGTGGTTTTTTTTTTTTGATAGACTTGATCTTTTTGGTAGAAAATTCATTTGCATAGGTGAAAATTTAACTATTTTGGTTGAAAATTTATTGTGCTAACTGAACATTAAATTATTCTATTTTGTTCGAAAATTTATCTTTTCTAGTTGAAAATTTAAGTATTTATTGGAAAATTGATGAATTTTGTTAAAAATGTATCTTTTATCGTCGAACTTGGGTCTTTTTGGGTTGAAAATCCAGGTATTTTGTTAAAAATTAATCTTCTATGGTGAAAAATTAATTTTTTTAATTTGAAATTTCATATTTTTGGTGGAAAGTGAACTGCAATGTTCACGAAACGTCGGCAAGTTTCGTAGTTTCGCACACGATTGAAACCCGAAAAAGCTTTAAATTTAAATTTATCAATACTAAGTAACTTTTAAAATTTGTTACTGACAGTTGTTGGTAAGTTGCATAGATCGTTTCTAAGGGTTGTTATTGTCGGTTGCTATAGGATGTTAGTAGCCATTCGATGTTAGTTTATGTTAGATGTTAGGATTGTATATTGACAGTTCCTAGGGAGTCGCCCAGATCATTCCTAGAGGATATTATCAACCGATCATCGTTTCTAAGAATTGTTATTGACCAGAGCTAAGGGTTGTTATAAACCACTTCTAGGAGATGTTGTTTACTACTGCTAAGGGTTGTTATTGATCGTTCCTAAGACTGGTTACTAAATGTTGCTGGAAAGTTGCATAGATCGTTTCTAAGGGTTGTCATTGTCCGTTGCTATAGGATGTTAGTAGCCGTTGATAAGGGATGTAAGTAGCCGTTGATAATGTTTGTTATTAACCGTTATTAAGGACTGTTATTGTCAGTTCCTAGGTAGTTGCCTAGAACGTTGCTAGAGGATGTTATCAGCCGATCATCGTTTCTAACAGTTGTTATTGACCATAGCCAAGGGTTCTTATTAATCATTGCTAGGTATTGCTATTGACTGCCACTAACGATTTTTCTTAATCGTTTCTAAGATTTGTTACTAACCTTTGCTAGACGATGTGAGCGGCTGTTGCTATGGGTTGTTATTGTTCGTTGCTAAGGGTTGTTGTTGTCCGTTGCTAGAGGATGTTGATGGCCGTTTCTATGGGTTCTTATTGTCTGTTCCTAGGGATTTGCATAGATCGTTGCTAGAGTATGTTATCAGCCATTGCTAAAGATTGTTATTGGTCATTACCAGGGCATCGTTTTGATCGTAGTTAAAGGTTTCTTAGTGACAGTTGCTAAGGTTTGTTACTGATCGCTGCTAGAACGTTGCTGTTGCATGTTGCTAGGGGATCTTATTAGCTGTTGTCAAGAATTTGTTATTGAACGTTGCTAGCGAGCTATATTGATCAATAATACAGGCTGTTATTGAAAGTTGCTAACGTTCGTTACTCCATCCAATAACATTAGAGAATGCTATACACAAGTTTACTTATTTGATCTTGCTATACATAGAAATTTTTTCTTTTCGGCGGAATTATTTTTTTTTTTATCTGAGAATAATAATTTGCGTTGTAACAAATTGGCTCTGGCACTCGTTCGAATCCAGCCACTTGTACTATTTTTTATTGTACTAATTTAATCAGTAAATTTTAATAATTTGTTTTATGAAATAAAATATAAAAGTAGAGGAACAAAATTTAAGACATCGCTGAAAATTTACTTTACCGCTTTAACTAGTTTAAAATATAAATAAGAGTGATTTTTAGTCAATTATGCTTTCATTTAGAAACATACATTTGAAAAATATTACATAGTTTTCAAAGATATTTAAGTATTGCTTATCTTGTTTATTGATTATGATCCCTTTTTTGTAAATAGGGAGGATTCCATCCTGGTGCAAGCTCAACTCCCAGAACTTTTCCATTAGGTAGAGCATGGACCAAAAAAAATACGTCATGTTGATGATCCATCTGGGTTCGAATTCCGTATTTTTTTAGATCTTTGTCTTTTGGAATTACATTTCCAGATACAAAACCAACTGCGCGCGGTCTTCCAGCAGAATCTTCCCACACCCCAACTTCTCTTTGATCATAATTGAAAGTCCAATTAGGATCATTTGGGTTTCGCGGAACTTTTGATACTGTAAAAATAAAATAAAAATTTGCGACTTCAAAGAGATTAAATATCAATATCAAAACTAAAAACTGAACGATTCTAAATTAACGCACTGAAAATTTAAAAATATGTTAATATGAAATTCTGTAAAAATCACTAACCTGATCTCCTCGAAACAGGCGCATGCTGAGCTCCCAAAACTATTTGATTCACTTCTGCTCTTCTAATTTGTAGCTTATCTCTTGTTTTATGTTCAGATAGGTTAGGATGTTGTCCAGATGGTCCAGATGTATCAGCTCTATTAATTACGGAAGCATTTATTTCTGTAAAATTAAAATAAATATTTCAATTTAAAAGTATTAAATATCAATATACAGACTGAACAATTCTAAATTAATGAACTGCAAATTAGAGGAAAATGTTAATTTGAAAGTCCGTAAGAATTACTAACCTGGTTTCTCCAAAGCAGGTGCATACTGAGCTCCCAAAACTATTTCATTCCCTTCTGCTCTTCTAATTTGTAGCTCATCTATTGTTTCATGTTCAGATAGGTTAGGATGTTGATGAGATGGTCCAGATGTATCAGCTTTATTAATTACGGAAGCATTTACTTCTGTAAAATTAAAATAAAGATTTCAATTTAAAAGTATTAAATATCAATATACAGACTGAACAATTCTAATTTGAAGAACTTCAAATTAGAAGAAAATGGTAATTTGGAAGTCCGTAAGAATTACTAACCTGGTTTCTCCAAAGCAGGTGCATACTGAGCTCCCAAAACTATTCCATTCATTACGAACATCACAAATCTCACGCCACCTTTTTCAACATACTCTTCTTGAATATTGTATTTGCTGCGAAATTCTTCATCTGGAATGATATTTTTTGCAGACACAAGACGAACTTCACATGGTATTCCTCGAGCAGAATACCAAACACCAAATTCTTTGTTTCCAAAAGAGATAATCTTATCTGGTTTCGCTTTTGAATTCTTCATTTTTTTCTTATCTTTTGGATCAGATTCAGGTAAGCGAGGCTTTTGGCCAGATGGCTCAGATGGAACAGCTTCATTATTTCCGGAGGCATTTAATTCTGCAAAATGAAAAGAAAAAATTGTGCAATTATTATTATTATACCAATAAGCCATATCCCTTTCGGGGTAAGCGTTACTCAGTCCGTGAGGAAGTTGTAGCAGACGATAATGGGGGGTGTAGATTTTTATAGTGCTCTAGAATTCCCGTGTTGTTTATTTAAATAACACATTTGTTCCGCAACACTAATACGGCTCAGGTCGCTGATTAATTTCTCTAGCGATCACCCCAGGCGAAGATTTTCACAAAGTCATCATGCAAAGCTCTCCACTCGAGCCCATTAGTATCCAAGGTCTTTTGTTTCAGGCGTCATTCACTCCACCGACACCTCGGTATGCCTCTGGGAACGCTATCATTTACCTTACCTCGATATACTTGTTTCGTCAGTCGTTCATCTTTTATTCCCTCAACATGCCCAAACCTTCTCAACAAATTTCTTTCACTCCTGTTAAATAGTGTCTCATCTATTCCACATTCTTTGAGGAATCTTACGTCACTGACTTTTTCGTTTAGCGTTCTACTGGACAGCAAGCTCAGGTATTGCATGCCAACAGCGTTAATTTTACTCTTACCCTTTTCTTCGTATATCCAGGTCTCACTGCTGTACAGTACAGTGGGTGTAAATATAGAATTATATATTACCATTTTAGCTTTACCTGATATATTTTTACTTCTGACAATGGATCCTGATCTACCGATAACCTGTTTACCCTCTTTTATACGCCTATCTATCTCCCTATCTATCTTTTCGTCATTAGTGCATAGGCTACCAAGATATACATTTTTATCAACTTGTAGAAACATAGAAAACGGGGTTTTGAATGGCGGATTTGAAATATGGTCAGGAGTAAATAGTGAATCACATGGTAGTCAAGAAGTAGGTTTGATTATGAACGAAAGAGTGAAGCAACATTTCGGAGATCAGGGATATGTATCTCCCAGATTGCCGTGGGTTAGAATGAAAGTAGGGTTCAGATGATTATTTATCATAGCGTGCTACGCCGCAGTTGATAGTGATACGAAAGAAGTAAAAACCGCCTTCTGGGACAGTTGAAATCATACCATAAGTGCTTGAGATCATGATAAGAGAATCATTATACTAGGAGACATGAACGGATGGGTCGGCGTCCAGCGTCACAGAAAGGGTGCTAGGTAATTTTGGGGATCCAACAAGAAAAAATGATAACGGGAAAAGGTTAGTTAGCTTATGGTTAGAAAAGGGCTTGTTTATTATAAATACTTGGTTTAGTCATAAAATGATCCACATGTACACCTGGTGTAAAGGAAATAGCCGCAGTATAATGGACTTCGTTATTGCGGATGAAAGTTTAAGAGAACTTTTAAAAGATACAAGAGTCATGAGTTTCTGAATGCAATACTGATCATTACCTTCTGGTCTCCAAAATAAAATTAGGTCAGGGATAGAGAAGAAAGAGAACCAGAAAAATGAAACAAACGCAAATCAAAGTGGAGAACTCACAGAAATCGGAAGTGCGAATAGATTTTCAGAATAAAAAAAAACGAACGCATAGATAGGGCATCATTGTTAAAACCGCGACCGAAGTGTGCGATACTGCGGTGGTTGGAAGAATTTTTGGTGATGCGTGGTGGAATGATGAAGAAAAAATTATTAACTAATCTTTCCAGTTCTACAGAATTTAGTTGCGTGGGTTAGTTTAGGGGGTGTTATAATGACAATTCATAGCCTAAGAACAACCTAAAACAATCAGAGAAGCAACAACTTTGATTTTTCCGAAATAGTGTCATTTTTCCGAAGTATAAGAATGGAAAATATTCACTGAATCATTTCAGCCCTAGAGAATTAATATTTACTGCGTGGGTGGGTTCAGGGGGCTGTTAAAATGACAATCAATAGCCTGAGGACCACCTCTAAAAATCAGAGAGGCAATAACTTTGAATATTTTCAGAAGTTGTTCTTTTTCCCAAAGATAAGAAAAGAAAATTTATATATATAATTTTTCTAAGATTCTTGAGAAAATTCAAAATTCTTTTTGACGCTTCCAGATATGTCGAGAAAGTATAACAAATTTTAGGGAAAATTCGAGTGAGTTTGAAAGATGTTTAGGACCATTAGAAGTTTGAAAGATGAATATCTCTTGAACTAACTCAAAAAATTCCTAAAATTTTGAAAAATCTTTCAAAATTAAAAAAATTTCCTCCAAATCTTCCAGATATTTTCGAAATTTGTAGAAATATTTTACAATGAAAATAATATTTTGAGTCCTTTTCAAATTTTGTTTAAAAATTAATTTTTCAAAATAAAAAGTAATAACAAATTTTACCACGAATGCCAAGAAAGCTTTTCATTTGTTTGAAACCTCTCAAACTTCTTCCAATTTGTTTAAAATTTTTGGAAATCTGTTCAAACTTAAAATCATTTTTTAACCATTTTTAAAACTTAAACCTTCTAAACATCTTTGAAAATTCTTCAAATTCTTCCAACATTTTTCTTGAAATTCTGAACATTTTAAAAACTTGCCTTCAAATCATCCAGATATTGTTTTAAAAATTTTGGAAATATTTTGAAATGTCAACAAATTTTTTAATATTATCTTATGATTAACTATTCAAAATAAGAAACCAGTTTCAATTATCCCATGAATTATGAGAAATATTTTTTATTATCGTGAAATATTTTGAAAATTTTCAAAAAATTTTGCAATCTTGCTAATGGAAAGATTTTACTTGCAAATCTTTCCCATTCTTTTTCGAAATTTTAGAAAATACTTCAAAATCTTTTCAAATCTTTGTCAATTTTCTCTTGAAAATTATTTTCAAAATGATAAATCAGTTTAGATTTTCCCAGGAATTTAAAGATAGTTTTTTATCATCTTGAAACCCTTTAAAATTCTTCAACCTCTTTACATATTTTTCTTGAAATTCTGAAAATTTAGAAAACTTGCCTTTAAATCTTACAGATTTTGTTTTAACAATTTTGGAAATCTTTTAAAATGTCAAATTTTTTTTTAAATTTAATCTTATAATTAACTTTTCAAATTAAGAAATCAGTTTAAATAATACCATGAGTTATGAGAAATATTTTTTATTACCGTAAAATCTTCTGAATATTTTTTTTCAATTTTGCAATCTTGCTAATGGAAAGATTTTGCTTGAAAATCTTTTCCATTCTATTTCGAAATTTTAGAAAAATATTTAAACTCTTTTGAAATCTGTGTCAATTTTCTCTTAAAATTTATTTTCAAAATAAAAAATCAGTTCACATTTTCCCAGGAATTTAAAGAAATTTTTTTATTATCTTGAAACCCTTTAAAATTCTTAAAAAGCTTCTTCATTTTTTTAATCTTCAAAAATAGATAGATTATTATTGAATATATATTATTTAGATAACCGTGCATTTCTCATAATCCTGAAGCTTGCAGACTCTTCTAAATAGCGAAAAAAAATTAATGTTTCATTCAATCACGAACACGGGTTCCCCGACAGCAATAGTTTCAAATTATTTCGGGTAGTTTCGAGATAGTTTCGAGAATTAATAAAAAATTGTGCTATGCGCTTTTTAGTAATTGTATTATCTTATAATGTATGGGCGATTTTCAAACTGATTTCAATTTTTATGCCCCCCAATCTTCATTCGATGTTCCTAGAACATTTTGGAAATATTAAAGGGATAACAGCACATATGGTGGCCTACTTTCTTAGTCCATGCAGATAAAGAACAAAAAAAAAAGACAGCTGGGCATACCTTTTTTGTAATAGAGTAGTTAGTTTTTAGCTCTATAATTATAACTAATTTGAGATGATAGGTGACATCATAATGGATTATACAGGACCACAAAATCTAAACCCTTGCAACACGGACCAGATTAGGTGGGTCCTATAATTTCAGGGTCGCTGAATTCGAATCCGTTGCCCATTTGGTCCTATCAGGTCAGAGTCAAGGTCAATTTAAGCTCAAACCAAACGGACAACGGATTTTAATTCAGCAACCCAGAAAAGCTATAGGTACCATGACTCAATTGATTAGCGACGAATTTTGTGAATTCGACCTCAAACTAACCTTGACCCTGACCTTATGGGACCAAACAAGCAGACAGTAAAATTCAGAGAACCCGAAAACTTATAGCTACTCTGACTTATTTTGTTAGCCATGAATTTTTTAGGTTTGGCCTTGAATTTACCTTGACCCTGACCTGATAGGACCAAACGGACAACGGATTTGAATTCAGCGAACCCGAAAACCTAAAGGTACCCTGACATGATTGGTTCGAGATTAATTTTGTAGGTTTGACCTTGAACTGAAATTGACAACGGATTCGAATTCAGCGACCCCGTAAACCTATAGGTACCCTGACTAATTCAGTTAGCGATAAATTTTGTAGGTTTGACCTTGAACTGACCTTGACCCTGACCTGATAGGACCAAATGGACAATGGATTCGAATTCAGAGACCCCGAAAACTTATAGGTACTCTGACATACTTAGTTAGCCATGAATTTTGTAGGTTTGACCTTGAATTGGCCTTGACCCTGACTTTATGGGACCAAACGGACAACGGATTTGAATTCAGGGACTCCAGAAACCTATAGGTACCCTGGCATAATTGGTGTGCGAAGAATCTTATAAGTTTGACCTTGAACTGACCTTGATAACGGATTCGAATTCAACGACCCCGAAAACCTATAGACACCCTGACTTATTTACTTAGCGATGAATTTTGTAGGTTTGACCTTGAGTTGACCTTGACCCTGACCTGATGGGACCAAACGGACAACGAATTTGAATTTAGAGACCCCGAAAACCTATGGGTACCCCGACCTAATTGGTTAGCGATGAATTTTGTAAGTTTGACCTTGAACTGACCTTCACAAATGATTCGAATTCAGCGACCCCGAAAACCTATAGGTACCCTGACTTATTCAGTTAGCGATGAATTTTGTAGGTTTGACCTTGAACTGACCTTGACAACAGATTCGAATTCAGCGACCCCGAAAACCTATAGGTACCCTGACTTAATTGGTGAGCGATGAATTTTGTAAGTTGGACCTTGAACTAACCTTGACCCTGACCTGATGGGACCAAATGGAAAACGGATTCGAATTTAGCGACCACGAAAATATAAGACCCACATAGTCTGGTCCGTGTTGCAAGGGCTTAGATTTTGTGGTCCTGTGTTATCAAATTAATAAATTAATTTATCCAGCTGCTACCAAGAGATGAAGTTGAAGCACAACATTTTTTAAAAATCGAAATTTTATTATTGTCTTTCTCACGTGATGATTCAATACCCATAATTTCAAATTACTTCAACTAAAGCTGATTTAACGCAGAATTCAATGAGCTTTCAAACGATTTAAAAAAAGATTTTGGAAAGGGGTAGGGGTTTTAACAACGTTAGTTCTGTTACCAGTCACAGGGTTGTCAGAATCATAATTTTTTTCAAAAATTCTCCGTTCCTAATCCAAATTTGAATTCTTTTGAAATATTCCAAGACCGAATATTTATTATACTTCTTTCTGAAATCCAGGTATAACTGGTCGAAAGAATGCATAATTTTAAGTTGAAAATAGTACAATAAAGCCATAAACTATTTTTTACTTGGTTGACTTTCTCGTGTATTGTGAGTATTTGTACGCTTGCGACTTAGGTGAACAAATAATAATAAAGAAAATTATTTACTCGAGTAGTGTTACCAAATTGTTTTTTTTTTCCTTTCCCTGGGATGATGTGCAGAAGTGGACCTTAGACACCCTAAGACTTAGCTAACTAAAAACCATATTCGGCAGAAGAAATCAATTGTACGAATTATTGCATCATTACCAACTACTGTTTAAACGTTAAGTACACATAAATAAGATTCGCTTCAAATTAAGTTTCTATTTGTTTTTCTTCACGCGTCTTGAACGTGAAAGAAGACAAACAATTTTATATTCTACCCACTACATAAATTGTTAGTTGATAAAAATGAAAATTTTCCATATCACGTCGCTTTAATTCTATTTAATGAGACTTTTGATATTTATCAGTTATGTTCGATGAATAGATTTCAAAATCGTTAGTAGTCCGATATTATCCAACGCTATTGTATTTCAAATCAAGCGTTTTTTTAATAAGTGCCTGATGAAATATAAATGGAAGTAAGAATAAAGAATATTTAAAGCTTCAATAAAATTTTTAATCCCTACTTAAGTTTCTTAAGTATAAAATGTAACAAATTCAAATTGAATACACATACCACCAAAATGAAGAAACGCCACGATTGATAGGAGTAGAGTGCTGATGAGTATCTTCATTATTTCTGGATGGGTTTTGTAATCGGTCACTGATAAATTTAAACAAATCTTTACTGCTATATATATACCAACCGCTGATTACTTGGAAAGACTTTGGAAATATTTATCTTTTCAATGTCTGTAAGTTACGTGCCAGAAACAGTAAAATACGAGTATCTTATAAGGCAGAACGAGCAATTAAAATTAATAACACGCATTTAATTGGCCTTGTACTAAGGCAAAGCCACGTGTATCGAATTTTCTATACGAATAGCCAGATTCTTATTTTACAAATTACGGTACCAGGAAAAGGGGCTATTTGTACCCAAATTTGGGTGCAAATGGCCGCATTTTTTCTGTATGCATAGCAACTGCCAATTTATAAACATAGTTATGGAGAATAGTAGAATTTTGCGACAAAAGTATGCCATTCTGGCACCCGATGAGTATTAGCCGTTGCTAAGGGTTGTTATTAACAGTTGCTAAGGTTTGCTAGTGACTGATTATAGAGGATGTTAGTAGCATTTAGTATCGGTTTGTCATTAGACATTGCTATAAAATGTCATTGACCTTTGCCACGGGTTGTTTTTGACCGCTTCTAAGGGTTGTTATACGTCGTTGGTAAGCGTTGTTACTAGCCATTTCTAGGGGTGTTATGGACTGTTGCTAAGAGCTATTATTGCCCATTGCTTAGGATAGTTATTGTCCGTTGATAGGGGATGTCAGTGGCTGTTGGTAAGGGTTCTTACTGACTATTGCTAGAGGAGTTTAGTGGCCGTTGCTAGGGGATGTTATTGAACAATGTTACGCGCTCTTATTGACTGCTGCTAAATATTGTTAGTGGCTGTTCCAAGAAATGGTTATTGACCATTGCTAACGAACGTTATTGACTGTTGCGAAGTGTTGTTATTGACCGTTTTTTAGGCTTTCTATTGTCCGCTTCTGAAGAGATGTATTGATCGTTGCTAAAGGCTATTATTGTCCATTGATTGAGGTTTTTATTAAACGTTCCTAAGCATTATTATTTACCATTGCGAAGGTTTTTTATTGATCGCTGCTAAAGTTTGTTATATCCCGTTGCTACAACTCACTATCGAGAGAGCCAAACCACTAGCGAACCCCTGGTAGATTAGCTTCTATGGCAGGTTCATGTACAGGATCCTGAATAATTACCTCTCTACATGAACCTGCACCTCAATTCACTCTGCAAACGATCCTACACAGAAACTTCAAGATTGACAAGAAACGTCGAGATTTCCCGTAAGGAATATTGTGCGCGAACCTGTACAGGAACATTTACAGGCTCCTCCGAAGTTTCTGTAAAGGAATTTTCAGCTGGGGTGCTAGACAGAAATATATAGAAGAAGTCGCCTAGAAACCATTGCAACCGATTTGAAGGGTGCAAATATCCTGTCAAGCATCATGAGCCGGATCCCAATTACAAACAAAATATGGTTAACTTCAAAATAAGTTACTTGAGTGCGTAGAAGTTTCAGTAACGTTTAAAATTCATGCAGGTTTTACCATGTCGAAGACTTTTGCACAAAGGATCAGAAGGGATTAGGTTATTACAATGAACAAGCCATGATGTTGAAGCCGAACTTGCAAAATCGCCTTCAAATTCATCTAAAGATTCTTTTCAAATATCTTTCCAAATATCCTTCGAATTCTTTACTTCTAATTTTAACGACAGACTTGGCACCTTTGCTGTCCTTCAAGGCCATCCATAGCTTTCTTCTTTTGTCTACGACCATTTGAAATATGTATGTATAATAGAATTAAATTGACTATGGGTTCAACTTAGCCTTCGTCGCCACTTTCTCAAATTCCGATCCTTGCTCGTCCTTCCATGAAACTTTCGCCCATACAGCTACTAATCACGAGAGGACCTTCTTCAGGCTGTCATTCGAATTTGGAAATTCATAACGAAAACATCCATCTCAAAACTGTGATCACTCACGCAATTAACTTGTTACCCAGTCAAGAATTTCAATAAACTGTGTTCTTTGTATGTGAATCGTGTCCTTTTCATTTCATAAACCAACAAATCCTTGTTCAAAAATTTAAGGAGTGATCATCAACGTAACGAAGCGAATATTTGCGTAATTGATGGTCCGCAGCTTCAACACCTGGAATCGGTCCGTTTTGATTTCAGGACTGTTTTGAATCAGAACCTAATTTGTTTAAAGCATTTGAAATTTAAGCTTGGGACGGGAAACATTATTCGAAGAAGACTCTGTCAAATGAATTTATAATATTGAAGTTTCGACAAAAGCGGTGAAGTAGGTGCGTTGTCACAAATTGACTCTTGAGTTCTGTCACCTACACAATTTTTTATTTTACTAATTGAATCAGTACATTTTTGATAATTCATTTTCTATAATGAAATCCAATATTAAAATAAGAATTGGAAAACATCGTTAAAAATTTATATTTGTGCTTCAACAACCGTAGAATATTATAAGTGAGAGTAACTGTTTTCAATAGGGAGGATTCCATCTTGGTGCGAGCTCAACTCCCAGAAGATTTCCAGTAGGTAATATTCTGTGCACCAAAAAAAACACGCCATTTTGATGAACCATCTGGGTTCGAATACAGAATTTTCGGTGATCTATTTCTTTTGGAATTACATTTCCAGATACAAGGCGAACTTTGCGAGGTCTTCCAAGAGAATCACTCCACACCCCAACTTCCTTGCCATCATAAAGAAAAGTCCTGGTTGGATCATTTGAGGTTCCTAGTACATCTAATTCTGTGAAAATAAAATAAATATGTGCTACTGCAAAAATATTAAATATAAATATGCAAGCTAAAGACTGAACAATTCTAAATTAAAGCACTAACAATAAACAAAATTGAAATTGGAATTTTTTAAGAATCGCTAACCTGGTCTCTTCGAAGCAGGCGCATACTCAGCTCCCATAATCATTCCATGCATTACGAAAATCACAAATCCCACGCCATCTTTTTCAACATATTGTTTTTCAATATTGTATTTTCTGCGAGATTCTTCATCTGGAACAATATTTCTTGTGGACATAAGCCGAACTTCACGCGGTTTCAATCCGTGATACCATACCCCAAATTCTTTATCCGCAAAAGTGATAATTCTATCTGGTTTTGATTTCACTTTCTTAATTGTTTTCTTATTTTTTCGTTCAATTTCACATAGGTGAGGATCTAGGCTGGGTGGTTCGGATGAAGCAGTTTCATTAATTCCTGAAGCATTTAATTCTGTAAAACAAACATAAAGATTTTTCAATTTAAAAGTATTAAACATCAATAATTAAATTATGCACCACATAATTCTAAATTTCAGCACTAAAAATGAAACAACTTTGAGGTAGAATTCGTTAAGGGAGCACAATTTAAAGCGATACTCTTCAAAATCACTTGCACTACCGACGGATATTATCGGACCACTAACCGAATTATTGAATAACAAATTGAAATTGAAATTAAAAAAATAGTTTTTTTATTTGGAAATGGTTCGATAATTTTTATAGATGTACTTTTATTAAGAGTAATTATTGTTTTAAACTGATTAATTTTACTCCTGGCAAATTTCAAGTCCATTGTACCCACTTGAAAATCTTTTGATGCTGCTAACATTATCATGAATACGATTGAGGAAAATCAAAATTTGTTTGCATTGATCAAGTTCTTTGAAATCAATGACTTTTAGATCAACTTAATGACCAACAGGACGAAGTTCCAACATCTTCAGAAAACCACTCTCAAAATGAAACCAATCTGAATTTACTTGAAGGGGTGCCAGAAAGTTTTTGTCTGCCTACTTGGGGAAATCGAAAATTTTTTGCATCAATCAAGTCCTTTAGACCCAATGATTTTTAGATAAACTTAATGACAAAGAGGAGAATGTTCAAACATTCCCAAGAGAATACCCTCGCAGCGAAACCAATCTGAATTTACTTGGAGGGATATTAGAAATTTATTTCCATTCCCTACTAAGAGAAATCGAAGAATTTGTTCAGTAATCAATAACTTTGGACTCAACGATTTGTAGATATACTGAATGGCCAAGGGGATGATGTTCTATAATTTTCAGACAACAACCTTTGTAGTCTCCCAGTTGATCGAAAAATCATCAAGTCCAAGGAACATGATTACGTCAAAGGAGCGTAACGCTTAAAGCTTCAATGAAATTTTAAATCCTTACTTAAGTATCTAAAGTATAAAATTTAAAAATTTGCAATTGAAACTTTTAAATTTGAAAACTTGCAATTGAAGGAAATCTAATTGAATTTAGAAAATTATTATTGTTATTTGAAAGAGTAGGATCATTCCTGGAATATTCCGAATTTTAGCTTAAACTTTTCTAGATCTAAAATTCTGGCAACATGTTATATTTAATATTTAAATTAAGATAATTATATTAGGTGCACATACCACCCAAATTAAGAAACACCGCGATTAGAAGGAGTAGAGTGCTGATAAGTATCTTCATTATTTCTGAATAGGTTCGTAAACGATGACTGATAAATTTGAAAATAATGTTCACTGCTATATACAATAATCGCTTATTATCTTAAAAGCCTTTGAAATTATTCAAATCTACAATATTTATAGACTACGTGGCAGAAACAATAAAATACGTTTTAAGGCAGCACAATCTATTCAAATTAGAATCATCATTTTTTTAATTGACCTTGGACTCTCTGCTTTTACGAATAGGATATAGTTAAAAGTTTGTCATAAGGACAATCGCGGGATTTCGCCGGGAGCGATTGCTAATCTGAAAAACTGCACCCGATCTCAGCGAAATCACGCTAAAATTTCAGCCCTAGCCGTAAGGACACGGACGACCTGATGACGACCGCCCTCTGCATTTTCCCCGCAAGTGTCTTAGCATTTTGTTGATACGCATGGATGCTTTTCAGGCTATTGGCCAGTGAAAGCTTGGCACCTCCAAGAGCGCCGATGATAAGGACGATCAGCTTAACAGAATATTTCGGGTATAATCGTCTCAGCTCTCTTATAAAGTCTTTATACCTTTCTTTCTTTTCATTCTCCTTGGCTATGATGTTTTTGTCAGCTGGTGCCGAAATTCGATAACGAACATGGTTCGTTTCTCGAAGTCAAGAAGAACTACGTCAGGCCTCGAGTGCGCAACAGGTACAAACATGCGCAGAGCTGTTTTCGCAGTCACGTGTTATTCCCACTCCCCTATGTTATATTTTGACACCTCGATGCATACGTAGGTATTAGAAGTACGCCCCGTACTATAGTGAAGTTTATCGAAATAAGGCTATATGAATATGTGTAGTCGTTGCGATTATATATAATTATCTTATGATTTCATAAATCGGAGTTGCACTATACATCAATCAGAGGATTTTGATACAGAGGGACTTTATCCTCTTATTGTATGGTCGGAGTCTTGTATTCGCTTGCGACTCTGTTGGGGTGGGATCTCGGTCGGTCGTAAGGTGGCGACCTCTAGTTCTAGCGGGAAGAAGTTGCTAAATTTGAAGTGAGTAATCGTGGATCCAACGGACTTTTGCCTCCTCTTCCATTACCCAGTTTGTTTTGTGGACGGATAGGGCACCAAGGAAGCATGAAAAGACAAGGCTAACAGGAGTAAGTAGGAAAAAGCGTTAATAACCAATGACCTGAGTGTCTCCTGGTAGTGTTTTCGGAGGTGAGCGTTGTTCGAGCGTTTACGTGGTTTTTTTTTTAATTTAGACAATTAATTTTCCTGGGACGAGGCAGTTTCAAGTGACGGGTTACCAAAAGATATATCCCGTCACAACTACGGTCAGGAGATAGACAACGAATCAAATGGTTGCCAAGGAGTCAGTTTGATTATGAATGAGAGAGCAAAACAGCATGTCATGTGGCCTTAATTTGTATCTCTCAGATTGTTGTTGGTCACAATGAAAGTGGGAATCAGAAGGTTATTTATCAAAGCGTGCTACGCCTCGGTTGTTGGTGACAGGAGTGAAATAAAAGACGCCTTCTGAGATACTTCAAATGATACTAAAGGTACTTGTTTAAATTGATCTGCTTGTATACCTAATGCAGAGATGCTAGCCACAGTATGATTGATTTTTTTGTTGCAAATAAAATACTGAGAGAGCTAGTAAGAGATACAATGGTTATGAGAGATTCTGAATGTATAATGGACCATTAGCTCTCAGTCTCAAAAATGAACATGGTTCAACAATAGGGGAAAAAGAGAAACATACAAAAAATGATTTTAAAAAGTAATACAAATATATAGCACATTGATTAGCGGTGGCATAAGGAAAAAATAATCATCAACTAGTTATTTAATGTCAATATATTTATGCAAACTTTTCCATCATGTCAACCCATGTCGAACCAGAAATTTGTATTTTTGATAGAAGATTAGCCTCCTTCCTTGAAAATTCATCTTTTTGGTAGAGTATTCATCTGTTTGGATTGGAAATTGAACTGCTTGTTTAAAATTTTACCTCCTTTCTTAAAAATTCATTTTTTTCAGCCGAAGATTTATAATTGCCTTTAAAAATTCATCTCTATAACTGCAAATTATTTTGTTGTCGTTACAAATCAATTTTCTTTGCAGAAGATTTAACCATACAAGTTGAAGATTCATATTCTTAGAGAAGAATTATGATGGGAATCACTTTGCGGAGATTGTAAATACTGAATATCGTTTTTTCCTTAGCTTATTAGATAAGAGCACCAGACCTGCAATTGGAAGAACTGTGTTCGAATCCCAGCGTAACTAGAGATGAATTTTGTCGAATTTTAATAACAGAATAATTGATATTAAAAAAAAGAGTTTCTAGACTGTAAAGATTGAAAAAACTAACGTCAATTATAGTTAATTGTGAATAATGATATCGTAAATAACAAAAAATCATCATTTTAATTGAAAATTCATCTCTTTGGATAAAAACTGAACTATCGTGTCAAAAATTTGTACTTTTTGGTAGAAAATTAGTATCTATAGTTGAAAATTCATCTTATTGGTTGAAAATTCTTGTATTTAGTTAGAAATTGTACTATTTTGTCAGAAGGTAGTTCTGTTTGCATCGTAAATAATTTTTTGAACGGAAATTTCAAATATTTCATCAGATAAAATTAGCCACAAATTTCGGTAGAAAATTAAACTATGTATTTAAAAATTAACTTTTTTGTTGAAAATTCATACTTAGGTTAAAAATTTAACTATTGTGTTAAAAATTTGCCCTTTTTGCTTGAAATAGAATTTTTTTAACTAAAAATTAAACTATTCCATTTTTGGCTGAACATGTCCTTTTTATTTGTATATTCAACTGAATTGTAGAAAATTCGTCCTTTTTGTTTGTTTTGGTAGAAACTTGATCTTTTTTGGTTAAAAATATAACTGTTAATAATTGTTACATTTTTTGTTGAGAATTAAACCTTTTTGGTTTAATGTTTTTTAAGATTCGTAATTTTAGTTGAAATTTCACATCCTTGGTTAAAAAATTAACTATTTTGATGAAAGTGTATCTCTTAGATAGAAAATTAGTCTTTCTGCTTGACAATTTTTTTGTTGTTGAAAATTTATTTATTTGGTGGAAAATGGTACTATTTTGTTTGAAAATCCGTTTTTTTTTTTGCTTGAAAATGAATTATTTTAACCGAAAATTTAACTATTTCATGCTTGGCTGAAAATTTCTCTTTTATTTAGAAATTCGTCTTTTTTTTGCACGAATCTTCATAATTTTTTTTTCTTGGTTACATATTTATCATTTTGGTGAGAAATTCATATACCTGATTAAAGATTGGAACATTTTGCTTGAAATTAATTTTTATTTGTTAGAAAATTAATTATTTAACTGGAAATATAAATATTCCAAGTTTGGTTAAAATTTTTTGATATTTTTTTGAAAATCCTGTAGTTTTGTTGAAAATTCGTTTTCTTGGGTTTGAAGTGCTATTTTTATCGTAGCAAATTAAATTATTTGTTCGAAAATTAAATATTTTGTCAACAATTGATCGTTTTTGGTAGAAAATTAATTTTCATAGTTGGAATTTTATCGTTTTGGTTGAAAATTCTCTGTTTTATGCAAAATTCAACTATTTTCTTCAAAACTCGAATTTTTGTTT
>JAABKJ010007545.1:199351924-199595475 GCA_011634705.1 Andricus grossulariae
AATTTTATCGTTTTGGTTGAAAATTCTCTGTTTTATGCAAAATTCAACTATTTTCTTCAAAACTCGAATTTTTGTTTTGAAAATTAATTTTGGTAACGGGAAATTTAAATATCACATTTTCGATTGACAATTTATTTCTATTTTTGAGAGATCAATTGTTTTCTTGAAAGTTAATATTTTTGAGTTGAAAACTCAAATCTTCTATAGAAATGTCGTCTTTTTTACAGAAGAATTCAACAATTTGGTTGAAATGTTTCATTTTTCTTATCTAAAAAATCTTTTTTCTTGGAAAATTGATCTTTTTTGGTTGCATTCAACTGTTTTTAACTTCAAATTAAAATCATTTTTGGTTTAAAATATGGACTATTATATTCTAATAATGTTTTTTTTTCAAGTTCGTCTATTTGGTTGTAAATTTAACTATTTTCCTGAAAATTAATTTTCGTTTGAAAACTAAATTTTGTTACTCAAAATGGGACTATTCCATTTTCAGTTTCGAACATAACTTTCTTTTTGCAAATTCAATGTTTTTTTTTAATTCGTCTTTTCTGGTTTGGAAATTCTATGAAATTTGTAGAAAACACAACTATTTGGTTGAAAATTAACTTTTTTGTTAGAAATTAGTATTTTTTTTTAGTTGAATTTAATGATTTAAAATTCAAATCTGTTTTGGTTGGAAAAACAACTATTACATTTTTCGTAAAGAATTTATCGGGGTTGGTCAAAAATTCATCTCTTTGGTTGAAAACGTAATTATTTTTTTTTAATTTCGTTATTTTTGGTGAAAAATTAATTTTTGAAACTAAAAATCTAACTATTTCTGTTGAAGAGTTATTAGTTGGGAAACTTGGACTGTGAAGTCTAAAAAAAACGAAAATTTGCAATAGAAACATTTATTTGCAGCCTTCCGTTTTCGAGTTACAACGGAAATTTGATATACTATGTTTTTCTCAACTCTGCGCAGAGAGTTGATGGATAGTCGGTGCTTTGAATTTTTATTTGTTTATTTTTACTTATTCATTTTTTACTTAGTTTATTTTTTAAATAAAGATTCAATTGCACGGACTATAGGAATAAGTGCACACGAGACACAGACAGGTAGACGTCGAAATCTTTAAAATTAAGGATGCGGACATAGTGCTCCTCAAGCACTGATACGTTTAATTAAAATGGATCCAAAAACTGTTTGGATATGTTTTTAGATGAATATTTATAGTTGCCAAAACCATTTCAAATTTTTAAAAAGCTTTGTCTATATTTTCCAAAGAATATTTAAACTGGATTATTATTTTCATGGACAAGTGTCTAAGAATGTCCCTCTTAGACGAAGAAGGTGTGGATCTTGGGACAGTGATGGTACGTGGGTTAGCGTTCGAAGATGACGAAATAATTCTTATCTAAAACCCTATCCAGACAGTTTTTGGATCCATTTTAATTAAACCTATCGATGCTTGATGAGCACTTTGTGGAATGCTTCCCTAATTTTTTTGTCAAAAATAGGGAAGAGTTGAACTTCCTTCAATTTTAAATAATCGAGAAAGACGCAATAGATAAGGTTTTGTTGTGTTAGAAGGTGCAATGTAGTCGCCGAAGAAACAAATTTCATGGCTTGGAAGTTTTCACACTTCTCACCTTCGCATTTCAGAATTATTCGTGGTGATGATTTGCAGAGAAATCACTTTTATGTAAAGTGAAATTAATATTCGATGATACAATTCATAAAATTAAATAAAAAATGGTAAGGTTTGGTACGTATAGTTTACAATTATTTATAATGAGATGTTTTTTAAATGATTCAGTATTTTCAGAGATGAAAGAAAGACCCTTCTAATAGGGCCTAAAATGTATTAAATATCAAATTCAATCTTCATTTTTCTTTTTTTTCCGCTGAAATGTGAACTGAATTAATTATATTTTTGGTTGAAAATTGTTCATTTCAGGTGAAAATTCAAATATTTGATTTCAAGTTCGTCTTTTTATTCAATTCGACTGCCTATTCTGTTTTTAGTTGAAAAATGATCTTTTCTAGTTGAAGATTCAACTATTTCACTGAATTTTTTTCTTCTTTTAATTTAATTTACCTGTCTTTTATTGAAAATCAAAATATCTTTTATTTGAAATATCAACTATTGTATTTTTGGTTGAGAATTCATGTCATTTACTTCTTTGAAAAGTCATTTTTTTTCATTAAGACTCATCTTTTTTAACTGAAAATTTCAATATTACATTTCTGGTTGAATCTTCACTTGAGAATTCGTCGTTTTTGTTGAAAATTCAATTGAATTTGGGTTAAAAGGGCATCTTGTTTGGTTAAATGTTCATTTTTAATCTGCAAATTTAAATATTCTCTTTTTGGTGGAGAATGAACCTTTTTTAGTTGAAGATTCAACAAATGGATTGAAAATTCGATTATTTCATTTAACTATTTTTGATTGAAAAATTGAAAATTCATCTTTTTTCGTTAAAAATTCAACTGTTCTTGATTCAAAATAAAAATATGTTACGTTCAAAATATCAACTATTACATTTTTTTCGAGAATTCATACTTTTAATTTGGCTGAAAATTCTTTTTTTTTTGTTGCTGTTGAAGTTTCATCTTTTTTAATAAAAAATTGTACTATTATGTTGGTCGAAAAAACGTTATTTTTGGTTAAAAATTTAATTTAATTTGGGATAAAAAGTCATCTTATTTGGTTGAATGTTCATTTTTGAACTCAAAATTGAACCATTCTATTTTTGGTCAAAAATTAACCTTATTTAGTTGAAGATTCAACTATTTGAGTGAAAATTCGTCTTTTTTCATTTAATTCGATTCCTTTTTCAATAAAAACGTGAGAGTTTTTTTTTCGTTTGAATATTCAACTACTTGTGGATGAAGAATTTTTTTCTTTAATGAAAATTTAGCTATCCTATTTTTGGTGAAAAAATATCCTTTTCTAGTTAAAGGTTCAACAATTCGATGGAAAATTAATTTTTTTTTTTTATAGAAATTGGCACTTTTTGATTGAAAATGAAATTTTTTTCTTATCGAAATATCAGCTATTTTGCTATCATTTGAAATTTGATTTTTTTTTGTTAAAATTTTACTATTTGATTGATTAGTCATCCTTTTTTGTTGAAAATCGAACTCTATTGTTCGAAATTTTATTTTTGTTTAAAAATTTATATTTGGGAGTTAATGATTCAAATATTTGATCAAAAATTCGTATTTTTTGTTGGATTCAACTGGTTTTGATTAAGAATAAAAGTATTTTATTTTGAAATATCAACTATTTTATTGTTGTCTGAAAATTCACTTGTTTTTGTTGAAAATTTAACTATTTGGTGAATAATCATCCTATTTGTTTGAAAATTAATTTTTTAACTGAGAATGTGACTATTCTATTTCTGGTTGAAAATTTACTTTTTTAGTTGAAAATTCAACTTTTTGATTTGAAATTCATCTTTTTTTATTGAATTCGACTCTTTTTGATAGAAAATAAAAATCTTTTTCTGTTTTTTGAAGATTTTATCTTTTTGAACTGAAATTTTGAATATTTTATTTTTGGTTGACATGAGATCTTTTTGAATTGAAGATTCAACTATTTAATTAAAATTGCCTCTTATTTTATAGAATTCAACTGCTTTTTTTTATTAAATTCAAGTGATTTTGACTGAAATTAAAAATACTTTTTGTTGAAATATCAACTATTACATTTTCTTTTTAAGAATTCATTTTTTTTTCGTTGAAAATTCATCTTTTTTTACTGAAAATTAAACTGCTTTATATTTAGTTGGGAATTAATATTTTTTAGTTGAAAATAAAATTTTGTGACTGAAAAGACATCCACTTACAAATAAAAATACTGAGTTGAAAATTCATTTTTTTTTTTGGTTGAAGATTCATATTTTTTTTACTGAAAATTAAACTATTCTATTTTTGGTTAAAAAGTTATCTTTTCCAGTTTGAAATTCATCTATTTGATTGGAAATTTTACTTTTTTGATTGAATTTAACTCGGTTGAAAGTTGAATTACTTTTTTGAAATTTTTTCTAGGTTGAAGATTCATCACTTTGGTTGAAAATTCAACTATATAGTTAAAAAAAATTTCACCCTTGAAAATCCATTTTCAACTGATAATTTATTTATATTATTTTTAGTTGAAAATTGATCTCTTTTAATTGAAAATTCAATTATTTGGTTACAAATTCATCACTTTCAGTTGAAAATTCGAATGTTTGGTTGAATGTTCCTTATGTTTGGTTGAAAATTGAATTATTTGGGTTGAAATTTAAACTAACTGATGAAAAATTAATGTTTTCAATTGAAGTTTTATTTCTATGTTTGAAAATTTAATTATTTGTTTAAAAATTCATTTTTCTTTGTTTGAAAATTTATTTGTTCAATTAAAAATTCAACTATCAACTGAGTTAAAAATTCAACATTCAGGTGGAAAGTTCGTCTTTGATTAAATTCAACTGTTTCTTATTGAAAATTAAAATCTTTTTTTGGTTGAAATATCAACTTTTACATTTTTGTTTGAGAATTAATTTTTTCTTGATGAATTTAACTCTTTCTCATTTGTTGGAAATTCATTTTTTTGTTTGAAGATTTATTTTTTTGGTTGAAGATTTATTTTTTTACCCGAAGATTTATTGATTTTATTTTTGGACAAAAATTGAATTTTTCGTGTTGAAACTTTAACTATTTGATTGAAAAATAATGTATTTTGTTGAAATTTTGTCTATTGCTGGCAAATTCATCTTTTCAGTGGAAAATTCTTCGATGGTTTAAAATTTAAAACATTTTAGGCCCTTTCTTGAAAATATAAAAGTCAAGTATGTAACTGATGGATGATCTCATTTATCCATTCAAAAATATTTCTTCTCAAGATCACCCATTTTCATTCGTACATGGTTTTTATGCTTTTATATTTTTATAAAAGGTATACAATTAATGTATTAAAGTATAAGAATTTCGAGGTGCAAAATTGACATCAGGTTATCATAGTATTTTTTTTAGGGCTAAAGAAATTTGAATTCGTGAATCCCTGATATTTTTACCTGATGAAAAGATTTTCCTCTAGGTCAAAAAATTCGATGATAAAAAAAAAAATATCTTCACATTCGGTTAAAATATGATTTTCAGTAATCTTTCACTTATATTATTAATTGATTGGAAATTTCTCGTCTTGAGCGTTTTGATAATTTTTTTGATACTATAAAAGATGTTCATCTTTTTTAATTTCGAAGGAGAGATTTAAAAAAAAATGTATTAGTTCTTAATCAGAGAACTTTCATTTTTCCAATCAATTTTCCTCGCATCCATTCCATCATTCGTCAATCAGGGATTTTCGGTGGAAGTAGAAATAGTTACAAGTTTTGCTATTCATACATGTGTGGATGGGGATGTGTAAATCAGGGCAGATCGAAAATAGCGATTTTTTAAAGAAAAATTGCCTTTTGGGGTATAAAAAATATACCTAAATTATTTTGTTTAGCACTAGAGTCAAGCGCAATGTTAATAAAGTTAAAAAACAGTTTTTCTTATTTTTCATTTAAATACATTTTTCAAATAATTATTAATTTTTTAAGTTAACTTGCTTATTTGTTTTGAAGCTTTTAGTAACATAATTTTATCTTTAATACTTGAGAAAATTCAAATTTTTTTTTAAGATTTCAGATACGTCAAATCAAAGTTTCAACATAAAAGTTTATTTTGAATAAAATAGTTGAATTTTCAACGAAAAAGTATTTTTCTTTAAAATTACGAATAGTTGATCCAATAAAAATGAGTTTTCAAGAAAACAGACGAATCCTTAATAAAAAATATTAATTTCCAACCAATTGGATTTTTAACCATGAAAGATGAAGTTCTGACCAAAAAGACGAATTTTTTACAAAATATTTATATTTTGGACACCAAAAAATATGAATTTTCAACAGAAAAAATAATTAATATTGAATCAAAAATAGTTGAGCTTTTCCAGAAAAGACGAATTTTTGAAAAATAATTGAATCCTCAACCAAAATAAATTAGTTTTCAAATATCTTTTAAACTAACTGAAGTTATTCCCAGAATTTGAAAAAATCTTTCAAAATTAAAAAAGTTGCCCGAAATTCTTACGGATTTTTGTTCGACATTTTTAGGAACCTTTAAATTTTTAGAAATTTTCGTTTGAAAATTAATTTTTGAATTGAAAATCATTACAAACTTTTCCTGGATTCCTGATAAAACTTTATTATTTTCTTGAGACTTTTTTAAATTCTTAAAAAACTTCGAATTGTTTTTGCGACATCTTCAAAAATTTACATTTTGTTTCAAATTTGTTGAAGTCTTTTTAAATTTGAAATTATTTTTGAATGTTTGAAAAACTTTAAAACATTCCAAATATCTTTCAAAATTATTTAAATTTCATGAATAATTTTTTTTTGTGAAATCGAAAAAATTGCCCTAAAATCGCCCAAATTCTTTTTTGGGAATTTAAAATTTTTTTAGAAATATTTTATAATCCTTTTCAACTTTCTGTTAAAGGATATCAAAAATACATTATAAGCTTCAAACCTTTTGAAATCCTTCAATATATTCAAAATTTTATTTTGAAATTGTCAAAAATCTAAATTTTGTTTCAAACTATTTCAGATTTTAAATTATTTTTAAAATGTTTTCAAAATTAAAAATATGTTTTAGAAAGCTTGGAATTCTTTCGAAAGTTTTTGAAAAATGTTTCAAAATTTTGTTTGAAAGCCATTTTCAATAAACAGTATTTTTATATTCCACTATATTGTCTTCAGTCTTTTTTACCTTAATGTTATAAAACCAAAACGTGAAACTCAAATTTAGATCCAGTTTTGAATCAATTTTTTCTTTCAAATTGTCAATATAATTTAATTAACCAAATCGTTGCTTATTCAAACAAAACAAAAAATAATAATCCAAGAACAGAAAATGTGTAATTTTTATAATTCTACATCTCTTAAATAAAACTTTTTTCAATAGTGTTGAAAATAAGAATAAAAAATTGTTATTTTATCTTTACAATTTTTGCGCTTGGTTCTCATAATTTTGAAGAAGAAATATTCAATAGTGGAATATTTCATACCCCAGGAGGCAACTTATCTAAATGGCATCATCTCGATCGAGTAAAGATGAGTCAAAGTATGTAGGCGACATACGAATCCAAAAAAGGGTTTCGTAGCCTATTAATTCGTTCAAATCCCTTTTTTCCCTCGTCTTGTCTTGCTCGCTTCGCCTCATCTCATCTCGTCTCGTCTCGTCACCCCCCTCGTCTCGCCTCGTCTCGTCAACCCCTCGTCTCGCCTCGTCTCGTCACCCCTCGTCTCGTCTCGTCTCGTCTCGTCTCGTCTCGTCTCGCCTCGTCTCGTTTCTGTCCGTGGCTATGAAACCCTAAAAATCTGTATTTTAGACCTGCCCTAGTGTAAGTGCTGGCACATTTAATTGTCAAGATCGTGCGGAGATTCACACCGATTGAGCATCGCAAGTCACGCAAGTTTCCACCTCAACGTCTGCTTCTGTAAACTTTCAATCGAACAAGGATTGCTTTTCAGAGTCTTTTTTATTCTTTTTCTTCGATCTCGATTTCCTCGAGGCGAAGAAAATTTCAGTATTATTAAACCTCTATGACTCTTGGCACTGCATTTACGTCCAGGGCACAACTCCCTGATGTGTCTGGGGAATCTAGTAAATCTTCCGATGGCATCTCACCCGCTGTTCTCATGTCATCTCTCACCCTTTCGACCTGAAAGAAAAATAAAATTTTTTTCTTCACTACAATTTTGAGCGAATTGAAAAATTTTGAATTTTTTATCAAAGTTTGTGATTTTATATTTTAACAATTAAAAATTCTATTTGTTCCAATTACCAGTTATCGGAATTGGGCAATAGGGAAGTGAAAACTTTTTGTTGGAATTTTGATGGTTTCTACTCACATATTTGGTTGAATCTTATTTTCAACAAAGAAATTCCAAAACTTATTATTTTTTTTTTTGAATTATGAAATTCAAATGCCTTTGATTCTCAAATTTTGTGTGTTCCAAATAAAAAAATAAAAACTTCAGATACCTGTTACTTAAGAATGAAGATGTTCAAATTCAAACTCTCAGGATTGACAAATTATTTTTCCAAGACTGTAAAAGATAAACAAGTAGGCCGATTTCTTAATAATTTTTTGTTATTAACGAAAAACGTGAAATCGCAACATTTAGGCAAAAAGTGTATGAGACTTTAATTTGAGAGCATGAAATAAGCTTAAAATTGATCCCTTAGCGAATATTCTACAACCAATAGTTTGCGCGATATCAATTTGTTAATTAACATTGTGTGTTTTTCAGTATAGACAAAGAGATGATGACTTTTCCTTGTTGCAGAAAAAATCGAGATTGGATTTTTGCTACTGGATTCTCAAATTGAATAGTGTAGAGTATTCAAAAAACACATTTTTTTCGATTCAAGAATCAACAAATTGCAGAGGGGAGCACTTTTTTTAAACATCCATATTTTGTAAAAAAAATCTGTTCAGTTCAATTTCGCTGAAATATCTGTTGACAGGTTGTGCATCTTCAGCAAAAAGTATAATTGAGATGTCAAAACAATTTTTCAAGGCGTCCATGACAAGTCGTTATAAACAATATATTCGTTGCTATAAATATTATTTAAACAAATTTTATAAACAATTTCACAGAACTTTGCAGACAGTTTGTAAGTATGAAAAGAAGTTTTCTTAGAAGGATTTCTTATGAACAATGTAAACAATTTCTCTCTGAAGATGCGAAATTTGTTAGTTATTTCAGCAAAATTAAACTAAACAGAATTTGTTTCACAAAATATTAATGTTTGAACAAAAAAAGTGCTTTCCCACCTCTCGGTCATTTTTGGATTCCAAAATGAAAAAAAATGTTTTTTAATACTTCAAACTATATAATTTAAGAATCCAATAAGAGAAACCCGATCGCGATTTTTTTTTGCAACAATGAAAATTCATCATCAAACAAGCAAAAATGTTATGATTATAATTATTTTTGTTAAATTTTATTCGTTATAACTTTATTCTAAGTGAAAAATTGATATTAGTTTTGAAATTGCTGAAAGACCTCAACTTTCGAGCATTATTCTGAAAAAATATTGTAATAAATAATGATAATAAATTGTTCGAACAATTATTATTGTTATATATGATTGACTATTACCTCACTCTAAATGAAAAGTTTAAAAAATATTGGAACTTTTCTAAAAAATTGCAACTTCATAGCATTACTGTAACAGAATATTCTGATAAATTATAATGAATTGTTTGAAAAAATTATTTTTTCAACTTTTATTATTAATTATTTACTGGCTCTGATCGAATGGTAGAAAATAGTTTAACATTTCTAAAGAAACAGCGACTTTCTACCTGTATTTTATGAGACAATTGCTATTTACGATGATAAATTGTTTATAATTTTACTTGAATATATAATTATCAGTAGGAATCAATATTTTGTTTATATTAAGAATATTTTTCACTGGAACAAAGCACAAAAAAAATAATCAGTGAAAAAAAATCGCAGCATCCCAATATTTCACTTATGGGGGTTTTTGGGACCTTATAAAATAGGCGTATATGGTTTAAATTAAAATTTTCTATTTGTATTTTAAAAATACGTCTTTTTTGTAAATATTAATATTCGAAAAAAGATGTCTTGTTTTTGCATTTAAGCAAATTTGTGGCGTGTGAGCACAAAAAATAAAAAATTAAATTTTTTTTTGGAATAACACTATTCAACCATTTTTATGTCTTTTATAAAATAAAAAAAAGAGATTGACGAAAGTCAAAGTGAGTTGTATAATTTTCTTGGGGTTCTTCAGGATTCTTTAGACTAAAAAAGGGACTCTGAATTCTCCTTCAAGTTATAAATATTGTACTAAAATTAAATTAACACTAAATAATTAATATCGAAAATGCTATTGAAATTTTAATTCAAAAATTGATTTGAATAATTAATGTAACTTAGGCTTATTATTTCCTTGCTCTAACTGAAAAGTTGACAAAAGTTTGAAAATCAAGAAAAAACCACAATTTTCTAGCAATAATCTAAAAGAAGAAAAATATTAACAATAATTCATTGTTTAAAGATATAATTTGTTAGCTTGTATTAATTATTGCCTCAGCCTATGTGAAAAATTGAAAATATGTTGGGAATTTCAGAAAAAAACCTTTACTTTCTAGGATTAATCAAAGATAAGGTGGCCATAAATAATAAAAAGGTGTTTAAATAATTATATTAATTAATAATTAATACTTAATACTAATTGAATACTTTACAGCTCTGACTGAAAACTTGAAAACAAGTTGAAAAATTTCAAAGGACAAATCGATGCGCCAAATATAGATGATTCTCTCCAAAATTTACAAAAATGGCTTTTCTCATGGGAATTATAAAAATACTTGTAAAACTTTATGGAGTTGGCGAAACCCTTAAATATCCATAAAAAAATAAAGGCGAGTTTTTTTTTATACCAACAAATTTATAGGGTGAGAGCATGACAATTTCCGAAAAATTACTTTTTGACTACGCTTCTGGACCACCCTAATTGGCAATTTCTACTAGCTTCTATAAAATAAAAAAATTTGGGAGGGATGAAAGCCAATCTTAGATGTCTAATTTTCTTGGGCTTCTCTTTTTCTCTCGAAGGCCCTCTGAATTTCTTCTGAAGTTCAAATATTTTCGAATCTTAAAAATACTGTTTACACACCTGCCGCAAAACTCTCAATAGATTCAATCCGGCGACTTTTTTGAGATCAAGTACAGTCCACTTTCCGCTTCGAAGAAGCTCTGCAAACAACTCTGGATACCTGGAAACGTCCTCGAGCCCTCGAGGTGTTCTAAATAAAATAAAATGAAATGAAATTTAACGATACAAAAGACTTATTAAATAGGCACTGTCTATGGTTACGGAATTGCCCGTAACTCTAATCCCTTTTCCAGCTCGTTCAGGGCTAACGTTACGGAAAATTCAGTAACTCTGACCCCTTTTTCAGGTTGTTCAGTAACGTTACGAAAAACTCCGTAACTCTTATCCCTTTTCCAGCTCATTCAGTACTATCGTTACGGAAACTTCCCTAACTTTAATCCCTTTTCCAGCTCGTTCAGACCTAACTTTACGGAAAATTCCGTAACTACATTCCTTTTTTCAGGAAGTCGGTGCTAAAGTTACGGAAACTGTGAGACTCTCCACGTGGGGTGATCGCTAGAGAGATTGATCAGCAGCCTGGGTCGGAGCAGTGTTGCGGAATGAACTTGTTATTTAAATAAGTAACACGAGAATTCTAGATCAATCTAAAATATCTATATCTTAAACCTATATGCCTATCTACTCTATACCTATATACTCATCCACACATCACTACTTTCCAACCGACAAATTCACGCCTACCCCGAAAGGGAAACGGCTTAATGATATAATTATTATAATAATAATAAAGTTGTGCTAAGTTGCGCTAGGAGCGCACAAGTATTCTCTAAAACACTTCAATCAGAATTATATATTTTGTAAAATCTTATCTAATTCAATGAAACGAGTTTTACAAATTTAAAATCTATCAGCACAATTTTTAGATTTTTCAAATTCGCAATTAACAAAAAATCTACAAAATTATTTTGAGTACGAAAAATGTGATTTTTACACAAAAATATACATCTGATTGAAAAGTGTTTGAGAGAATTGTTATTGTGCGCGCATAGCACAACTTAGCAGAACTTTCAAATTTTCGAAATCGCATTTTTCTTAATTTTGGAAAAAAAAATTACTTTGAAGCCGAAAAAGACGATTTTTACGAAAAATATGCATCTGATTAAATTTCTTATAAATTATTAGTGATTGTACGCGCCTAGCATAACTCAGCATAACTTTCAGATTTTTAAAATTCGCATGACCATCCATAAATCATCCCAAATTTTTGTCTACGCCAAGAGCGTAGACGCACCTGTCCTGCAAGGAGATGGTGCATCTCCAGCAATGAGGGGCAACCCCTTGCAAGACTGACAAGTTTACGCCTTTGTCGTAGATAATAGATAATAAGAATATTAAAATATAGCCCATTTATTATTTAATTTGTATGAAAATTATTCAGTTTTAATACAAATCTCTGTAATTATTAAAAAGCCTAAAATGAGACTTTGTACATTAATGTTTATAGCGCAAAAAGTTATCATTTTATTAAAAACTGGTTGATGCTGATTTTTAAATAAGGTTTTGCATTATTGATATACAAATTTATAGACAATTTTATTCAAAATCGCTAAAGAGATAGCACGTCAAAGTATGTTCATTCAAAAATGAGCATTAACTTTTTAAATATAAACATTTAAATAAAATTGTCTTCATGAGAGTTGAAGTAGTCTTTGAACTTTTTTATTTCTTTAATCAATGTTTTCTCTAAATTGATCACTTTCATTACAGAATGTCTTAGAAAAAAATGTTCCTCTGGGAGTAGACTAACTTTCATATAACACTTTCTGCTGCAGAATCAACATTCTAACTAAAATAAGCACAATTTCATTTTTCCTCGTTTTTCTACGTAATTATTCATTTTTTATGTTAAAAAATTGACTGAATCAAAAAATGATGTAGGGATTTTTTTTCGTAAATCTGCTTCCTAGCCGACGCGATATTTGAATTTAAGAAAACCCAAAATAATAAGAGGACTACAGCATTCATTAAAAAATAAATAAAACGCATAAAAATGCGAAAACTGGATTTTAGGAAAATAAATTTCTCCTGTCCACAAAAATAATTCAGCCCACATAAAACTCACAGGATGTATTCCTTATAAATAAAAAAGTACAGTAAAAAATTGGAAAAACGTAAATCGAATTTTTATATTTTCAAACAAGTCGTCGCCAGTTTTTTTAATTTTAAACTTTAAAAAAATTTTCCGACAGATTTTGTAAGGGAACCGAAAAGAGAACGCTAAACACCGCCAGAATCCAAAAAGATATTTATAACATCAAAATTAGGTGAAAAATTATGAGTTTGAAGAAAAAATGGTATTTTTGGAAAAAGAGACGTCAAAATTCAAATACTCGTAACATCATGGGTTTTTTTATTGTTCTCCAAACGGAAAAATACGTGTCACCTAATTTTCTCTAAAAAAAAAACATGTTTCGCCGCCAAGAGATTCTGTGACTTTATGTGTGAACTGTGATTGTGAAACCTGCCTGATTTGGAATGGGTTCGGTCCTTTTATTAATATTTTTACGTTATTTCAATTTATATTGTAAAGTCTTTCTAAATCATGTTTGCAAGGATGCTACCGGGATGAGCCAGGGAAATTCTGTGTGCAGTTCTAATAGGTCTGTCCGATTTTTTCACTGAATATTTCGTAAAATGTTGTGTTGACTACGAAAAACTAAGGCCACCCTCCCCGAGAAATTGCTCACTTTCCAGATATTCGCGTTTTAATTTTTTTTTTTAAATAATGCAATAGTCCTCTTACAATTTCGGTTTTTTTTTTAAACTTCGAACATAGCATCAGTTAGAAAACCATTTACGAAGAAAAATTGCCTGTCTCATTCCTTGATTATGTCGATTGTTGGCATAAAAAATAAACAATTACGTTGAAAATAAGAAAAATTAAACGGTACTTATCTTTTTTTAATTTTGATTCCACAGCAAAAAGTTTCTAACGAAAGTTGGACTACTCCCAGAGGAGAATTTTTTTCTAAGACATTTTTTGATACATACAACTGAACAATTATGAGAAACCATCTATTAAAGTAATAAAGACGTTTAAATCCAGCATAAGTTTTTTGTTGTTGTTGAAAAAACAAAATGACGGTGCCAGCTTTTTGCACGTCCTTTTTTCAGCTCATTCGGGGATTAACGTTAAGGAAAATTTCGTAATACGCCTAATCAGTGCCTTTAAAATATAATATATTTCAAGAGAAAAGGGCGGAAATAGGGTAAGTTTATCGAGAATAGGGGAAAAAGGGGAATTGAAAAAAAAGGGAAAACGCAACTGTGATCCCTGTTATTCGTAAAAATACCTATTAGACGATATGAGAATCATGAGAAATGGAATTCGCAAAAATAAAACTTATGCATAATGGTAGTTCGAAAAAAAATTAAGGGCAAATGGTAATTCGGGAAAATAAAAATTAGGTTAAACAGTAATTTGGAAAAATAGAAATTAGGGAAAACTTTTAATCGATCAAATTTATTTCGGTAAAATAAAGATTAGGTTTCGGCCATTAGGCCATAGTCGTCATTTTTAACGTAATTGTCGCTACGATACAACGAAAATGATCCAAAATGGGCATGAAACTTGGTAACGGAATAGAAGAACATTAAAAAAAAAAGAATAACTCTATAGAACTCCATGGAATCAAAAGTCATTGACACATATGGAATTTCCTATTTAAATTTAAGGTTGAAAGGAATTTCATTGACCTCAAATAAAAGAATCCTTTTGCAGCAAAAATTAGCCTTTTGCAACAAACTTCAACTAATCTTTCAGCCAAATAATTCTGTTTGTGTAAAAAAGATATTTAAGTTATGTCTGTTGAGGTTTTAAGTGTTTATCTATCATAAGGAATAAATTAGTAGCCACAATTAGACTTTTTTTAAGCACAACAAATTTTGCTTACCCAATGCTGTGTTGTGACTTCTCCATCCGGTCCTTCCAGGCTCTGTGCAAGCATAACAAATTAAATTAATCATCTAATTGGATAATTAAAACCTGCAAAATGATAAAAGTGACTAAATATACGAAGCATGAAAGTCTATACTTCATCTTAAACTGACAATTTATCAATATTCTCGAGCGAGAAAAGCATGTTGCAGTTGGGTAGCAAATCTTAATTTCGAATATAATAACAGTAAGTAGTAGCAATGTTAATAACAATTGCTACGTATCGTTATCAGAGAGTCTATCGATTTTAGGTCTACCAGTGTTGCATTTGTCATCGCCAATGTGGAGATTCACCAATCCCGTAATAGCCGCCGGCAATAAAGCGCGGTAATTGCGGAAACGAATAAAAGCCAATGTACGCCAAAAGGAATCGACAGTTCCCCCCCCCCCAGTTGGGTTGATAAAAAAAATAGCGCCGAAAGTGCATTATCCACTCTGCAATATTCGGTTTATAAGCATTCATGCATTTGCCGAGATTATAAAACGAGCTACATAAAGCAAAAAATTATGTTTTAAAAACAATAATAATGAACTTACGTCTTTCTTTCTTTTCACTGTTGCAACCGTACCTAGAATGAAAAGCAGAGAATTATAAAAGAATAAAATTAAATCGATTCATCTCATCAGGAGGACTAAAATATAGAGAGAATCACTACTAGTTAATCTTGATTCTACAAAATTCAACTCATTAAAATAAATTCAAGGTGCGTTTCTTTCAGAATTTCAGTCCCTACTTCGATATTTGAATTACAATTGAAGTAGGGCCGAATTAATATTTAGCGTTACTTTTGCTAGAATTTCTGCTTCTCAATGGCACAAAAGCCGCTATCAACTCTTTTTTTTTGTTTCTTTTTTGTTTTCGATTTGAGAGGACGGAAATTAAATAAAGAATAGATCCACATAGAAATTATAATGCGCACCCCCTTTCTAGGATGTGAACCCCTGCAGAAAAATAATGTTTTAAAGGGACTGACAGGGGTTACGGGTTTGAAACGTGTGTAGTGGCATAATTTCGAAATTACTTACCGGCCGAGGGGTTTGGTAACCGAGCGCCGTTGCCAGTCGGGGTGGCGGGGTTTGATCCGGAGTTCGGAGTGGTGACGGAGGGTGGAACCCTGCTTCCAAAGGGGAAGTAGGGTGAGTCGGGAGGGTACGTTGCCCCTTCGACGCCTGTTGTCGTCCCTCCGCCACCACCGCCTCCACCCCCTGGACCGCCTCCAGGGCCACCGGCCGCCGGGCCGTACGCACCGCCACCGTACGTCTGAAACAGAGGGAAACAAATGAATTACGAGCGATTAGGTCACGGTCTGCTGACAGAACTAACGCCAATTCGGGTCAACCCGGGTGGAGATGTCAGAGTTGCGTTAGACGTGCGAAATTTGATGCGCCTGTATCCAAATTTTACAAATGGACTGCCAATTTATTATCTGCCTCACGATCTATTTCCGTACTTGATTTATCACTTCAGGAAGCAATAAAAAGAATGCTAAGAGTGGGGACTTGTTCATCAATTGGAGTAAAGTGGACCACCCAGGTTGATCCTTTTGCTTTAAATTTTCAAGGATCACCCAATACTTTACACGGTCGATGTACTTCTAAAAAGGATATAGCCAGTTACGAAACCAGTTTTTTATATCATCAATATACCAACGTAAAGTCTATGAATTTAGGGAATAGTGATTTAGACCAAACTTAACTAAAAAGACCTTGCTGCGATCTAGGAGGAGCCAAGTGTCCAAGCGAAATTAAGATTACAAGTTTCCCATCTTCTTAATTTCCTGTAGATGATCTTGCACTGGAGTATCTTTATCTTCAAAGAACATATGCTTTGCCCTCATTCCTTTCATTGGTAGAATATAATAATACAACGAAGCATCATTGTCCCATACGATGCTACTTACATCCTTTGATTACCCGCATGGAGTGACAATTTTCTAACGTGTACTATTGTTCTCTCTTCCTTAAAGATCGTATTTAACTTCTTACTTTAGAAATCCTTGTACTACCGGACAAGTCTCCAAATAGCGAGGAAAACTTTCTTCCTTAAAACATTTTTTAGTCTTCCCACTGCTCGGCGGCCCTTCTCCATCTCGGTATATGCGAAATAATGATTTTAAGAATATTTAGCTCTCTAAAAAGCAATTTTCTTAGCTTATTTATGAATGCACATTGCAGAAGGTTTATTAAATTCTTTGGGACGATTTCCAACACTCAACGAAGCGAAAATCTCGGTCCAAAGTAGTATTTATAGTGAAAGGGGTAGAAAAGCTAGAAGACGCGGATAGTCCTTGGAACGGGGCCAATTCTTGGCCAGGCGAACGAACGCCGGACATTACAACAAATTGGCCTAATCGCACATCGATCATCCCGTTTTCAAGGGAGCACTGATCCCGAACCCGTCGACGCTTTTCTCCGAATTCCCTCACAGAAAAAGATATCGGCAAGGTATTCCCTTTATTTCCCAGGATACTGTGCAGGGAACCCAGGAACATACAGGATATTCCACAATATATATATGGCGGTATTATCAATATCTCAAGGATATCCATATTTCCCCACAATATCTTGTCAATTTTCCCATAAACATATCTTTCAGAGATTTCACAAGTGGAACCGAACTTGATGAATCCAAAATCCAAAATATCATCAAGAAAAAGACCGGAACTGATAAAGTCAAGGCAGCCTCTTATAAATCAACTCGAATTGTCTTTTTCTCGATTCAATTAATAGAAATGCCAATGATTCTAGTACTCGTTTCTAATCTCTTGTTCCTGAAGACTTGGTGATTTTTTCTGTGGTTAATTATTTTCGAAGCGTTCCGGGTCGGGAAGTTCAGCAGCGATGAATGGGAACAAGCTCGTCGCTATAGATTTTCCGGCGTTATCAAGAGGTGATATCTAATCGGTAGTCGTTAAACCATAACCGATAAGGAATATCGATTCGATGGCTGATTTATTGTAGCTGCCTTTCCACTGCTCTCATTGCTTTCCTTTCCTCTTCCTCACTCTCTTTTACTCTCGCGATATATACAATCGACGCGAATAATATGTCGTCGGCCGTGCCAAGCGGACTTTCCATTTAATTTCCATTGCGCAAATTTCTTCCAACGCGACGTACATATTAATGCCAATTAAAGTCAGTTAGTTGAATTTTAGAAAGTACAGGCTTTATTTCGAGAAATTATCACGGATCGTTGCAAGGGGAGATAGGAGCGAAAAAAATACAAATCGTAAATAGAAAATCCTAACAGTATTCAAATCTGTTGCCTTTGTTTATGCAATATTAAAGAGAAATTTTGTTTTCGAGTTAAGTTTTTAAAGTTGCGTTAAAAATATTATTACCTTTTTAAACTTAGGAATGAGTTTTAAACCTACAAAGTGGAACTCTGCTTAAGAGGATTTCCACGTTTGGATGAAGGGATAAAAAAAGCACTGGCGTATTCTCGAGGAAAATATAGATAGGTAAGAAGCGAGATGTTGGAGAATACAAGAGACTTTATCCTTATTCCGGGCAACTTTTCATCCAGGCCAGTTAACCCCCTTCTACCCTCGGAAACAGTTGCTTTGTTTTATACATGTACAACCTTTTATATATATATATACTCCCTATATACGAAGATATATATACCTTGCCGCGGATGAGAGAGGGCGTAAGTGATATTAAAGTTAGCGAACAGTGGATCTCATTCAGCTTGCAACAAGAGGATATTATTTTAAGAAAACTTTTACATTTACTTACGAATATCAATTCAATCATCAATTTCAATCATTTATACAAATAGAATGAGAGAAAGTAGTAAATGCTACTTAGCATATTATATTGTAGGAATAATTGAAATATATTTTGTTTGAGAGATTTGCTCCATGTTGAGAACCGCTCGCCGAAAATATCGCTGCGGCTAAAGTTTTCGGATTATATCGAGGGTACTGGGCGTCTGAAGTTGGGGCTGCCATGAGTAACTTTTTCTCGTATAAATTTGCTCCCAACGATGGCAATAATTATTATGCCGCTATTTCTAGTACGCGGAGCGCAACCTATAATCCCGCTTCATAACTGAGACTAGCTCGCTTAATTTAAAAAATAACACCCCACGGAAAAAGGCGAAGTTGCTCCATTAATCGAATGAAATGTGAACCCACAATATATTTTATCAAACGGTTATGTCGATCAGATTATTTTATCAAGACTTGCGGTAAAATTGATTCTTATCTACTCACCATTCCGTTGTCCATTGTCGGGCCATACGGCGACTGGAAGCCTGGTTTTTCTGAAACACCAAATTTTCTCATTTTATTATCAGAAATAGAAATGGGAAGACGTAATACGCGAAGTAGGGAGTAATTCGGAAGATAAGGGGTAATTCTAAAAGCAAAACTTAATTTCAGCCATAAAATGTACGTCTTTGAACTCCGAAAGCCGCTCGTTATTCGATTTCGTCAAAAAAAGACAAGATAAGTTGCCAACGGCTGGCGATAAGATCGCCAGCGACGGTGTCCTCTAAGACCACATTCCAGTAATCAACCACGCAGTTATCTTGCAGTGTCGCAAGCGTAAATAGTAGCGCGTGGTGTCACGCGCACGCACCTCTATGCTCGATTCGTTTACTGAAACGCACGTACTTCAGTGAAATTAGAATTCCGCATGCGAACGGAAACTCGACAGTGACAGAAGAGAACGCGAGTATCTGGAGTTCTGGACGATGGGATCGTGAATATCTCGCGAGATTAAGTAAATGGGCGTTCCAAATCATTTCCCTAGGAATATGCGCTTGCCGATAGCGACGGTATTGCGGCATACGATTTTTAGTCCTTTTGCGGTCAGACGTTAAGGCTAACTTCTTCAGATTAATTTCTAGATGAGTTGCAGAATAAGGCTAGGTGAGCATATGGAACAAGGTAAATCGCTCAATACCAGAATTTTACATTTTAAGTTCATCTATGGATTTACGGACAGAGTCTACGAAAGTTTGGGATTAGTCGATTTCAAGCATACCGATTAGTACCTAGGGGTAAAAAACATATAGTAGGGGTATAAATTTGTAGGGGATTTTCGGATATAATATAAAGGGGAATCAATTGAAGCATGAAAAAGAGGACTATACCGATATTCGTTTGTGGAATCCCAATATTTTCTAAATCTGAAAGAAAATCCTGTAATGCTTGGCTTACAAGGCTCATATTATATATGCATAAATGCGGTTTGAAAACTTGAGCACGTAATTGTGAAAAACATGCAATAGGGATGAATTGATGTAAAATTAATGTCTGCATAAAATCGCGATGTATCTTTATAAATCAGAAACGGGGTTTTTCGACCGTATTTCACGCTCTCTGTATTTTGTTTTCCTCTCATGCCCGCGGAATACGCAATCGAACCTGTAAGGAGGATACACAAAGCACAACGCAAGACTTCATTTTATATTAATATCGACCACGTTGCGAGACATGTGTGCGAACGCGACTCAAGTATTTATGGAGGTTATGTGATCAGGGGAGACTCGATTCCTCAGACTCAGAGCTTCTGAAAGGTTATCCAACCTTTTCAGAAAATTAGTATCTACAAGGCATTGTTTTGGTATTACTTCCAGATCTTTAGGTCAAGAGCCAACTTTTGATGGGACGAGAAATTGTCAATGGGCTTTTGATGAAGAAAGAATATGCCTTTGGAGATGGGAGTTCCGGAGGAATGTGCGGATTGAAAACGAACGGTTAAATCCTTGTACGGGTCGAGTGTCCAGTGATAGGCGAACGACAGTGGCAGTGCAGGATCGTCGAGATAACTATGAATCCTAACAGTTTCGGCTTGTTCATGACATATTTGGCGAAGCGTGTACCGACTCTGCAATATCATGCATCAAAGGACAAGCTAAACCATGGGCTACCGTGTCATCCTCAGAACTAGCAAACCTGCTCGGCCGTTATGACGTAGTGTTACCCACGTTCTGTCGCATAAGTTCCACGTCTCTTGATTATTACGATTGTCCGGACCATCCAGGATGATCACCGTTGACCGATGACAGAACGTCTATTACAAAGTCCTCGCCTACTCTGCTCATATCTCACATACACTCGGGTCTAAATCCCAAACTTTGTTACGCAACTCTGATCCTATTGTTTCTATTATGAACTGCTCCCTCAATTATTTGAAAAGAAACGTATAAACGACATACTTATGAACATTCATTACTTAAATCTACTTGCTTTCTTGTATGCAGTTTATTATATATAATAGTTTAACTACTAGAGGACTTTTATGATGCTGGAGTCTATTGTTGTAAATTACATTGTGCTTTTGTACTTCTGCTTTCAGTGAGTCAATCTGAAGGTCATTCGGTACTCTAAAGTTGAATGCCGTATATGTCCAGGTAATGTACAACATATTTTGCATCCAAAAATTAAGGGAAAATATGATTTTGTAGAGTTACAGTATAGATAAGGATCAGGACACTTTAAATTGAAGAAATGTTGTAGGACAGCTGTTCTTTGATTTTGCGAAGCAAACCAGTATGCCGTACTTTGTCGAAAGCTTGTATGGTATCCAGAAATGCTGCTGACAACGGGCAGTACAGCTTTTCTTTCATGTCTTTTTTTATATCGATTTTCACAATCTCATAAAATGTAATGTGAAGACAAATAGGTTGTTAAGGATCCGACTTAAAGGATCGATATAATTATACACGTAGGTTTAAAACTTTCAAATCACTACCCTTCGCTTGGAAGCCTTACATTATCGAGCCTAGGAGTAAATTTTCTCGAGAGAGGAGTGTTATTATGCCTAAACTTCGACATTACGAGTATCTCTTCTCGTTAAAATGTTAGAAAACATATGTTGAAGGAGCATTCAATTTATCATCGATGCCCGCGACCCTGGGCCGATCTAACCTTAATTCGCCTAGATTCGACAGACACTTGAGTTACAGATATCTCTCGACCTAACCTGCACCGTATCGGTGTATTCGTATCGGGTAGCGGGTATGCTAATTGTATATGGGTGTGCCCGCGCTTAGCTGTGCGGAAAACGAGACTCGATAGGAAATTTGTTGCACATTACACTCCCGACGGGACGACGATACCATCTACACAAATTTGGCTCGGACATTAATTCGACACTACACCTCGCGGAATACGTTACATGCGTCGCGATGTCGCGCGATTCTAGGCTATGTTCGACTCTACGGGACACGAATCGAAATCAACCGAAAACGAATGCCCCGAAACTATTTTCTGTCACCCCACAATCCAACATGAGTGTCCAATTAAGGGTAAATTTAAACACGTTTCTTTCAGAGGTACAATTATGCGATTAGATTGTTAAAATCTATCATATATCTGATTTTGAAGAGATCGATTTTTTTTAATAAAGAATTTACTTTTATACTGAAGGAAAGTCTATTTACTAAAACCCTGTCCGTAGCTAGTTCAAAAACTACGCAGGAAAGTCGAAATATAATTTTGTTTGCAACACTCTCTGTGATCTGATTTTCCCTTTTGTGTTCTGGTAATATTTTTCATTCTTGTTTAATGCACAAAGTACTCGCGTTGACATGTTGCGCGATGCAGATGCGAAGTGGGTTGAAAAAAGCAGGGTATGCACACAGACATGCAACAGAAAAACGTAGGCGTGAATCCGTCACATATTTCCCAGGGATGTTAAATGTGCAAGGGTGTCTCATTTAATAGAAAGACAGGACCGTATGCATTATCAAACCTCCACCACATATCCTTTTGAAAAATGTATATACCCCTTCAATAGGCAAAATTGATATATTCATAATCACTTCTTGAAAGTTACGGCAATTTTTGTTTAAACAATGACTTCATGGTGTACATACTTTTTCTCTTTTCGTTTTTATAGATTTGTTAAATCTTTCTCTACTATATAGGTACGATCCGGAAATACTATGGGATTATATTTGATCTTTTTACCAGTGATCTAATCTTAATGAACAAGCGCGTGGATATTAACACCTACCACGCTAACAGCATGGTACAAGGCTCGGTTTGCAAATTTGGAAAATTGGGCAACACAATATTAGATTACCGAGGCTCGATCTGACGTGCTCTCAACACAGCTGAAGATTGAATGTCGGCACGTCTGGGTCTCGACCCAACTCGCAATTCCTTTTTAAATTCTAAAAACGACAAAGATATTAACATAAAGTTTCGAGATAGCCAAGAGCGACTTTTTTATCCGATAGTTTGATAAGAGAATAAAACTGAAAGCAAAAGCGAAGCAAAGGTTATGATATAAGGAGGAGTGAAAATTGAAACTCGAGTTACGAGTGTTTTAGTCGGATGTAGATAAATGTGATTAATTAGCTGTGATTCACTAGAAATGATATCGTTCAGAGGTCTGTGTCGCGATGTCATATCGATAGCGAGCGAATGTCGCACAAACACAGACGCGCGTGCTAAAAAGTAAAGACACAGGTGAATCGCATAACCAGTTCACCTTCGCTTGAAAATCATTCACCGCCAATATCTTCTCATCAATCAATTCTATCGCCGCCCCGTTATTTCGCATCAGCACCTGCCGAATATTTGCAAACTGAACAGGTAGAAATCTCCAAATACACTCTCAACGACAGAATTTTTCTGGGAAGTATTTCATTTTGACTAAGATGAATGATACTAATTTTAGTCTTTACTGATAATTGCGTAAAAAACTTGTTTTGAATTTAAATTTACACATTGGCATGCAATTATTAAAACTTCAGAAACAATGTATTCCAAAATAAAATTTATGTAAATTAGAAGTGGTATGTCTGCAAGGTAGGGGTCAGCCAAACCAAAAGATGAGATTTCTACATGGAGTATAGGAAATTCGTATGCCTCTGCCTGTGCATGGTGCCACGCGACTCAAAGGGTGTTCGCTGCTTTGCAGGTAACATAAAAAGCGAGCAAGAAAAGAGAACGCAGCAGAAAAAAAGAAAGGGAGATACCTCACCCTTCGAATTTCTCAACCCCAATGAGAGAAAAGCAGGGGGAAGGGGGTCTCATGAGGAGTTGAAGAATAGACGGTAACCCCGGAGAGAAAAAGTGGAGAAGGGCTCAGGTAGCCCCTTGGTGCTCGATTCTCGAATAGCTTTAGCTCCAGCCTGTCATGGCACCATATACCGGGTGTCACTTGAGCTCTTCACCTTCAGATAGGAAAAAAGTTGCAAATATTTGAAACATGATAAAAGATAGCATCTCTTGGAGAAGCAAACATTGACGTGTACAAAAATTACAGAAGAAGATAGAAAATCATCCTGAATTCTTTTAATTTTATACCTTCGTTTTGTTAGTATAGCTACTATAATCTACACTTATACTGTCTTCATCTACACACGAAATAGAATTCTATAAATCAGGTATGTTATATGATCGTATTGAAAGATAAATTCTGATATTCGGATGATTTAAAAAAAATATGCTGTCATAGAACGTGTTACCGTAACCGGGGACTTTTAACAAAAGAATAGCGGTTTCCTTTTTAAGGGTAAAAATATTTTAAAAACAGGGACATTCAAGAAACTCTCGTAGCTCTTTAGTTACATAGGTCCTTAGTCGATCGATAGATTGAATATCGAGATCGAGAATAGATATTTTCGGTCCAGGGCAACACCCGTTACGTAGTGGAATAAGGCCCAGAAAAACGCGAGGGTACATGAACCCTGCTCTCTATAAGTCTTTATAGTGGAGCCATCAGACCGGGCATAATCAGAAGAACGTGCACTCTACTTCTCGATATTCTATATCAGTCCGCCCTCTAACCATTAAAGAAGAATTCAATATTAAAGGCGTATTTCCAAAAGACTAGACGTGCCGGAAACGCCCTATGTAAGAAAATCTTTCGAGGCCTACAGATATCTCTCGCTTTTTCACCTCCGTTCCTCCTTTGGCCGTAAAAAGCCTGGCGATGCAAGGGTAAAGGTAGACGCAAAGGTTGGTTTTACAAAACTTTCACGAACCTTATTTATAGGAATGAATTTGCGATAACTTCTAGATTTTGGGTAATAGATCTTCTAGATCTAGGGTGAAAGTTATATCTTTAACTTTTACCCCAACATGTTGTGGGCCCAGAATAAACAGTGTTCAATTTTTACATTTTCATCACAGTGGGAAGGTATTAGTTTTGTGTGAAAACTATCACGTATTCCATTAAATCTTTACGTATCGAGACAACCTGAATCTGAAGAAACAAGTTTTGCGATGGTGTTTTTAAAGACGAAAAAAGAAAAACGATCAAAGATTTAATAAAATGTTTCAATACAAAATTGTTCATCCAGAAAAGATCTAAACATTTTTATGAACCATTTTTTGATAAAATGCGGAGTTTTCGTTTTTTTTTCGTGAAAAATAACTTTAAAAGTTAAAAAATTAAATATATGGAAAAAACGGCACAAGATACAATACATTGTTTCATGCCAAATTTGTTCGCCCAAATTAGATCTATAAATTTGCTTTTGACAATTTGTTGATAAGATACGTAGTTTGCGCTTTAATCGAGAAAGAAGCCATTACAAATAACCAATGAAAATTTATGGAAAAATAACACGACACAATGAAATTTTTAACGGCAAAATGTTACTTCTAGAACATAAGTCTGGGATCGAGGTGCAGAAATAAATTTAATATACATTTAACATAATAGCGTTCCACACATGATTGAAAATTTCTCGTTTTGGACATACAGTCGAACTCGGATTCAACGTTCTCGAATTTACGGATTCCGAGAATTGACGCCGCGCCGCGGGTAGGCTTGTCAGGAGCTGCGCGGGGTGTGCGGGGTTCACTTTTGTACGTCCTTTAGTACGTCCTTTCATAAGTACTTTTGAACGTCCTTTCATACGTACTTTTTTACGTCCTTTTGTTCGTCCAGTTTTTCAAGTGGGCGGGATCCAGCGAAAAACGTCACGGTAAGCTGGTCGGATGCGAATGCGAATGCGCCGTACATAAAGGAAAATGCACGAATAAAATTAAAATATAAAGTGAAATATTCTAATCAAATATATTTTGTTCATGCCATTGTATTACCAATGCTCTGTGCATGGAGATAATTTAATTGAAATTCCTTGAAACAGATAATTAATTTGTTTTCCAAAAAGTGCATCTGCGCCAAGTTGTCCTACCTTGTTTGATAATGTGACGCGTTTCAATTTTGATTCATAATTATTGGATGAAAAACAAATTATGAAAAAAAATTAGAAAAATATAATTAAAATTAGATAAATATATTTACGTTCAATACTATTAGTATATTTAAGAGATTATGTCTGTGAAAATTTCAAGAAAACATGTTTTTTTAACAGTGCAGAATGTCTCACAATAATTTGAGGGTTATGTCTGCTGAAATGTCAAGAAGCAATTTTTTTATAAACAGTGCTGAATGAGTCACCAATATGAAAAATAACATAATGAAGGATATATTTGAATAATTATCACTGGCGAAACTTTTTAAACAATTCTTTATATTAAAAATCCCGAATGCGCCATATTAGTCGCATGTGAATAGTATTTAATAAAGATTTTTCACATAAAAGTTTATTAATTGTACTCAAAATGTTAAACTTTAAAACATTCGAGAAAGTCGGAACAGTATATTTCCAAAAATTTTTATAAATTTACACTAAACTTCTGTAATTTTTTACTTGTTTTTAGCTACTCTGACAATACAAGCGAAAGAACCAAAACTAAATTTTCAACATAAAAATCAGGAAATTAATTTAATTTCCCCCTACCAGCATTTTCTGATGATTTTTTAATGATTTGGTTTGTCTTTTAGGCGCATCGTAAAGAATACGGTGAACTGACATATAAAATCAAGTTATCAAATTTTCGGGAGGAAATTAGAGAAGAGTTTTAACCACTGATGCTAAAATCTTCTAGTCATTGTTTTATTTTGAAAACCGCGTGGTCATTTGAGGTTAGGAAGTAGAAAAGGAAAAAAGTGAATATACAAGACTATACTTTTATGTAAAACAATTATTATTCGCGCAGTAAGTGGGTTTTTCAAACTGATTACTGAAATAAGGTTGATTTTTATAACGCGACATGAATGCAACGTGCGTTCTCGTTCGAGGTGCAAAATTAAAACTTGCAAGTGTCTACGCCGACCCCAGGCGCAAAAGGCGTCAGACATGGTGGTAAATTTGAAAGTGTACAGAGTAAAAATTGTCTGAAAATAGAGAGAATTGTGAAAATTGTAACAATTCTGCTATAACGCATTGCAGAATCGATAACAGTTTTATTTAATAAGTTAAAACATTCGAAAGAATTATATGTTGTTTTTTTTTTAAGAATTTGAAAAAGCTAAATCCTGTTTTATTGATCTGATAAATTTGTAAATTATACTTTTCAAATAACAATTCAACTAGCATCCGTAAGTACGCCTTTGATAATGTCACGGCTCTTAAAAAATGTGTCATTTCCCTGGCGAAAATATCGGACAGATTTTCCTTCTGAATCAATCCCAATCATTCCGGAATCTGTATCCGAACCAATCCGAGTCAATTCGAACCAATCCGAAAAAAGTTCTACATTTCGTTTGAGCTAAATCGTTTCAAAATTAATCCGACTCAATCCGAACTCCAAAACGAACCAATCTGAACCAAATTTTGAATCCAAATGAATCCGAAATCGGATTGACCTAAGACGATTTACAATCCGAATGAATCTAATTCAATCCGAACTCGGATTCATTCGGATTCATTCGGATTGAACATTCAGTGTATATCGATCCGAATTCGGATTGATTCGGATTCATTTGGCTTCAAAATTTGGTTCGGATTGGTTCGTTTCGGAGTTCGGATTGAACCGGATTGAGTCGGATTTATTTTGAAACGATTTGGGTCAAACCTGCCCGATACTTTCGCCAGGGAAATGACACATTCTTTAAGAGCCGTGACATTATCAAAGGCATACTTATGGATGCTAGTTGAATTGTTATTTGGAAAGTTTAATTTACAAATTTATCAGATCAGTAAAACAGAATTTAGCTTTTTCAAATTCTTAAAAAAAAAACATTCAGTTCTTCCCAATGTTTTAACTTGTTAAATAAAACTGTTATCGATTCTGCAATGCGTTATAGCAGAATTGTTACAATTTTTACAATTTTCTCTATTTCCAGACAATTTTTACTCTGTACACTTTCAAATTTACCACCATGTCTGACGCCTTTTGCGCATGGCGTCGGCGTAGACACTTGCAAGTTTCAATTTTGCACCTCGAACGAGAACGCACGTTGCATTCATGTCGCGTCGTCTCCTCGAAGTTCGCAAATAAAATCCGTTATTAAAATCAACCTTATTTCAGTAATCAGTTTGAAAAACTCACTTACTGCGCGAATAATTATTATTTTTCATTAGAGTATAGTGTTGTGTATTCATTTTTTCCTTTCCTGCTTCCTAACCTCAAATCACCACGTGGTTTCCAAAATAAAACAATGGCTAAGAGATTCTAGCATCAGTGATTGAAACTCTTCTCTAATTTCCTCGCGAGAATTTGATAACTTGATTTTAAATATGAAGTTCACCGTATTCTTTACGATGGGCCTTAAAAGACAAACCAAGTTACCAATTTTTCGCCTCAAGCAACATTTTTTAACGTGTCTGTGGCCGGGTTACCCGAACGGATCCCGGCCGGTATGAAAGCCGGAACTCCGACCAGTTTACCGTGACATTTTTTGCCGGATCCCGGCCAGTATCCCCAGCCGGCGCCCGGTTTAAACTGTGGCTATCCGGCCGGCTCCCGGTCGGATCCCTGTTACCATTTCTACCCGGGATATTTTCAATATATTTTAAAATATTTGAGCTTCAAGTTTTTTTTAAAACGTTTTTTAAATGCAATAGTCTTCAGCACTTGAAACCTGTTGCACTTATATAATTATATTTGTGTAACAATATATATTGTTTTTTTATTTTATACTTTATTCACTTATACATGATAACATGATATAACATGATACCTGATATACATGATACAGAGTCTTATGGAGATTCATGATTTTTTCTTAGTCCCGTGATGTTTCAAGAAAAGAAGAAAAAAGTCTGCGGTGCTACCTGCCAGTTCTAAAGGTAGGTATGTACACTAGGAACACGTTCAAGTGCTTATGTTACATTAAAAACTACATACAAGAGCCAGCTGTTCGTCAGCAAGTGACGTGCGTAAGTATTCCTCGTTTTGTTTTCGTTCATACATAATTGATTATTAAAAATACCCACGAATTGCACTAAGGTTATAATTACAGAGAGTTTTCGAAGCAGTTCAAATAAAAAATAATTTCCCCAAGTTGGTTATTCGCGTAGAAAAATGAGAAAAACAGTGCACTGATTTAATAGATTACGTCGAAATATAAATAATCATACACTTTTTTCAATTTTTCATCGAAAAAAAACTTTTATTTTACGAGTCTCCTCATGAGCTTCATAAACTTGATCGAATTTTAAATGCAGCACTAATTTAGGCACGGCTTGAGGGTTAGCCCTTCATGTTTCTCGAATACCCCTTGGGATAGCCCCTGGAAAACTTTAAGAGCCAACAGTTGGAGAAATATTAAAAATATTGCTCTGAAACCTTGATATGTTGTATATTATACTATTTTCTTTCAGTTTTGTTAACGCTAGAAAAAAATTACACGGAAATAACAAATGATACAGTTTTTCCGGTTTCCTAAAATTTTCCGAATGAGGGTTAGCCCCTTATGTTCCCCAACAATTCAATTATAACAGATAATTTTGTAAGTTAAAAAAATTCGAGGGTTCAACAACTCGTGAAGTCAGGTGTACACCTTGATTGAAGTCACTGGCGTACATTCACTTGAATTCACATGAAGTCACTTGAAATCACTTTCACTAAATGCGGTAATCATATTCTAGTTATATGTAAATAGAATAATTTTATAGAAGTAAAACGAACAATGGTTCTTATAAGGTTTTACGTATATTTATTAAATTCATAGAAATTCCATCATAATTCAAATATAGTATTTTCAAACATCATATATTTATAGAGAAAAGTGGAAAAAGAGGAAGATCCTCAAGAATAGGGGAAAAAAGGGAAATCGTAGGAGAATAGGGGTAAGAACACTATTTCATTAATAACTTGTTATTACTTCCGATTACAGAGTAGAAAATGAAAATAAAAATAGGTTGTAGCCGACATTAAATAACTGCAGCAGAAGCTACTTTAAGCGCCAGTGTATAAATGTTTCAATACCGCCCATGCTGGAATATAGAATACTACATTATACTCGGTGCATCAGACTATATATAAAAAAGGGTATCACATGATATAAAGAAAATATCCCCATGAAAGAAGATTCCTATAATTCAAAATTCCAGGCTATTTCCCGGTTTTGCCGGTCAAAAATTACATCGTTCCCGGTTGACTTTTAAGCGTTTATAAACATTATCATTCAATACTAATTGCTTTAATATATCAATTTTAAACAGAAATACATATTTTAGAACTTTAAGGTAAGATATATAAAGCAAATTATTATAAAAATGATTTCAAACTTCATAGCTCAAAATGCTCTCAAAACAGGGGGAAAAGGTTGATTTTTCAAGAAAATAGGGTAATAATGGGGGAATAAATTCTTTCAAATAACATTAGTGTGGGCACCATATTCCTAAGATTTCAAGTCGAAATTTATTGCATTTTTAACCTAATAGGGGAATTTTCAACCAAAAAAGACGAAATTTCAACCCAAAAAGACGTATTTTTAACAAAAGATTTCCGTTTTCAACCAAGAAAGATGAATTTTCAAATAAGTGCAGTGAAACTCTGAGACTGTGTACCTTGATATAGTTCTTCCGAGAATTGACGTCGCGCCGCGGTGATGGTTGAGAGGAGCTGCGGAGGGATTGCGGTGCTCGCTCAGGCGTGACAAAACACAGAGAGAAACAGGAGAAAGACAAAACAGGAGGGAGACCAGGTGGAAACACTGGGCACAGTGTGGACATTGGATGAACAAATGTTTAAAATAATATTAAGGCTAATATTTTCAACCGATTTTAAAGGTTTTTTTTTAATTAAACATTGCAAAAATTACCATTCTTAAGTTTCCGATGCATTAACAATGCATAAATTGTTCAGTTTGAGTGACATTACTGTGTAATCGATAAAATCGTATTCGAAAAGTACAAATTAGGAGTTTTTAATACATTCGTAATTTGTTATTAACAATTGTATTGTTATTAATTATTTTTAATATTCATGAGGTTACTTTTGTCTGTAATCCAGTTTAAAGTCATTTGCAAGCCTCATCAAACTAAATGGAAGTTTATTTATCATTGTTGTGAACAAATAATACAAGCAAATGCAGAATTAAATCAATTATTGAAGGTTTCAGGTATTTCTCGTTGCGAAATTTGTTTCTGTTAGTTTTCTAGTTATATATCAGAGCAGTATATTGACATTTGATAAAGAATGTGATTGTTATAAGCAAATGGCATGAACAAATTCGCTATTTGTGCAATTTTCTAAAGTTTCAGCTACTTTTATAGATTCTCACTCATGAGAGTGTAATGTAATCGTCCAAGTTGTCTATCTCTGTTTTTTAACGGATCTTTACGTTTCGGCACTCACAGAGTCTAAAAATCATAAAATTTTGTTGGTGTCTGTCTGTCTCTATGTCTGTTTGCATCAGCGTCACACTCCTATAATCTTTAACCTCCTCTCCTTTGCCTTTCATCACTATGGGTATCATTACTCGTTTTTTCCATAACTCTGACCACCCCTCTCCTCTCCATACTCTATTACACATTATCGATTACCATTCCTTTAGTTCTGTCCCCAATATTTCCAGACTTCATTTGGAATCTCATCTATACCAGGTGCCTTTCCATCTTTTATTATTCCTAACACCTTGAACATTTCTTTCAATGTTATGTCTTCTTCCTCATCTTTTTCTCTACCATATTTTCTTCCTTTCCTAACTTTTCTCTTTACCCCTTCTAGTAAATCCATAAGTTATTTTTTCCATTCCATCATTTCACTATCCTGGTATACTATTTTTTTTCTTTTTCTCCTTCTATTCACTACTTTACAAACCTCTTGTTTCGTCCTAGCCTTCTCCGCCTCTTCCTCGAACCTTTTATTCTCCTCCTCTTCCTTTTGATTACAAAACTCAGTGTAGTCCTTCTTTTTTCTCCTATATTCTTCTTCACTAATCTTTTCTTTTCTACATTTTCCTCATACCTTTCTGACCTCCTTCTTTTCCTCTTTACATTCCTCATCTCATCCATTTCTATCCCCTTCTTTGCAAACTTCTTTTTTTCTTGTGATTTCAAATCCTTCTTTTTATTTCTCCTATCACTATTTCCATCTCCTCGACCACATTACATTGACAAATCCTCTTTTTCTGCTATTTTTACCTTCGCTTCCTTTTTATCCATATTGTTATTACTTTTTGCTCCCTCTAATTTAACTATTACGGGAAAGTGATCGGAATCTATATAATCCCCTACCTCCAGTTTCTCATCTCTTAACTCATCTACCACTATTGCATAATCAATTACCGTTCCCTCTCCTCCTCCTAAGCGTGTATATTCCCCTTCCTCATCTCCCTCTACATTTCCGTTGAAGATAAACAATCCCAACTCCTCCAAGCTCTTTCTCCTCTATCGCCTGTTATAGCATTAAAATATCCATCTATTATAAGCCTAATCTCTTCTTTATTTTCTGTTATCATTTATTTCATCTCCTCAGATTTCTCCTGCATATCCCCGTTCACATAAGCCCCCACTATCTTCCACTTCTCTCCTCCTATATTTACCTCTTCTATTATGAGTCCTTCTTTTTGCTCTTTCCTCCCTTTCTTATCCTTTTCTGTTATACATTCGTTCCTTACTTGCATCACCATTCCTCCCATTGTTCTGCCTTTTTTTTCCTCTTTGCATTTTGAACTTGTCATTTGTAACCTCTTGGCAACCTTCCTCTTACTCTTTCCCATCCCTTTCCATCTAGCCACGTCTCCATCATTACTACTGAATCCAATTGTGCTAAATTTCTCATAAACTCCCTATCCTTTCTCCCCAATCCTGCTATGTTCCAGTAAATATCCTCCATTCTTCCCTAGTTTCCTTTGCTCGTCTCTTTTCTTTTCTTACTATTTCTTATTTTCTATCTCCCGTTTCTTTCTCTCCTAGTTACCTGGCACTTCTAACTCTTCTCTTTTTTCGCCCCAATCCCACCATACACCTTCTATCTGTATTCTGCCATACTTAACCCACTTTCTTTTTCCCTTGCGTCTTTCCTCTTCCGCTATTTGCCTCAACTTATACCACATATCCCTTTCTACATATATCAAATCATACTCTATTGTCTCCGTGCTTCTATACAACAACCTCTTCTTCGTTATCACTTCCCTTTTATGTCTTCATTTCTTCAGTTTCACTAGTACCATTTTTTCTCCTCTACGCGTTTTCTTTCCTACATGTCGCATTTCCTCTATCTCTACTTTAGCACCTATCCTTTTTAGCACATCCTCCACTCGTTCCCTTCTAATCTTAGACCCTTCATCACTATGTTTTTTTTTCTCTCATCTCTTTCTTTCCTTTCTAATCTTCTCTCTATTTCCCTCAGCCTTTTCCTTCTCAATATTCCCACTCTCCTCTTCACCCACCTCCTGGTTTGATTTTTCAATCTTCGCTATCATTTTTTTCCATATTTTCCCTAACTTCTTCCCATTTTCGCATCTCTTTTCTAAGTTCGGCCATTTCTTTCCTAATCTCTTGTTTTCTTTCTTCTCATCTTTCTTCCAGCCTTCTCTCGTACATCTGTATTACCTCTATCATTATTTTCCGCGATTCTTCTAGCTTTAATTTTTCAACTTCTATTGGCCTTCTATGTTTAACTTTGTCTTTGTCTTCCTCCTTGTCTTTCTCCCCCGCTCTATTTTGATCTTTTGCCGCTCGTGTTCTGATCATTTTCGGGTTTTTTAGTGTGGATTCTACCTCTATCTTGTCTTCACTACTTCCTCTTTCCGCCCTATCCCTCTTCCTATTTCTGAATGGTTCGATTGAGTCAAAACTATCAGCCCTCAATCTCTACCTCTCTACCGTTTTCTTATATTGACCCCTCCTTTTATCTCACTTTTCGGCGTGTAGAATACTTCCTCGTCTGAATCCATCAAAACGATTCGAAGCAACCTCTGTCCGTATCATCTTCCCCAACTTGCGTAGCTTCTGTCTCCCTGGTGTCGTACCTTCTTCCGTGCTTCTCTCTACCTATCACTCCCTGTCACCGCTACTCGGCTGCACCTGTCTTCCCACCCTGCTTCTCACGCTGAACAACCTAACCTTTCAGCCTGTCCTACAATTAACACCACTCAATGACTGCTACCTAACACATAACATAAAATAATAATTCCTTTAGCAAGACACTTCTTCAATAGATTCGTTTGGATAATGCGCCAGAAACCATCCTCTCAAGGTCACTCATTTAAATTCGCTTTGAGTAGTATAAGACATTTTTTTCCCCTGTCGAATACTCAAAGAGATCAAAGATTTTTCGTAATAATGAAGTTCTTGGAGACCCATTATTTTGTTATCAACGTTTTACAAACCATTCCTTGCGGATACATCAATTTCAATTTTTTTGGAAGGATGCTAGAATTTTTTTTCCAACCCTACTAAGAAAATGAAATTGAAGTTTAAAACATTTATGATGAACGAAACGAAAAAATGGTTGTCTCAAACCAGCAAAAGTTTGAACCATTTTTGAAGAAAATCATGTAATTCACTGCCTAAAGATCGCCAAAAAAGTTTCATCCCCCTTCCTGATGTAGAAAACACACCAATTCATCTCCCAAAAACTAAAAAAATCACCAAAAATACAATAATTCGAAAGTATGCAATTTTCTATCACAAAATTATTTTGTTCAATGCACGAAGTTTGCTTAAAATGTTTCATCTCCCTAGCTAATGTGAAACCCACCCAAATTCTTCCCCTCACACTAAAAAAATTTACAAAAAATACCATAATTCTAATGTCTGCAAGTTCCTTTCACAAAATTATTTAATTCGATGTACAAAAATTGCTTTTCAATCTTAATTTATAAGAAAACAATAATTTTAGGTGGGAACACTTGACGTATTCTGCCCCTCATACAGTCTTGGAGTTTTCTGAATAAAGTTCCATAGCAAATGTGTAAGGGCCCTGGAAATCGAGTGTAAATTGCCCTTTAGGATTCAGGCCAAATAGTGAAGCCATTTTGTCTAATTTCTTGTATACATACTCTGAAGAATATAGAGACTCTCGGTAAAGTTTTACTTTTTCGAAAACCGAAATTCCTTCATCATGCGTGAATGGAACATTTCCTAATGTAGTGATAAACTGCTCGTAAGCAATGCAGTATTTGCCCAAAAGTAACATTGTAAAGTGTAACGACAGTCGCCAAACGATTGACAGTTGTTGCTTTGGACAAAATCATGTACAAGTTTACATAGAATTGAGTCAAATTAGATAAAAAAAGAGCCATTTGGTGGAAAAAATTAGCAGCTGTCCTATTCATTTCATCAAATACACGTGCGATACGTTTTTTCATGGGGAAAAGAAGATGCGCAGTTAAATTTTATATTTCAATATATGTTTGAAAAATTAAAATTTGAAATCTTTTTGTACAAACTCTCAGGTTCAACAAAATTCTATAACCTGTTATTGCAGACAGTCCCTGAGTTGTGTAAACATGCAAAGTTTGTGTACAATGCGAAAAAATCTGTTATTTTTCGGAAGAAATTGAGTGACACAGATTATTGATATATTGCATGTTTTTATAATCTGCCTTTTCATACAGAGATCTTGTATATTGTTATTTAATGCAACAAGGTACTACTACTTTCGGAGTAAGTAGGCGAAAATTGTACAGTTGCACTGATTCGGCGTGAATATTTCAGGCATGAATTCGGGGATGAATTGATTATAAGCCATTATACTGTTTACAGTTTTCTTTCACAGTCTGCATTTCATGATATTCCCCCCCCCCTATCCCCCCCGCCCACCATTTGCACTAACCCAACGTTTTGGGATTTCACCCACTCATTTGGGTAGGGGCCCTTAGTTTTCGTATACGGTGTGTTCGCCCCTGAATGGCCACATTGGGTGTTTCATTACCGGCCGAGTTGAGTCATAACGGGTGGTAGTTTTTCTCTTTCTCGCTTGGAGCGCGCAAAAGAAAATTCGAGCAAAGTCACTGCCTTATCTGTCCCTGCGTCGCTAAATAGTAGAACACATTACCACAACGGTGCTATCGACGACAATTTATTTCTTTTATTATTTGCATGAAAAATAGAATTTTTTTCAAAAAAGTAAAACTTTGCCGAGAGTCTCTATATTCTTCAGAGTATGTATACAAAAAATTAGACAAAATGGCTCCACCGTTTGGCCTGAATCCAAAAGGACGATTTACACTCGATTTCCAGGGCATTCCAGTGGCTGGCCGCCACTGTACTTGAAAATTACCCGCAACAAAAATTCACTTCTGTTTTTTCTGTGATTATTATTTGAATCACCTGAAGGACTTTTAACATACTGGGCCACGGATTTGTTAAGTATCTTAATAAAACGATTCGACAAAAGATTTCGAAACTGATTTTCATGCTGAGGATTATAGCTGTGACTTTTCAAAGATGCAAAACCGCTTTTGTCTCGCATCTCGACATTTTCAGATCAGGCATAAGCTGTAGAGCGAATACTAAAGGTAGTGAAAGAAGTTTGATCTGAGGTGTGCGAGAGGCAAGACGACACGTGGTCATTCGAACTTCTGTAAAAGACATGGCTGTTTAAAAAAAAATTCAAAATAAAGCCAACTACAAAACTGATTGGACAATATAATGGGTTAGCAGTCATGGTAGTGTAAGAAGTTTGATATTGAAATTAACAAAATGAACGAAGGCTTGCACATTAGAAGATTATTTACTAATGTTTCTGATGCTATATTTATCGACTCTCTTAATTTTACTGAGTTTTGAGCAAAAAATGACTAAATTCATATCCTCGGCGCATCTTCTTGTAGGGCCTCTACATAAATTTTGTTGGAACAAGTCTAACCAAGAAAAATGATTTTAGGATATTTTCTGCTTTTGTTGATAAATATATTAACAGAATAATATATTTTAATATGCATTTAGTAAATTGGAATAATGTGTTGAATTTACTAAATTTTATGAACTCTCACTTCATTTTACGACCTTAAGATATTATATGATAACAATCTCAAAAATTAGTTTTAATTCTATATTAAAAATTATAAACTTTAAGCACTTTCACATTATGATTACTTAGAAATTATATTATCCGATCCACCTCAGTGCACACTATATAGTTTATTGTTATAAAGTTTGACGTACAATAATGTTTACAGGTGTTATGTAATTTTATTTCAATAATATACAGCCATGAAAAAAGATAGAGATTTTGGATTTGGAAGTTTCTACTGTACTAAATATTTAGCGATTGGTCTAAGAGAATTATTGTTCATCTTGATCTCATGTACCTTCACAAAACTTGGCCTTAGGCGTGCCAATTCTCAAATAGGTATTTAAATGTTCAAATATCCTACTGCAGCAACGTCAGCCTTCACCCTTTCATCCAGCTCTGGGTATACGATATTTTAGACGAAAGAAGTCGCCTGATAATAAAAATGTCATACGTCACGTGTAAGCGATGTGTATTAATAATTATCTCTTACACGATCAGGTTGTAATCCAAGAAATTATAATTTGCTTATTGTTTTATTATAATACTACGGCTTACCACGAATACATGTTAGATCTCCAGATCGCTCAAGGCTGATCTGTGCTTCCAGGAATAAAGCGTCAAATCGATTCAGAAAAAATTCCCACGTAAGAATCCTTCTGTCACTTAAGCTGTTATGCAATTGATACACTGACTGTAATATCATTGGTCTATCGACTATTACAGAGTCGAATTGTGTCTCAAGGCAGAATATTAGTGACTGTAAATAGAAAAAGTTTATTTATTATTGCATTAGCATTAAATTGACATCATTTCCGAAATTGCTCAGTATACAAATAAAGCGCTCTCTATGATAAAGACTGGGTAAGTAAATTATACAATTAATGGGAGATTCCATCTGAAATGAAAGTGTCAACAATCAAGACTGCTGAGGTGTTAGGGAATTACCAAAAGCAATGTAGATAACTTATATGAAATATGTTATTCTTCAAAGTAGCATAGGTAAGTGAAAGAAAAATGGCCTGGGCCCTGTAGTCGGCCAAATTTCTGATACATTAGGCACAGAATAAACCTTCTGTGTTCAAAATCGTGGCTCTGGGCCATTTGTTTAGTTGAAACTTCCAGAAACCGCTTTTCAAGAAAAGTCCTATATTTTGTCATCAAACATAAAATGTACCCACTTTCGGTTACTTCCAATACCTAAATGTACGCATGCATTTGCAAGTGGTCATTCTCACCTCCGATAAATCTAGTAATATTTTAATAATCTTTTAGTAATTTTCTTCTCATGTATAATATTGCTAGAGAATTACTACAATATTACTAGATTTATCGAAGTTTAAAATTATCGCTTGCAATTGCATGCGGACGCACGTGCATGCATGCGCAAATCTGTAAATGCACCTTAAGTATAAAGTTACTAGATAGAGCATAGATCGAAGTATGCTTTAGCATCATAAACTTGAAATAGATCTTTGTTACCCTTCTTCCAACTTTATCCACTTTGGCCGACGAAGAATTCTGTAGGAGTCTTTGAATTCCCTTGAAGTCTTTAGAAAACGCATTTAATACTCACTTCTAATATTTTGAATTATTTTAAAGATTTTTTAATTCTATTGAAATAATCAGGATGAAACTTGACTTATTCTGAATTCTTGTAATTCTGTCAGGAAAATTAAATTATTTGCAACTTTTTCCAATTTCATCAACTTTGGTCGATGGGATACCTACTACTGAATTAAGATGCACACGTTTTTTCGTATACTGTAGCATTTTGCACAATTCTTTTTTCGACTTCTGCAGAATTCTCTCGATTTCGCGGAATTCGATCCCAATATTTTAAATTCTTCAAAAGATTTTTCAATTCTCTTCTCTCTAAATCTCAACCACTGAAAAGTCACTAGTTGTCAGTGAAATATCACTGATTCAAATAGATAGAATCCGGTCACTGACAAACAGTGAAAAGTTACTTATTCATTCAGTGAAAGTTTCACTTTTGAGAGTTGACAGCACTGCAACTCGTCAATCTAGCAGTCATAATAAAATAAGATTTTAGTACATTCAATGAAATAATCGTAGTAAAAACCTAAAACCCATAAATGTGATCAAATATTAAAAAATGTGAAAAGATTTGATGCTTCTAAATGACGAAAAACCTCACATGTTTCTTTAATACTACCGTCGGAATAGGGCATTTAAAAAAAAAAACAGTTTTAAAGCTTATGAAATTCCACGTCAAGTGGTGTTAAAAAATTTTTTTTGACCTTCTTAAAATAATACGGCACGCGAGAAGTTTAATAAAAAAATTCAAGATTTTCTCAAATTTTCTACCTCAACTTCAACCTTCAGCACGAACTAGGAACATTTTTTCAAAAACCTCGAAATTATACGAGGTCGAGCCTGAAATCTTATCTTTGATTCAAGCCAAGAAAACTTAAAAAATCTTCATGGGTACCCGAGATATGATTAAAAATGTCAATCGTGTCTGAGCTCAATTATTTACAATTGACACAAATACTGTACAATTGAGCACAGATACGAATCGACATTTTTAATCATATCTCGGGCTGGATGTCCTATAATTTTGAGGTTTTTCAAAAAAGTTACCTAGGTTGTGCTAAAAGTTGAAGTTGAGGTAGAAAATTTAAGAAAATCTTGAATTTTGTTTTTAAACTTCTCACGTGCTGTATTATTTTCAGAAGATCAAATAAATATTTTTTGAGTACCACTAGACGTGAAATTTCATGTGCTTTCCAATTATTCTTAAAAAAATGCCCTATCTCTTTTTTTCACCGAAATATCGTGGTTCGAAGTCAGCAGTGATTTTTAATAGCGCTCACGCACAATATTTAGCAATGCTAAAGATTGGGACGGCAATCGCAAACAACGAAAAACTTGAAGTATATCATCATAATTTATAATTAATACATAATAAAGTTCAATTTATCTTGTGTACTATGAATGATTTAGATTGAAAATGCCTTACAATTTTTGATATAACTCAATCGGGACCTGATAGGGTACCAACTTGGCACTGACCTGGCACACCGATCGGGCTAACAAATTCGGCCCAGATTGGGCCGTGCGTTTCATCACGGGTCTGATCCGAGCTGGCTTCACGATCTGGGCCTCATTTGGCCAGATCGGGCCCCGATCGGGGCCACGGCAAAATTTCTGCGATGGTTGATTTACAATTGAGGGTCCGGATGCAATAACCGACGGGACGCTCAGCTTTGTATTCCTTGCCTCCCATTCGAGGTAAAGTGACGCGAAGAATTATCTGAAACTCAAATGAGAAAAAAAACCACTCGAAAAAAATATGAGCATGTAGAGCTTAATGAAGAGCATAATTTTTGTGTAGAAAATTTTTTTGTCCGATTTCAACTTTGTGAGAAATACAATATAAACTGCAAATTTCGACGAGCGGAATTTAATGCGTTGTTTAAAATAAACTCGCCGTAATTTTTTTCATTCAAACGAAATGGCTTGAAATTTGAACCCCAAGCGTAATATACCGTATCGATGCCTACGGTATTCGATTCGTGCATAAAAAAGTTAATTGTTTAACAATATGTCGATGTTTGTCAATAGCTATTTATTACCATGCTCTTACACGTTCGGCGGGAAAAAGTATCGAGGGAATTTTCGAGTTTAAATAACTTGCCGTGGAGAAGTTCTTCATAAAGGTCAAAAGAAGTTTTTTGAAAAGTTTTAGATTTTTTAAGAAAAAAATGAGCGAGCCAGCGTAGGTTGAAGTGAGCGCGCAAAAAACTCGATCGTCTTCCGTCTCGAGCGTGAGCGTTTGCGAGAGCAAAAAGAACAGACACATGTCGAGGACGGGTAGGCAAACAAAGCTGAAAACTAGCGCATTCTTTTTTTAGTTTTAAACAATGTTTGTAAGTTTTATTCGATGTCCTTTGCTTGTGTTTTCTCAGCAAAAATCAATTGAAAACCGACAGTAATTGAGTGTCTGGATCGAAAAACTCGTCCAGCGTTCGAGATAAAGTGGAAGTATTGTCAAAACGTGTCGTTGGACCGAAATCTTAAAAGTCACAACATTAATATTTTTTTCAATTATAACCTCGTAGAAAATGACGAGACGGAACTTGTTCCTATTTGGTGTTATTTGCACGGATCATTATCTTTAATAATAAGGATGAAAAACTGAAGAAAAAAACTTCCCCAGATTCAATTACTTTTTAAGAAATTAATTATTGTAAGTTGGGCAAATATTATTGGAATTGCTTGAAACTTTGATTCACGCACGAAATATACCCTAGTGATACCTAAAAATTGAAGAAAACTTGAAATTCCTATTTTTAATAATATTGAATTGTAAATTGAGACAGATCGGTAACCCGTTTTTTCATTTCTACCGACAAACAGTATCGAGGGAACTTTAAAGTTGAATTTCCGTCACTTTTCAATGAATCGATTGAAAAATTTCCAAAATGCTCGACATTTTTGGTCGGCGAAACTGAAAAAACGGGATTACCGATCTAACTCAATATGCAATTAAATATTATTGAACAATAGGCGATGTTTAGTTTTTGCCTCAGTTTGTATGCGTCGCTCAGATAAATTGAATTGAATTGAATTTGGGGAAAATTTGTTTTCTCAGTTCTTCACGGTTGTTATTAAAAATACTCATCCGATGGAAAAACAGAAAATATGAAAAAGTTCCGTCTCGTCATCCTCTATATTTAAAAAAGATAAATTTTGTGATTTTTTAAGATTCCGGTCACTTGAGATGATTGCCCACAAAAATCCAGGGTATCAAAATGTTGCAAACGGTTGACAACTACATTGTTGAAAAAAAGAAAACTACCCATTGAACAACGTTTTGATGCGTTTTTCTAGCTCAATTTGATACTTGCGCATTTCGCGTGTGGACAATAACTTTGCCCGATCTCGAGCGCTGGGCGAGTATCTTGATCCACACCCTCAATTCAAAAAGTATCGAAGTAAATTTTGTAAGAAAAGATTAAATTGCGAAGTTTAAGAAAGAAATTCGATTGTTGTAGAAAACGTACAGTTAATGAAAAATCTTGGCAACGCAACATTGCGAAGCACCCTCGAAATGAGCTATGTGAATCATTTAACAAAACATATGTGTGTGTATATATATATATATATTTAAAAAAGGGTGAAATAACCACCGCAGGGTCCCACTGGGAGCAACTGCCATCTGAAAATGACATCGGCTCCCAGTAGAACCGCGGTAAGTATACATTCACCTAAGTCCACTTCTCACGGCCGCGAGATGGGTGGCTACACACACACACTCAATTGGGGGAGGGAGTCCGTCCGACTTCATTTAAAATAATCATAAATGGTTCTAAGACTGTATTGTACTTTTTGAAAACTAAATTATCGCAAGTTGGGCAAATATTATTTGAATGGTTTCAAACTTCGATGTACGCACGAAATGTATCTTAGCGATGCCTACAAACTGAACAAAAAACTAAAAATCGCCTATTGTTTAATAATATTTAATTGCAAATTGATTGAAATCGGTAATACCGTTTTTTCAGTTTTGCCGACAAAAAGTGTCGAGCTTTTCGGAAATTTTCCAATCGATTCATTGAAAAGTGACGGAAACTCAACTTTAAAGCTTTCTCGATACTTTTTGTCGGTAGAAATGAAGAAACGGGTTACCGATCTGTCTCAATTTACAATTAAATATTATTAAAAAATAGGTGATTTCCAGTTTTTGCATCAGTTTTCGGGCATCACTAGGGTATATTTCGTGCGTAAATCAAAGTTTCAAACAATTCCAATAATATTTGCCCAACTTACGACAATTTATTTATTAAAAAGTAATTGAATTTGGGGAAGTTTGTTTCAGTTTTTCATCCTTGTTATAAAAAATAATATTCCGTTGAAAAAACAGCAAATAGAAAATGGTTCCGTCTCGTAATTTTCTACAAGGCTATATTTGAAAAAAAAATTAATGTTGCGTCTTTCAAGATTTCCGTCCAACACGACACGTTTGGACAATACTTTCACCCAATCTCGAACACTGGACGAGTTTTTTGATCCAGGCATTCAATTACTGTCGATTTTCAATTATTTTTTGCTGAGAAAACACAAGCAAAGGACATCGAACAAAACTTACAAACATTGGTTAAAACGAAAATAAGAATGCGCTAATTTTCAGCTTTGTTTGCCTACCCGTCCTTGACATTTGTCTGTTCTTTTTGCTCTCGCAAACGCTCACGCTCGAGACGAAAGACGATCGAGTTTTTTGCGCGCTCACTTCAACCTACGCTGGCTCGCTATTTTTCCGCTTAAAAAATCGGAAACTTTCCAAAAAACTTCTTTCGACCCTTATGAAGAACTTCTTCGCGGAAAGTTGTTTGAACTCCAAAATTCCCTCGATACTTTTTTCCGCCGAACCTGAAAAAGCATGGTATTAAATAGCTATTGACAAACATGGACATATTGTTTAACAATTAACTTTTTTATGCACAAATCGAATCCCGTAGGCATCAATAGGTATAATACGCTAGGCTTTCAACTTTCAAGTCATTTCGTTCAAATGAAAAGAAGTTCCGGCGAGTTCATTTTAAAAAATGCAATAAATTTCGCTCTTCGAAATTTGCAGTTTATATTTTATTTCTGACAAAGTTGAAATCAGACGAAAGAATTTTCTGCACAAAAATTGTGCTCTTCATTGAGCTCTATATGGTCATTTTTTTTCGAGTGGTTTTTTTTCAATTTAAGTTTCAGATAATTTTTCGCCTCACTTTATCTCGAATGGAAGGCAAGGAATACAAAGCCGAGCGTCCCGTCGGTTATTGCATCCCGTTCCTCAATTAATATTTAAGAATTCTAAATATTACATGCCATTTTCTAAATAATGGTAAATGTTGCATTTTGATGGTTAAACTCATATGCTTAGTGATAAGAAGAATAAAAAATGGTTGCTTTCCAAGTATATAGCTGAATGAAGGTCTAGTTACGTGAACTACACTGGCTGGTTGACTCTGTTTACACTGCACTTTGAATACACAGATTGCCTCAAAATGAGCACTTGTTCTTTTGTGGTTAATGAATCCCTCTAATTTGGTTTGGTCGCTGTATTGAGTATCGTGTAGCCTTACAAAGCTAACGCAATTACAATTTTCGGAAATGAGGAACATTGTAAAAAGACAATTACTTCATCATGCATATTCTGCTAGAAGATGGCTTTCATTCGCGTTGATTAATAACAAAATTCGAAAAGAGTGAATTCTTTATTAGTTTTAACTGAATTAAAAAAATTGGAAATGTCTCAATTACAGCGAACAAAAAAATCATTGATCGCATCCGAAAAGGATCTCAAAATTTATTATACACATAATGAATCTATCTTCAGTATAGAAATCGAGATTTTTTTCAGATTTGCCAAGCTCCTTGTAAAGTACAAACCCTTGTTTGTAGTACACAAGAGATAAAATATAAAAAGAATAGCATGCAGATTTTTCTCTATTACTTTTGACATGTTTAAATCAGGAGTTAGCTCTAACAGCTCATTATCTTTTCATAAAAAGTTTATCCTCCCAAATCAAAGTTAACAGAGCCGCTTTCATATGCTAAAAAACGGTTGTTCTCCTTTATAAATTTTAGTAAGTTGCCTGAAAAAATCAAGTAATTGTTTCTGTTTATAAATGAGTATAATGACTATTATTACCTAAAGCTTTGAACATATTTTACTGACAATAAAAAACGGTTTTTGGTTCAAAATGTATTTTTTTTTTCAATGCCCCCAGCATAACAGACTCAAACTGTAAAACCGTCTACTCAAATTTTTAAATTTTGCAACAAATTCTAGAGTATCTGGAGCATCTAAAAAACATGTAAATTCTAGTTTAAAGTAATATAATGTTGAAAAATACAAAAGCTACTATAATTTTAAATAAACATGTGAAAAAAATTCAGGATGTTTCGCAGAATTTCTGAATTTTCTTCTGTTTGGATTGACAAATATAGGACGTTGCATTAGACGATGTTTGTAGATGTTGACCAGGTAATTTAATTGAATAAGGTGTTAAATTTTGTTGGTCTACTGGTTGGTCTACTGGCTGGTCTACTGGACCAACAAAAAACCTTTTTGTTGTGCATTTGAAACCTTATTGCCACCATAATAATTTATTTTGAATTACTTTGAGAATACAATCTTTCTGTTTGAATTTATTAAGTTTCTACAGTAAAAATTCAAACGCATATGTAATTAGAGTTGCAGTAGAATATTTTAATTATTAGATTGCAATCTCCCTCACAATATTCCCGAACCTAACTAATACAATAATGTCTAAAATGCAATTGCATCAACCAAGTGAGAAGAAAATTATTCTCGTCGTGTAAAAGATACTCAAAATATAAAAAAATACGTAAATCAATAAAGCTTTCACAGCAATAAAGAATCTAATAAAGTAGGATGTACAACCTTCACTTCCCTATCATCACTTCCTCGCACGATAAATCGCAACTTCGAAACTTGTTCTACTTTCTCTTTATTTAAACTCCACGTGCACCCCCAACCGCTACAACTTTCATTCAAGTTCTCCGCCCATTGAAATTACACGACTCTTATGAAATAGGTACATATATTTAAAACCTTGAATGTCGCACGAATTTTCCATACAAGTATAGCTTCTATCTAATCATACAATAATGAGAAAAAGGGAGTCCCCATAATCGAAGCATGTGCTATAGTTCTGATCGAGGTTAGCGTGTCGACGAGACGACAGGACGTTTGGTATTGACCGGGCTTTTTGCGCAATGTACATTGTACAACCGTTGTTTTGCACATTTTCTTCTGGTGCTGCCATCTCCCAACTGCATCGAAAAACTCTTATTTAACGCGAGTTTGCAAAGCTCGAAAATGATTATTATGAGAAACTGAAGACTGTCCTTTGCTAACTTGTGCCACTGCCGATGGACGCAATTCCTTTCATTCGTGATTCCATTGGGAGGAAAGGGAAAACAAAGAAGTGGCGGAAGCGGGTTTCAAGGGTGAGAATAAACAGTGTTGCGGGGGAACTGTAAAGCGATGAAGGAAAAAAAGGGTGGCAATGTATCGTGTGAGGAACATAAGGTAGGAATGTTGTTGCGTGCGTTGTATTGTATGTTTGAATGTGTATAGTATGTCGGTTCTGTATGAAAAATATAAGGAATGGAAGTGGTTGACTCTTAATAAAAAAATGTGTATAAATTAGACAGAAAGAAAGAAAAATAAAAAGCGTAAAATAGCTAGTATGGCGGTTGAGAAATAAAGTTTCAAATCACTTTGTGTAGTCTTCTTAATGCACAAACAAAAACGTATTTATGATCAATGTCATATTAAATTCATACGATTCATATATCTTGTAAACGTATCTTTAAATAATATAATATACATTTTTCTAAAAAGAAACCATTAATATCATATAATTTAATAAATGAGAAATACATCAATTCATTTATGTCCACCTCAAAATGAATACCAGTGTTTAAAAACCAACCGCTGGATATTATTTGTTACCACAACCCTTATGAAACATTAAACAGCATTATCAAGTATCCTGTTACAGCAATATATTATAATTAACAACTTTAAAATACAAAGCTTACCTGTGTCGAATTCCGAAGTTAATTTGAAATTACCGAAATTCGGTGAGCGTAGCACAAATATTTTCGATGAACCGAAGGAAACGGGGAAAGGGTGACTAGGTTCATTAAAATTCCGTGAGTGTATTAGCACAAACATTTTCAGTGAGCCTAGACACATCCTTTAAAAAAAACTTTTAATCCGTTATATTTACTTCTTTTCTTTTGCTAGCAGGCGTTAATACCCCTTAGAAGAAATATTTAAGGTAGTCAAATTATTATTATCAGTGGTAAATAATATAATCTTTCCTAAATAATTTTAAAATACAAATTACGGAAACAAAAGTATCTTATTTAGAAATTGTAAAGGTATTCATTTTGCTAATAAAGCACTTTCTTGCATAATAAAATTTAATAATAGTCTACGAAAATATACAAATAGTTGTATTTAAATCAACAATTATGATCCAAGCAATTTTCTTCTGGTATAAGGTTCCATTAAAAAAAAAGTTACCCTCATCAATGGGCCATTTGTCGTTGACATGATAAATTTAGACAAAAATATATCCACGCTGAGAAAAAAATCTTGAATAAAAAAAATGTATTTGATTCAAATAAATCATCGTACTGAAAACGTTCTATAAAGCATTTTCTCAATATAAATAAATTGTTTTATCTCAACCAAGAGGATAAAATCATTGTTTTGAATTAAATTTTAATATTATAATATTAGACCAGTGATCGACACTATTTTATATTTTAACATCCAAAATTAATTAAGGGGGATCCTGCTTTAGAAGGCTGAAAAAATCGATTTTTTTTATTGATTAAATCTATTCCTAATATATCTAGTAATATGTATCTAATGTAATAGAGGCTGATTCGCAGTATTTTCAAAGATACAGAACTGAATGCGGTGGGTGGGGTGTCGAGCAGGTACACGAGCGCTCGGGCAGACGGAGCGCGCGCTACACCCCCCGGTCTAATAACTCCGAACTGTGTACCTGAAAAGGTTCAACGGTCCTTCGAAACAATATTTTGAATTCGTAAAAGTGGAGCAGGAATAGCTGATTAGCTATTATTACTGTAAGCATTCAAAAATGAAAAGTTTTTCTGAACGTAAGCTTTGAAGCCTTTGAAGCGCGTTTTCTCGAGTTTTCGTATTTACGATTTTTCTAAACTGGCGGGCGTGATTGCAAGAAAACTAGACGACCAGTCAAAACGAACCAAGGCTTGTTAGCTTGAGTTTTGTATTTTCTTCTATTTGAACCGAAAACATTCATGAAAACAATTTCTAAACAACTTCTTTAGCAAGTTGAAATGATTTTTTGTTGTTGCAAACAGCACATTTTTATCAAACTTGAGAAAAATTTTTATTGTCACCATTTTTTCGGGAGTTTCTTGGTTCACATAGAAGAAAAATATATGAAAATTAAAATCTTCTTTGGTTATTTATTTCCGATAAAAATTACGAGTTTCATCTTTCCCGCCGATTGCCGACTGCAAATGCAAAGTGCTGCACAAATGTGCATAAAAATCAGCTGCGTTTGAATATTTTTCCCTCAACAACATTTTTTTATAATGTTCAAATCTACATTAAAATATGCTAAAAAGTTCTCTAGACTTGCTTATTTTTTTCTGCCCTAAAAAAATCCCCGCAAAAACGCTTTTTTTAGGCCTCCCATAGCAGGATCCCCCCTTAAAGGTTAAAGCATCTACAACTGTAACTTGGTGATTATGAATGCTCTTATGTTAAAGCTCCTTCGGCTTTAACGAACACATTCTCATCACGTGTCTCGTGCTTCGCACTCGATTTTGCCCAAAACTCAAACTTTTCTACATTGGGTTCAACAATATTATATCAAATGTATATTACATTTATTTCTATTCCTCAGCCTGGGATTGCTAATTCAGATATTGCAAAATAAAGTACAAATTCCAATTATCTTGCTCACTCATTTGTTTGTTTCTTATTTTGCATTAAATTTTATCCTCAAATAACCTGAAAAATGTATCATTTCAATAAATTTATATTACTAAAATTCATAATATGCATTGGTGTTGAAACAAACGTATTTGCATTGTCTTGTTTTTCTCATTTAAAAAGTGCGCTTCCTATCAAACATCAATTTTGTTATTAAACATTTTACTGCAACTTGTGCCGTTTTTCCATATATTCAATTTTTTTTATATTTCTAATGTTATTTTTTGCGATCTGAACCAAAAATACGCATCCTAGCGTAAATTGGTTCTAAGAAAAATGTTATGAAAAACGTTTTTGAACATTCAAAACAAATGCAAAGAATTAAAAAAAGAGTTGAACAACCACCACAGGGTCCCACTGGGAGGAAGTGCCATCCAAAAATAACACCAGCTCTAAGGAAAACCAAGGTAAATCACGATATGGCCACATCTTACGACCCTGAGATGGGTAGTCACAGAGCACAATGAAATCACAACGACAAGTCGGCAAAACCCTCGTGTGTCTTGAGAACACTGCGCGGCCCAAGGATGACAGCTTTCTGCATCCATGTCGCAAATGTCTTGGCATAATTTTGGCAGGCGGATATGGCTTTAAGGTTAGAAAAAAGTAAACGTTTCGCACCTCCGAGAGTATCGATCACAAGGACAATTACTTAAACTGAATATTTCGAGTATAGTCGCTGCTGGTGATGCCGTTCGATACGAGACTGTCTCGATATCGTATTGGAAAATCTCGGTTTTTTTCTCGTATCGGTAACGGTTTCCGAGACTCCAGTCTCGCTTTTTTCTCGTATCGGTTTGGTATCGGAGAACCGATATATCGCTCGGATCGTCTCGGGATTCTGAGACCCAACAGCCAGATTGTGGCTTCCTACGGAACAACGCAGTGGAAGGGGAATGGCGCCGAGTTTCAACTACCTGAGTACCTAAAACCTTTTTTGTAATTTAAAGTTCTGCATTTCAAATAAACGAAATATATTTTCCCAATTCTATTTTATATAGAAATATGTTTCAGTTACAGATAAAAATATGCATTATAATTTTTTTTATAGTTGCATTTTTTTCAATGTCATGTACCGTTATATTATTGCGCTGTTTCTAGATTAGAAAGAAATTAATAAAAAATGTTGTTCATTTAAACGTTAAGAATTCAAAGCACACATTTCGTTCCCGATACGAAGGCCCCTCCAAAACAGCTGCACATTTTGGTAATTTACTCATAAGGAAAAAATCGCACAAAAACACAGCTTATACCACAATAAAGCTTTCTTAATTGCGCTTAAAACAAGTCCCCACTTGTTTATGTACAAAAATTGGTTTGGAAAATATCCTTCGGGAAAAGATGAAAAACGTTATTTTTTTGCATCACTCTGTCCTTGCTTGACTTTCGATGGCGACACCTTTGAACTGAACAGTGTGAAAATTTTGAAAAAAATCATATAGATAAATTCATATTTTGACTACACATACGTGAAAAAAACTGCAATATAATAATAATAATTAACGTAAAATGAATTTGAACATTAATATGCTATCTGTCGTAATATACGTTGTAGAGAGTTGTATTTTGGCTTAAACTGCTTAGAAAATTTCAACAAATGCAATCGAATATTAATCAGGAATGGCAATCTTGGAACCTATTAATTAATAACAAATAAACCTTGAAGACCCATGAATGGTAGTGTGGGTGTGAGGACACAGCTGGACACAATAGCTGAAGGGTCTACTCATTGAAAAAAAGTAGCTACTGCCTGAAAAAAAGGAATACACCCCCCGAGGTGACCTTTAGCTATAGTTTGCCATAATGACGCAGTCCATAGTATCCTCTCACTCACACTACCTTTCATCTGTATTCCAGGATTATTTGTTATTAATTAATAGGTTTTCATATTGTGATTTATAGTTGTTATTCAATTGTATTGATTGCAATTTTCCAAGCAGCTTAAGCCAAAATATAACTCTTTATTGCGTATAATACTAGAGATAGCATAGTCATGTTCAAATGCATTTTACAATAATTGTTATTATTATATTGCAATTTTCTCTTCCCATATGCACAGCCAAAATATGAATGCATCTATATGTTTTTTTTAAATTTCTCACACTATTCAGATCAAAGATATCGTCATCGAAAGTCAAGGAAGGACAGAGTGACGCGAAAAAACCATGGTTTTCATCTTTTCGGGAAGAATATTTTCCAAACAAATTCTTGTACATAAACGAATGGGGACTTTATTCAAGCCCGATAAAGTAATGTTAATCATGGTATAAGTTGTGTTTTTGTGCGATTTTTTTCTTACGAGTAAATAAAGAAAATGTACAGCTGTTTTGGAGGGGCCTTCGTATCGTGAGCGGATAGTAATTTCGGTCAAACGAGCTTTATTATTACAAAAATTTATCCACGTCAGATGAAGCGAATGTTGAAGTTGACAATCTTAAAGTGACACTAACCTAAAATTGGAGCAGGCTCGAATGCAGATTGCGATAAAAAATGTAATATCTCAGTTAGGAATAAACTGGAAAAAATGCTCCGGAGATATGAATCTTGTGCATACGGGTAAATGAAGTTTGATCTCCAAAACTTTGCTAATTTCAAGAAAAACGATCGAGAATTTAGAAATTAAAATTTCGCGGGTTTTTAAGATCAGCTTTGGATAGCGATAAAAATAGAATTTTCGATATTTTACCAAATCCTGTTATCACAGTATGACAGATATGTTCAGGCTAAAATCATCTCACGGTTTTGAGACGTGGCCATGAGTGGGATTTACCGCGGTCCTACTGGCAGCCGATGTCATTTTTTAGATGGCAGTTGCTCCCAGTGAGACCCTGCGATGGTTGTTAACGTCTCACAACCATGAGACGAGACATAAAATTCATTAAAGAATTACGCTTTATATATTTTACAGCCTCACTTGCTACTTTAGCTTTGTTCACAGCCATTTTAAATAATGTTAATATTTTGTATGGTTATGAAAACTAAATTAGAATATGCGGTAAAATTAATATTTCCAAATTTTGTGACTAGATCATGAGTCATAAGATTGTAATAAATAACATAAGTATTTATAACAAATATAAATAAATCACAACATAAATTCACTTTCCGAACTGTTGCGTTGTGATGTATTCATCGAATGTTTGAGCTGAGGGAACAAAATTGGCGAGTTAGCATCCGAACTCGCATACGAAAAAAGCGAAAAAAATTGTTTTGAAATCGTTTCATATTTTCTATTCTCTTTTTTTATTAAAAAAAAAACATCTTATTCAAGGTGGCCGTTGTATCGGGAAACCGAAAACCCGAGAAGAGACCGGGAATTTTTTTAAACCAGGAAAACCCGGAAAAGGACAGTTTACAACCAATTCAATTTAGAAAATTGTAATTGAGAAAAAGAACCATTTGTTAATATTTAGCAATATTTGACTGTTTATATTCAAAACTAAATAATTTGAAAATGAATTGTTTGAAATAGAGAGACTTGAATCGTTAACATTTCAGACAACTAAATTCAAATTCGGAACGTCACAATTGTAATTGTTCTATTTTTCAATTTTGTTAATTTGTGAGTAAAAATGTTGAATTTTTATGTATAAATAACAATCAAACAATTATTGATTTAAAACTTGAGAAGATTTGAAAAAATTCAAAACAAAATGTAAATTTTTGAAGATTACAAAATAAATTTTGGGTACCATTTGAGGATTTTAAAAGCTTTCAAGATAATAAAAACAATTGCTTGTAATTCTCGGGAAAAATTGAAATGTTTTATTCTCAAAAAATTAATTTTAATAGAATATTTAAAATAATTAAAAAAAAGAGAAAAAAATTTTTATCAGTGAATAAAAATGGAAAAATTATCAATTTAGAAAAATTCGAATATGTTGAAGAGATATTCAAAAGTTTTGAGACGAATGAAAATAATCTAAAACTTGAAAGGATTTTAAAAAACTTAGATTTTTGAAGATTGCAAACGAAAATTCAAAATGATTTTTTATTCTGAATAATTAATTTCAATAGAATATTTTAAAAGATTTCAAAGGATTTTTCAAATTGTCAAAAACGAATCTGCAAGATTTGAAGAACATTTTTTAACTTTGAAGGATTTTGAGATAATTTTATGAAAATTTTGAATAATTTTCATAAATATTTATAATTTTTGTAAAATGTAGAGTTTTAAAAATTTTTAAGCGTTTTAAGGGGTTTTAAAAGTTCAAAGATAATACAGCAATTTTCTTAAGGTACCTGGGAAAATTTAAAATAATTTTTTATTTTTAAAAAATAGTTTCAAGAGAATATTTAAAAAGATTTCAAAGCAAACACAGGTTTTAATGCATAAATATTAAATAACAATTGAACAATTACTAATTTTTTATGACTTGAAATAAAATTAATTATCATGCAATATAAAAAAATTTCAGTTTACAACAAAAATTATAATCGTTCAATTTTTATTGTTTCCGAAATGAAAATGTCTTGAAAAATGATATAATTTTGTAAATTTACATATTTGTTTATTTATGCTTCAATTTAGAGAAATGAATATGATATTGTGGATTTATATACTTTGAATCTTCGAACTGTACAACTTATAAATGTTAAAAAAATTTTAATTTTGTAGTTTAACGGTATTTAATTTAAAATGGTTCACTCAACACGTGTTAGAATCTTTGATTTTATACGCGTAAAATATTGAGCGTTTGAATAAAAACATTGTTAAGCGTTCATTTTGAAAGTTTAAAATTCAAAAGGGTTCCTCTTTGAATGTTTTAATTTGAAGTTCAGTTTTCATAACTTCAAATGAAAAGATTTTTAGCTTCAAGAGTTCGAATCTTTCAATTTAAATAATAGTCAAAAATTCTTGTGAACCGAGAAAACATCGGGAAATGACCAGGAATTTTTTTCCTGTAATGAAACAGCCACCCTGCTATTGCTTCAAAAATTGTGGCGAAATTTTCATATGTGCTATAGTATAGTGTGCTCACCGCCATTCCATAGCGACGAAGCAAGGGTCGCACGCTGAATGCACTACATTGACTGCTCTCTTGATTGCTCGTGGTTACTCACAGTCTCTCATTGACACTTACTGACTCGCTCACGATTTCGGAAAAGTTTAAGAGATTTCTGCTGATTTCACTTCATTTTCACACATTTCAATATCGTACCTTTTTCAAAAGATCCACTCAGATTTCAGATGATTTCACGAACTGTTATGCTTGTTGCATTTGATTCCATACCGATTTCACACGCTAAAACCCCTTGATTCGAGAACGAGTTCGAGAGTGACTGGCCTCTCGGTTTTTTTCTTATAAACAAATAGAATAACTTCTTTGATTTTAGTCTTACAAAATTGCGGTTACAGTCCATGGTCAGTTATGAGTTCTGAATGAAGAAACAAAAATCGCTCCACGATGATTAGGAGAAGAGATAATTTTTACATTCTCATCCAGAGATGGTATTAGATTTGTGTAAAATTTGACCCCCCCGGTTTTTGTCAAATGTCCACGTTTTGAGACCCCCTGAACCCAAAATTCGGTACGAGTAATTGTCCTTGTGATAGGTGCTCTCGGAGGTGCGAAACTATCACTGGTTCGTAACCTTAAAGCCACACCCGCGTGCCAAAAATATGCCACGGCACTTGCGAGATGGATGCAGAAAGCTATCATCCTTGGGTTTCCCGTGACCACTCATCTCACGGTTGTAAGACGCGGCCATAAGTGGGACTTACCGCGGTCCTACTGGGAGCCGGGGTCATTTTTTAGATAGCAGTTGCTCCCAGTGGGACCTGATGTGGCGCGTTGATGACGAGACAGTCTTCTGCAGGTTGACGAGAGAATGAAAGGCATGAAAGGATTTGTTGAAGACAAATTTCCCATGCAAAAAGAATATTTTGAGTCTTTGTCTTGAAACCCAAAATTACAAGAAAAAAAATCAGGTCAAAATATCGTAGAATACTTTTACGAGAAGCTGGCTCGATGCAATGATGGCGGCATGCAGAGCAAAGAAACTGTTGAGTGTATGCATGTGTGTCGACTACACGGCGCTGAACAAGCAGACCATCAAGGATCACTCACGATCCCTCGAATCGATGATTTGTTGGATCGGATGCCAGGTGAGAAGTCTTTCATCACTTTGGATTTGACGAGTGGGTATTATCAGCTACCTGCCGCGAGGATTTCTAGACCGATGATGGCGTTTGTAATACCAGATAATGATTATCAGTTTAGAAGAATGTACTTCGGTCTTTGTAATACACCTTACGTATTTCAAAGATTAATGTATTGTGTTTTATAAAGTGTACCGAATAACATTGCAATGACATATTTGGACGACATGATTGTAAACTCAGGAAGTTTCGAGGAAGGGTTTGAAAGTTTGCGGAGATTCTTGGATGCACTGAGGGCCCCGAATTTAACGTTGAGATTTTAGAAATGTACGTTTTTTAATTACAATGTTGAATATCTTAGTGTCACGTTATCAGACAATGGAATTGTACCGGGAAGTCGCGTTTTGAGTGCTATTAGGGATTTTTCAGAACCAACAAATGCTACCGGGATACGATCGTTTCTCGAAAACACGAAGTTTTGGTTTAGATTTGTAATAGGGTAGGCGGCGACGATCGCGAAGCCGTTGACTGATTCATCTGCAAAATGTGTGACATTTATATGGGGTTTAGAGCAAAATAAAGCGCTAGAATTATTAAATCAGCTGCTGCTACTCAAGCCCGTGCTCAAGTACATGCTGACGCTAGTCAAGTAGGGTTAGGTACGGTATTATTACAGAAGCAGAAAGATAACAAATTTCAAACGATGTGTTTATGTAGCCAAAAAATGTCCAAAGACGAGTCAAAATATCACTCGTATGAATTGGAGGCTCTGTCTATAGAAATCTACACTCTCTAATGTAAAGCGTTTTCGGGTTTACGTGTGAGGGATCAAATTCGTTCACACAATTAACTTCACAGTTTGAAAATGCTGAAAAATAAAAGGGCGATAGCCGACGAATTAAGCCGAAATACCATGGAACCGGGCCAAGGACTAGAACTCGTAGGGTTACCGATAATGGGCGTAAAAATCGCTACAGATTAGATCGTTGCGATGCAAAGGGATAGCGATAAGAATATGAGCATACGCGATAAACTCAAGAAGGGTGACCAAGCTACTCATGGAAAGTTCATGATGATTAACGCAAATATATAAGCAAATACACCATGTTAAAAGCCGTAAAAGACGTGAGTTGCACCGAGATGTTACGCATGGTGAAAGACTCTATATAACATTACGGTAAACTTGACCGTATTATCAGTGATCGAGGAACCGCTTTTACTGCCGCGGATTTTGAGGAATTTTGTAACGAAAATGGCATACAACAAGTAAGAATCGCAGATGGCACCCCACGCAGAAATGGGCAAGTAAAGAGACAAAACTGCGTTTTTCCACGTATTACGCTACATCACTAAAGACTAAGAGGATAGGGATTAAGGCGAAAAATTACTCGACGTGCAGTGAGCGATAAATAACAGCCAGGAGCTAAATAAAAGTCAGGAGCCGGAATTACTCAGGCAAATTTGAAATTAAAGGAACGACCCAAGAAGACCGGACTCGCTTACACCCAGGTAGTCTGGCATCGAGGCCCGCGTACCAAATCATCGGCAGAATATCGTTGACTGCTATTCGAAAAGCAGCTAAGTGAAATTCCTCAATCCCGAACAGTATTCAAAGAGTTTGATTACTTCTTATTAATATTGTCATTTTCATATTTATGCCTTATTTCTTGCAGAATTTTCATTGACTTTTGTTATTAAAGTGTCCACACCATATGCCTTATTTCTTAGGATACTTTTTCGCAAGGAATTCCTGTAACAACCCAGAAAAAAAGAACCGAAAAAAAGTGCGTCGGTTTGAATTGCGTATCTTTTATTTCTGTTTCAAAGAATGAAAGTTCAATCGGTTGGCAACATATTGAAACTATCAGCTGTGTGCACTACTTTAAATCTGCAATGCCGCATTAATTAAAGTGCTGGGTGAATAGAGTTGAATGAGAATGACTAATATCAAATGATTTCTGTGCGCAATGTACGATTCAATAATGTGTAAGGAATATCTGTGTTTATCGCCATATCGAGCCGCAAGTCTCAATTTAAATTGATTCGAACGAACGATTTCATTTCCGAGGCAATAACTTCAAGATTAGGGGCCATACTTAAATATTTCCAACGCCCAGCAGGTGGAGACTTATACATACAAATATTTATACATATATAATGAGTATTTACAAAACATATATACAGCTTTCAAAGACAGTAAATTAAGCAACTTATACCTTTAGGACTAGTTTCGGCCCTAATATAGTTAGGATAAGGTTTTTCATTGTTCATTCATAAAGAATTTTATTTACTTTTTAAATGATGAAATTTATGTAAAATTGTGTGGGATTTGATTCCTGATTTTTGCTGGACCAATATTTTATTATCCCTGACCATTTACACTCAAATATCAGAATTTTAACCTCGTGATACTCTTTAAATAGGATCTTTCATAAGCAGAATAAAATAATATCGATACAAATTTTCAAATTTATTCATTTATTTGAAAAAAAGACTCTTCTACTATGAAAGATGACTTTTTGACAAAATACTTGAATTTTTAAAAAATCAATTAAATTTTCAACAAAATAATTTCACTTTCAACCTGAAAAGATGAAATCTCTACAAGAAAGTCTAATACTTGATATTTCAACCAAAAAGGATGAAATTTCATTTAAAAAAAAATGAATTTTTAAACCGAAAGGACGAATTTTCAATAAATAAAAATTTTTCGCCATGGAAGAGAAAAAAAATTTTCTCGAATTGTTGAATCGTAAGTCAAAAAACGTATTTTCTCTACAAAAATGGAATTTGCAACCAAAAAATGTGAATTTACAGAAGGAAAATTCATTTTGAACAAAATAGTTAAAGTTTTAACAAAAGAGATAAACCTTCATTAAAGAAAAATAATTTTCCATTAAAGTAGTTAAACTTTTACCCAAGCAGTTGAATATTAAATTGAAAAAGATCAAGTTTCCACAAAATAGTTTAACTTTCAACCAAAGTGATGAATTTTCGTTCAAAAACATGAACCTTCAACAAAAACATGATTTCCTAACAAAGTGGTTCAACCAAAATTTTCAAACAAAATATTTGAATCTTAAAGCAAAGGATATGAATTTCCAACCAAACGGTTACATTTTTATCCAAGAAAAATGAAACTTCTACTAAAATTGACGAATTTTTAAATTAAAAAGACAAATTTGGAAAAAAATAGTCAACTTTTCATACAAAAAAGATTTCAGTTGACTTTATAACACCAAAATACTTGAATTTTTAACCCAAAAAGACGAATTTTCAACAAACCAGTTAGATTTTCAAACATAAAGGATGACTTTTAAAAAAGTTGTTGAAATTTCAATAAAATAGTTGCATTTTCATCCAATAACGATTCTATATAATGCGTCGGGAAGTATGCCGTTGAAGGGTTAATTTTTTACAATACAGTTGAATTTTCAACTGAAAAGGATAACCTTTTAACCAGAATGTTTGATTTTCAACCTATCAGTTGCATCTTTATCCAAGGAGGATGCAATTTATAATAAAATACATGAATTTTGAAATTAAAAAGACTGTGGAATATTAATTTTCAACAAAATAATTCAATTTTCAACCTGAAAAATAAAACATCAATAAAAAACGTAATTGTTAAACAAAGTAGTTCAACTTTTACCTGAACACTTGAATTTTCAATTCAAAAAGAATCATTTTCAACAAAATAGTTGAAAATTCAACCAAAGAGATGAATTTTCAACTAAAAATATGAATCGTCAACAAAAAAATGCTTTCTTAAGAAATTGGTTCAACGAAAATTTTCAAACAAAATAGTTGACTCCTCAAGTAAAGGAGATGAATTTTTAACCAAACAAATGACAAAAAAAAACAAAAACATTTTAACGAAATTGTTGAATTTTTAAACAAACAGTTACATCTATATCCAAGAAAGACTCAATTTCTACCAAAATATATTAATTTTTTAATTAATAAGACGAATTTTTAGAAAATTAGTTAAATTTCCATCCAGAAAAGATTTCAGTTGACTTTTCAATAACAAATTATAAATTTTAACCGAAATGGTACATTGTGTATCGATGGCGTGAAGAAGGCAAAATAAACATACGCCCTTGATACACACGATATTTTTTTTCCCACCCTTCTCGGAAACAAGCATGTATGACGTCCCGTGACGTATATGTATTTTAGTAAATTTATTTATATATTTGCATGATTGCATTAATAATAAATACTTCATAAATATAGAGCGAATATTGCATACTGTAAAGTGTAGCCATATATATATATATATATATATTGCAGCCGCTGGCTTTTCGGTTGTTTTTAATTATTAGTCTTAATTGATAAATAAGTTAATTAATTAAGAAAATACGGAAAATAAAAGTGTGGATACGTGGCATGCGGAGAAAGAATAAGGTTCCGTTTAAAATAAAATATCCTTTTTATTTATAATGCCTGCTCTATGCTAATTTGTACATAAAAATCCCTAATTCTCTAGCTAAAAAAACTCTTTTTATTATTTAATTAGAATATTTTGCTAATCGCTAATGATCGCACGTAAAGAATCTTTACAAAATATCATGCTTACGCAAAATACGAGGATTGCATGAAAGTTAAACACTATTTAATCTGCGCGTCGGGCAGTGTAAACTTATTTAATTGAAACGAGAATAATTCTACCACTATTAAAAATACAACTCTTATGAAGTTCGAGTACCTACCTGATATTTTCTCGTAACAGGTGTCACTCGAGAATCGATTCGTAGAGTAAAGAGTTTTCACAGTACGGGTTTTCCCATCAACCCAAATTTATATGTTAAAACAAGGTAATTTATTTTATGGTAACTATTCAAAATACACAAAGAGTGATCAGGTAATTATCTCAATTACGAGTATGCTGGGCTACTGGGTTTACAACCTGTCAATCAGGTGCTCCCGCCTAAATCTGATGACAGTGCTGTCAAGGCACGTTCGAAGCTAATAGCCTGGGTCGAGGAATGCTCGTGCCTCAGGTAGCGCTCTTTGTTCTCGAGAGAGAACGGAAGAGAGAGCGAGTGGCTTTAAACAGATCTTACTGACTTTACACTCTTCGACTTTTCGCGTCTCTTTGAGAAGAAGAAGATATTTTCCTCAGGTGTAAAATTCGTATTTAAGGATTTTAATACCAGTTCAAGCGGGATGACAACTCTTTTGAATATAAATCAATTCAAATACGACTTTTATCTGGTTTTGAGAATTATATTTATTTATTGTGGCCTAGAGCTCAGGCATGACCTTGGCTTTGCTCACGAATTAAAAATATAATTCTTTACACATAAAAATCTCTTTTTCCAATAGCCTTTCGCTATATAAAAATCAGAGTCCGCACTCAAAATGATTTTAAGTAAATCACGAATCACACAAGGAAAAATGCACCGAAAATTTGTAGGCTCAGACCGAACGAGTCGAAATCTCTTTTATTCTGCCAGAACTGAATGTCCTTTTTAGACAGTCTCAGCAATCTGATCGCTTTTGACTCTCGTAGGGATCCCTTCACTTCTGGAAGTGGGCAAAATATGTAGCAACGTATTAGAGGATGTAATCCTCTGACCTTCCTACAAGGTTTTCACACTGAGATCTAGGCTATTCAGGCTCAAGATTTCAAAGTGGCGTTTTTCGGCCGGAGAGATCTTTTTATAGAAGCTTCTACCATTTCCCTCTCTCTCACTCTCTCTTACGTAAGTTCTTCCCAGTGGGAGTTTTAGATTCTGGCATTTGGCATGTAGGGACGTTGCCATAGGCTATATAAAACCCCAAAGGACCAGCATGGGTCAGTTATAGTTTACTTCTTCTGTATTTTTCTACGATTTTCGCCGATTCGACTGTCCAGTGTCTAGTGTCTCAAACCGGTATTTCTCGCGTGTCAGCGTGTGGGCCCTTGTGACAGGGTTTTGCACTGGGAAACCCGAATAAGGGATTTCTCATCTTTGGAAATCTTCTAACCAATTTCATCCTGAATTAGACCCACCATTGTTTATCGTCAAGTATTGGAACTCTTTGAAAACCGATTAAGGATCTACCTAATTTTTTACATCTGCTTCACATCGAAGTGCACAACCCCTTCTTCCACACCACTACATGGAGATCTCACAGACGAGTCAAGATTCAAATTCCATTTGATTCTTCAATCGAATCAATAACCGGTAAGTCCTAATTTTAATCCTCTAATTTCATTTACCTAATTCCCTTGGGACATAATATATGAGTCTCCTTTATTTTAAAGGTGCTGACCAAGAATTAGAGAAAAGCCTACACGTCTTCCTTCAACTTCTTGTGTTAAACTCTTAGTAACCAATAAGTTATAATTGTCATTTTCTATAATAAATTGTTGAAACTCATTTATAATTTATTTATTGGGTACTCTTTCCTCTTCCCTGTTTGAGATCTTCAATCTCATCTAAAACGAGAAACTTAATTAAAAAGTAAAGTATTTTGCGTTTTCTATGACGTAACATATAACCTTGCTATGGTGCATCGGTCGGGAAATCAAACTAAAGAGAGCCAATATGTAACTTATTTGAACTAAGTTTATTTTTATACACATTTTTAAGCACGAAGAATTTGAGTGAAGACAGTTAACTTATTCTGTTTACATTTTATATATTTATTATTGCTGTGGAATATTTCCCAATTGAAAAATAACCAATACCGAAGCAAAAACCTGAATATTTAGGGAATATCCGAAAAACAATTAGCAGAAATGTTGCTAAACAAAACCCTCAATTAGCTAAGAAAGTAGAATTAAATAAGAACGGGCTTGAGAGTGATAGGAAAAATAAAATTAACATTGATAAGGAATTAGCTGAACTAGATTTGGAATTCGGCTAATGTATATCAGGCTAATGTCAAATCATTATTGAGTTCAACGCCTTCTCAAAAAATTAATAAGGAAGTACCAAAAGAATCCTCATTCAATAATTTGAATCGCGAATCAATAATAAGTGAGCACGATAGTGACGATTTGGCAAGCGACGAAGACACAACAAAACTGAAAAAAATGACACTGCTAACCAATCAACAACTTTCCCTCCGCGACGCGCTCGAAATATTTCCTATTTTTGACGAAAGTAACATCCCTCTAGCCCATTTGATAGAGGGGTGTACAGAAGAAAAAGCATAATTTCTATACAGGCGCATGAAAATCTGGCTAGATTAGTCAGAAGTAAATTAACCGGAGAATGTAATATCATACGCTGCGCGAACAAAGGAATTAGTGGATAGAATAGAAGACGCGCATAAATAAGGCAATGATGGTGCCACAGATGACACATTCAAAGCAAATTTGGAAGATGATGTGATTAAATGTTTTGAAAGGGGATTACGTTCAGAAATAGAGATAAGAGTGAAAGATAACGCAGATTAAACTTTTAAAACTCTTAGCAATGAGGCTCTAGAAATTGAAAGAAGATTGAATGCCTGTTCAGAATTACGAAAAAATAAGCCAGATTAATCTTCAGAAGATGAATCAGAATCGCGAATTATTAGAAGCAAAAAAAATAAATTCAATTTTGCTCAGGACACTGAAATAGCGTCTTTAATTTGCGGAAGACCACCTCGAGAACTTTCGACAACAATTTTTTTCCAAAAATCCTATTGTTTCGCGTTCAATCCAAAACCAATTTTTACCAAATAAACATCGAGGAAACTTTCATAATTACAATAAATGTAATTCTACACCAAATACAGATTTTAGACCCCAACAGAATCAAAATTTTAGACCAGGGTAAAATTCAAATTTTGGGCCCGAACTAAACCAAAAATTTGTACCTGGACAAAATCAATATTTTTGATACCGACAAAATCTAAATTTCAGTAACCGATAAGACCAAAATTTTGGATACCAACAAAATCAGAATTTCGGATACAGACAAAATCAAAATTATAGACCCAGACAGAATCAAAATTCTGAGCCAGGACGAAACCAAAAGGGAAACAATTCTGAAAATGCGAATAAACAGCAGACCCGCCCGTATCCCACCCAAGGATCCAAAATTATTTGAAATTTCTGTAATAACCCTGGTCATATCGCTAAGGATTGTTATGAAAATAGTAGATATTTACAAAATCGAAACGGACACCAAAATCCTCAAAAATATACGCAGAACCAGGAAAAGGTCCAACGCTATTCCCCCAATGGGTTCTGGGAGGACGGCGCCGACTCATTAACTAAAGCCCCTGTAGAAATTACAATTGAAGTACAGGAAAATGATATCAAAATTAATCTCAGTAGGAATAATATTATTGCTTCGATCATGGTATCTGCCTTTGGTCTAAAAAGCCTGGCAGGTATGATGATTGTCACTGGTGCTGGTCGAAATCTAATTAAAGGAAGTGCGATTGACACCGAATTGAAAATAGATGAAAATGAAGTACTGAGACTAACAGGAATTAATGATCTACCTGTTTATACTCTAGGTCAAATTAAGCTCGTGATACTTGGATCATTATTAACTATACTAAATATAATTTCTGATGATGTACCAGTAGACGAAAAAGGAGGTTGGGCTCTGAATTTTTTCTTAATAATAATGTAAATATAAACTACACATATGAATATTTCGAAATTAATTATGCAATTAATTATCCTTTTGAACAAACTACATTATCATAATCCCGGCACCAACAATCTTTAATTATTATGTAAAAATAGAAAATACAGAAAAAAGTGAAGGTTATATACCTCAATTATCGATTAGAGAAGGAATTTTTGTGGGTCATGCCATTGTAAAAAATAGCGAAGGTAAAGCCTACGTCAAATATAAAAATATAAATGAACAACTGGTAAAAATATCAATTCCCAGTGTTCAATTACACGATTTTGAACAATGCGAACTCAACAATTCAGCAAACCAAACTAAGTTTTCCGACAGTAAAAAGTTATGAAAATTGGCCTAATTTAACATTAAATAGTTTTCAAAAAATGATGAAAAATCTAACCATTCATATCAACAACAGATGATCGCCCTATTTTCTCGCGACAATATCGATTTCCTCCAGTTCACAAGGAAGAAATCATTCGCCAAGTGGATGAGTTATTAAAAAACAATGTAATAAAACTCTCCCAATCACCTTAAAATACACCAATTTGGCTTGTTCCTAAAAAACAATTATTACAAGGAAAAAAAATGGCGAATGGTACTTGATTTTGGAAAATTGAATGAAAAGACAATTGGTGATTTATATCCTCTACCAAATATTCAGGACATTTTAGATCAGTTAGGATCTGTTCGCTATTTCTCTATTTTTGATTTGGCAACGGGTTTCCATCATAATTATAAAAATGGATCCCAAAGATGCACACAAAACCGCATTTTCAACCCCTTATGGACATAAAAGTTTGACAGAATGCCTTTTGGTTTAAAAATGCACCAGCAACCTTTCAACGACTAATGGATTTAGTTTTAACGGGACTTCAGAAGAGAGAACTATTTGTTCATCTACATGACATTGCAATTTATGTAAATTCTTTAGAAGAACATGAATAAAAAATTTCATGAACTGATGAGCCGATTACGAAATCCAAATCTTCATTTACAACCCGACAAGTGCGAATTTCTACGACACGTAGAGTTCTAGAGACACGTAGATTCATAGAAAATTTTGCAAGCCTCAATAAATAAGCTGCTTAAAAAAGACATATAATTCAATTGGACGGAAAAGCAGCAACAAGCGTTTGATATTTTAAAGTATAAATTGTGTCAAGAAACACTTTTAATTCGACCTCATTTTTTAAAACGTTTCATTGTAACCACAGATGCATCAGGTTCTGACATAGGCGGAATACTTTTGCAAGGTAAAATAAGTCAAAACCAACCAATTGCGTATGTCTCAAGATCACTAACTAGTACTGAACGTAAATACGACATGTATGAAAATGAAGCTTTAGCGATAGTCTACTTCGTAATATATTTTCGCCCTTATTTGTACGGACGAAAATTTACACTCGTTACAGACCATAAACCCCTTCTTTGGTTTAAAAATTCTAAAGATCCTTGTTTTCGAGTTTCAAGATGGCGTCTGCAGCTCGCTGAATATGCCTGTTACGTCATCTATAAAACAGGAAATCAAATGTTAATGCAGATGCTCTTTCATTTGAGAAAGAAAATTCTATAAATTCTATGGAATTCTTGAACTCCAAGAATCATAAAAATTCAGATTTCGAAGAAAATATCAAATTAAATAGCGAATCTTTGAAGGAAAAAAATTCCTGAAATTGTTCATAATCTAATAAAGGAAGAATCACTAAATGAAACATAAAATGAATTTTTTGATAGTCCAATACAGAAACTTCTCTACCTTTCAGTTTTACTTTGAATTCCAGGAATTATAAAGAAAAACGAACTTCTCTGTCAATATTTGAACACTGTGGTTTCAAGAGGACATAAGTCAAAATACGAAGAGCAAGCACAAATTAATGAACAAATTGAAAATCAAGGTAAGTCACATTAAGATAGTGAGGGAGAATACTTACATTCCTCGACTGCTGCAAGAAAAACGCACGACGTAGGCCCAAGAAAGCTGTGCTGACAAATCCAAGCAACCCGCAAGCCTTGAAAAAGAGAGGCAGACCAAGAAAAGAGGCACCCACTCGTGAGTCTCTGAATTCAAAACAGAAAACGAACACTAACTTTGAACCCGAAGATGAGTCTGATTCAGATACAGAATATTTTGAGAATTCAAGAAAGAAAATTATGAAAAAGAAGAAAAAAACTTACCAAAAATCCAAGTCAAAGCTTGCTGTACAACAAGAAGAAAAAGAAACTGAGGATGAAGGTGAAGATATACAAGAACTTTCGGAACCAGAAAATTTTATGAAAATTCCAAAAGGAAAAAACTCGAAATATCCTGAAATTTTGTTGTTATGCACAACAAAATGTCGTTGAGTGTCGTGATCAATTAACGATGCGTAAAGATAATTACGCTTATTTTATTGCTACTGACCGTTCCCCACGTGATAATAGATTAAGAGCTTTGCCGAAACGTGGTGTTTTACCTAAGTTCGGCCAACTTGAGAAAGGATTTGGGAAAAAAAATAAGAAAAGGACAGCAGTATCATTAGGCCTTCCCACTGAAGCGGATTCTAAAGAAAATTTGACAGACACTTCAAGCAGTATTAAACTTTCAATACTTTCCTTATATTCAATATCAGTGAGACTATATTTAGGAGCTATTAGTATCGCAAAAACTTCACAAGTTAATCACATAGGTTAGAAAGAAATATGTGAAAATCTAATTTCAAATTTTTCGTACTCTCCTACCGAAATCATAATATGTACGGGAATAGTTCAATATCCAACGAAAGAACAGCGAACTCAATTACTTGAAGAGGCACATTCTTCAGCTTTAGGAGGTCATAAAGGAAATACAAAAACTTATCATCGAATTCGTCAGAATTATTATTGGGAGAATGTGAAAATTTATATCCAGAAGTATATTCAACAGTGTTTACAATATCAAATTAATAAAGTAGTTCGCGTCAAAACTAAAAATCCCATGATAATAACGGACACGCCTGGAACCGCATTCGAACAAATTGCAATGGACATAGTTGGCTAACTTCCACAAGCAACATTAGGCAACGTAAATATCTTAACAATTCAAGATAATTTTACGAAATATGCTTTAACTCTAGCAATTCCGGATGCGAAAGCTTCAACACTAGCTGATATTATTGTTAAAAAATTCATGTGCATTAGCGGTTCCTCAAAAGCAGTTTTGACTCACCAAGGTTCAAATTTTTTGAACAATTTAATCAGAAGAATGGCAGAACGCCTTAGAATTAAACAATTTAAAACAGCAGCATTCCGTCCACAATCGAATGAGTCTCTTGAACGATCATATCACGTATTAACGGAATACATTAAACAATTTGTTGCAAAAAATTCCATTTGGGACGATTGGCTTGAATTAGCCATGTTTTCTTACCATACGAAGGTACAAAGTGTACGCCCTATGAATTAGTTTTCAGTAAATTAGCTCCTCAACCTTCAAATGAACCACTATCAATGCAAGAAAAATTGCAAACTTATGACGATTACCTCACGAATTCTATAACAGAATGATATGAAATGAGAATTCGAGCGAAACAAAATTTAATTGCGGCTAAAGAAAAGTAAAAAATATATCATGATCGAAAAGTTATTCCATTCGAAATCAAAACTGGCGATAACGTATTTTTATTAATTATAGGGCTCGGAACTGCTCAAGCTTCAAAAAATAGTAAAATAGTAACCATACTTCTCTCAAAAAAGCAACCTGAAAATAACAATAATGTTTCTCAAGACAAAAAGGCCAATTTTTACAAAACAGTTGAATTTTTAACCAGTAAATATGGATTTTTGAAAAAAAAGTTATCTTTCAACGAAATAGTTGAATTTCCTATGAAAAAAGGGGAATTCTGAACTGAAAAAGACGAATATTCAACAAAATAAGTACATTTTTAACCAAAAAGATGAATTTTCAATTTAAATTACGTATTTTCAAACAAAAAGGGTGATTTCCAATCAAGAAGATTGATTTTCTACCGAAAAAATACGAATTTTCAACTAAAATAATCCATCTTTGACCAAAAATAAAGTTTTAACAAAAATGATTCAACTTTTAAACTAATTTTCAACCAGAGAAGATAAATTCTCATCGAGAAATATAATAGATAGTTCGATATCTCAACAAGAAAAGATTTGAATTGTAGATTAAAGACTAGCGCCGAATAGAATGCTCATCAGCAATCGAAGATCCGGAAACTTGAAAGAATTTTGACTTGAATTTTGATTTTGTTTTAATTCTTTTAAGTCTTTTTATCCCTTGAAATTCCCTAAAGTCAATATAAATCTCTTAAAACCCTTTTATAATTTTTTAAATCTTATGAAATCTTTTGAAACTCCATAAAATCACGCACAATCTTTTGCAATCGTTTAAAGTCTCTTTAAAATTCCTTTAGAATTTTATTAAATCTTTTAAAGTTCCGGAAAAGGCCGTATAAATTCCTTCTAGCAAATAAATACAAATTTTGGATTTTGGGAAAATTAGAAACTTTTTTTAAAAATATTTTTATTGCAATAAATGTAAATGAATAATTATTAAAAGAATGAAAACTTTAATTTTACTGCGATCAGAAGTAAACTCCCGGCTTTTAAACTAAATTGCCTGTCATTTCCCGGTTTACCGATCAAGACACCACCCTGTTAAATTAAAAGAAATCGTGGAGTGTATCCTTATCTATATCCCAATTTTTCCAATTTTAGACTTCCTTATTTGAGGAGAGTAAGAATGCTCGAATTGATCGGATCTCTTGGGCCTGGTAAAAAAAAAGTTGCGGAGTTCGGACTTTTGGTTTGAAAGTCATTTAACAATTTCGGGATTAATTTTGCCAACAAATTTAAAGGTACAGTTTGATTAAAATACAGGATCTTAAACCTACACAAAACACTTAAAAATTGCATCCTACGGACCACTGATATATATATATATATATATTTATATATTTCCGTTCACGGAAAGGGTTCGAAAGTTCGCCCAAGAACTGAGGATCTTGAATCATACATTGAACAAGTCAAAATAGCTGACAATCAAGCAGCATATTGTTGACAAAATACGGCTGTTATCTGACGCAAGGAGGAGAATACAGAAGAGGGAGAATACCAAAGGCCAATCTAATAGGTCAATTCTTTCGAAAGTTATCGTGCTCACAGACAGACATACATACATACAGACACATTCGTAAAAACCTGTTTTTTGGGTTCAGGGGATCTCAAAACGTGGACATTTTACAAAAAATGGGGGGGTCAAATTTTACATAAATCTAATACCTTCTCTGGATGAGAATGTGAAAAAAACGGATTTTCAACAAAATAGTTCAACTTTCAACCAAAGTGATGAATTTTCAAATAAAATTATGAATCTTTAACTGGGATGGTTTAATTTTAAACCAAAAAGATCATTTTTCAACTAAAATTATGAATATTTAACTGGAGTACTTGAATTTTCAACAAAAAAAAAACAAATTTTAATGAAAGAAATTAACTTTCAAAGAAAAAGATCATTTTCTCCTAAAAAAAAGTCGAGTTTTTTACAAAATACATGATTTTCAACCAAATAGTTGAATTTCCAATTAAAAAAGACAAATTATCATTTCAGTTGTTGAATATGAACAAGAAAAGATTAATTTTTCAACCAAAAATGGTACAGTTAAATTTTCAGTTGAAGAAATTAATTTTCAACCAAACTGATGAATTTTAAACTAAAATGATGAATCTTCAACTAGAATAGTTGAACTTTATACCTCACAAAAAGATAACTTTTTAACCATAACCAATCAAAAAAACTTGTTTCCAGCAAAATAGTTAAATTTTCTACTGGAATAGGTAAATTTTTAGTTTAAAAATTCGTTTTCAAAAAAGTAGTTACATTTTCAAAAAAAGATTAATTTCCTCTTTGAAATACTAATTCTGACATGGAAAAGGGATTTTTTTAAACTCCTTTCTTTTAAATCCGAATTATAATTGTTTTGAAATATTCTTGCTCCGTGTGAAAAATTCTCTTGTTCCAGGTAAAATTATATTTCTTCACGGAAACTCCCTGCCCTAAAATAAAAACGATAATTATTTTATAAAATTCCTTGTTCCAAGTCAGGATAAATTAGGAGTAAGCAAATAAAACGTGATAAATCCATTTTTTTCAAACTGAGAAAATGATTGCTTCTATACGTTTGGAATATCATCAATTCGATTATCAAACTTGAGTCAACGAAAAAAATCTCACAGAGCAAAAAACTGGTAAACGTTTTTTCATAATGAAAAAATTAAAATTCTTTCTCTCATAAAGTAGAGATATATTTAAAAATGTACAAAATCAGACTCAAGGAACGTTAAATTCTTTGAATCATATGATAAGCTCTCTTTTCAAATTAATAAAAAGCAAGCCGTCATTCCTCGGGGTTTCACGGTGAAATTGTTATATTTTGCATGTTAAGTCAAGTGCATTGAATGAGAGTTGCACGTAAACAAATATGTTTATTAATATTAAGTATCTTAAAGTATATACTTAATTTCTTATTACGATAAAAACTATTTTTCAACAAAAACAGTACTCTTGAACAATAATCAACCTTCTAATAATATTTCACCGGTGTACCAAGAATTTAATTCAAAAAATTCAAGCTTTAGTCAGGATCCAGCTAAATGGATCATCAACGATGTTACAGTGGAATATTTAATTAAGCACGGTTTCAACCAACATATGAATGCCGATTTTTCAAAGTCAAAGCCTCAGTATACAGATCGTGCAAGATATATTTCCAAGCCCCTATTTAATCAAAGACTGCAAAATGGAGATGTTCAATGTGGACATTGGTTGATTTAATCAGAAAGTACGAAATCTATTTATTGCGGCCCCTGCACACTTTTCAAAAAATTAAATTTATTTACTAAAGGTTTTTATGACTTGAAAAATGCCCAGGACCGTGTAATACAACATAAACGTTCTACAGAGAATAAAGACAGTATCACGTAGATTTTGAGTAGAAAAAGCATCAATCAACAAATTGACGAGGCTTTAATTCATGAAGCTGAGAAGGAAATCAGTTACTGGAGGGATGTGTTGAAACGTGTAGTAGCAGCCGTGAAAAATTTCGCATATCGCGGATTACCATTCAGAGGCACTGATGACAAATTTGGCTCTCTGCGCTCTGGAAATTATATAATGGCTCTAGAATTGATAGCTGAATTTTACCCCTTTTTTATCAGAACATATCAAGCTTCATGGGAACAAGGTTAGTGGAACAACGCCGTATCTTTCATCTTTTGTTTGTGAAGATTTTATTCATATTATTGGAAACAGCGTAGTTTATGAACTAGTAAATAAAGTTAAGCTAGCTAAATACTTTTCAATTAGCGTAGATTCGACTCCGGACGTAGCTCATTCCTACCAATTAACATTTATAATAAGATATGTATCTGAAAAAGGTTCACCAGAAGAACATTTCCTTAAATTCATTCCAAATTGTGGTCACAAAGGCGAAGATCTGGATACTGCGATTTTAGACGTCTTAGCTGAATACAATCTGGATGTAAAAAAAACTGCCGTGGTCAGTCATATGACAACGCGAGTAATATTTTAGGAATATATTCAGGAGTTCAAGCGAAAATTTTGGAGTTGAGCCCCCTGGCTGTTTACGTTCCATGTCCACCACATTCGCTCATCAACGCATAGGTGGGAAATTCTATTAGCTAATCTAAAGCCTCAATCATCTGTCGTGAAAAATCTATCGAAAACTAGATGGTCTGATCGAGCTGATGCATGCAAAAGTGTATGTCAATCCTGGTATGAAATTTTGAATGCTTTGTCTCACATTGCGAACGATGGATGCGAGAAACCTGGCACTCGCCAAGAAGCCTTAGGTCTTCACAATTCTCTCAACAGCCTTGACAATTGTCCCATTGCCCTTCTTTGGAATGATATTCTGGAAAGATCTAGAGTCGTTAGCAAAGCGCTACAGGGTCAGGGTTGTCATATAATTCTAGTCGTTGAATTATATCACTCCTTAATAACATACGTTACGAAGCTACGGACTGAATTTGATAGTTACGAAGAAAAGGCTAAAAATGTGTGTAAACAAACCTCATGCAAGCAAGGTGGTTCAATGATGCGAAGACGGAAGTCGCACTTTGACGGAACAACAGGAACAGAGCAAGTGTTCTCCGGTAGAGATAACATGAAAATAAACATGTATCTTACCATCCTTAATAGATTGGTAGTTGAATTACAGAGACGATGCGAAGCATACGAGATACTACAGAACAGATTCGCCTTCTTAACACTGCTGCAGACCAAAAAGTGTGATGAAATAAAATAAGACTGCCAAAAGTTATTGTCTATATATCGCAATGATTTGGGAGAGGAACTGGAGTCCGAATGTCTTCACCTTAGCGTATACTTGACGACATTGGAAATTGAAAAAATTTCATCAACTAATCTATCCGCTATGTTGTCAGAAAAAGGGCTTACGGTTGTCTATCCCAATTTCAACAAAGCACTGCGCATGTATTTGTCAATTCTCGTCGCAAATTGCTCAGGCGAACTCTCGTTTTCGGCATCATGCAGAGTAAAGAACTACTTGCGTTCGAGTACGGAACAAGACAGATTAAATTCCCTTTGCCCTTCTCTATATAGAATCATCTTTTTTGCCAAACCTAGATTACGATCAAATTATCCACGAGTTTGCCGATGGAAAAGTACAAAAAGTGTTGTCGTAAATATTGCCTATGTTTTACGTTTTTCGTTCATGACGTGACCAATTGCTTTCTAATCGCTATTTTTGGTTTAAATCGACAGTTTTCGATGCCCTGAAAAGGAATAAGACGATTTTTTGGATTTTAAGTTTGCCAAACCCTTAGAAAAATGGCGTCAAAGATGGCAGTCGCGAGGAGCAGACTTGGCGTTATTGAAACGTGAATAAACTGTCTCAATCCTCCATGTAAGATCGAAATGAAATCTACTTTCTTAATTCTTATGCACCATTTTATGCACCGAAATCAGAGTATAAAAAATTCACCAATGAAAAATAGACGTCCAAACTGCCTCTTTTTCAGCTCTTCAGGGACAAATATATAACAACAAAAAAAGAAGTCTAATTTTAATTTGTGAATTTGTTTGTGCTCTGACTTTTGTGCATAAAATGTTTCATAAGAAAGTAGATTTCATGTCGATCTTAAATTAATTTTAAAAATAGAGATCCTAAGCTCAAGATTCGTCCCAATCTGCAGGGTTGACTAAGAATACCATTAAGATTTCTTTTAATTAAGGCATGAATATATCACCTCAATGTTTTATTTAAAGATTGCTTAAATGATGTTTTGTGATTAGCGATGTTTGGAAATGTGTAATTTTTTGTATTATTTCTTTTACTATTTGAAAAATGTAATAATCTGAATATTAATGGTAATAATAGTAATATAAATTAATTAACGCGAATAAAAATTGAAAATTTACAGAAACCGGAAGTGCGAATAGATTTTCAGAATAAGATAAACGAATGTATAGATGAGGCAACTTGGGAGATGCTTAGAAGCAATAAAGATATAGAGGGCGCGTGGACTATGTTACGGGATATCATTATTAAAACTGCGATTTAAGTATGTGGTACGGCGGTAGTAGGAAGAAAAGCTGGTGATGCATGGTGGAATGATGAAATTAAGGCAGCCCGACAAGAAAAGAAAGAAGCGTACGAGAGAACGTTTAACAACAGAGGTCTTAGCGATGAGGAGAGAAATAGACTTGAAAATGATTACAGACACAAAAACAGGAAAGTTTAACGACTAGTCAAAGAAAGTAAAGATAAAATCAGAACAGAAGAAGAGAAGAAATTACAAAAGAACTTGCAAGGAACCATGAATCAAGTATTTAAAGAGATGAAGAGAAGTAAAAGTACAGAGTTTGTGAGCATGAGAAACAGCAAAGGTGAAATGCTGTATGATACAGACGGGATAGTAGACGCTTTAAAAGACTCTTTCAAAGAATTATTAGCAGGTGAAGATATAGGGCAACAGAACTGTGACATAGAACATAATGAATTAGAAAACCCAATTGAGAAAGTCTGTGTCACTGAAGTTACAGATATAATTAAGAACTTTAAAAATGGTAAGGCTGTAGGTGCAGACAGTATTAGCGCTGAAGTTCTTAAATACGATGGCGAGTACATACCTCGCAGGTTGTGCGAATTGATAAATTTATGTATCGAGACCGGCTAAGTCCCAGAAAATTTGAGAAACGTGATTATCGTACCGATATACAATACATGATATTGAAACAAAGGTGTTTTCGCTGTGCTATTGTTACAATAAAGAAAAGTGGCTATTCTTTCTAAAATACAATTATGTTAATGACATTTTATTGCCTCAAGAAGTGTTTCAAAGCGCAATGCAATCCAAGTAGTCTTTCAAAAGTTATCCGGTATAAAGACGACAACGACGACGACGATGACGAAAGACGGACACCATCGTAAAACCGAACAAATGATAACATTGTACTTTTGTAAAATTAAATACTTATTGTTGTTAACATATCTTATTTTCTAAAATTAATTTCTATGAGGTTCCACTTTTATTTTATTAACAAAGTTTATATTTTATGTATCTTCGATCCCTAAGTTTATCAAATTTTGGTAAGATTAAGGGGTGGGGGGGTTGAAGCAAATTTTTGGGGGGAGACTTGGCAATTTGAGGAAAACACATTATTTAATTTGTGTTTATTCATTTATTATCATTTTTTAAATGTATGGCTATTACATTTAAAATTGATACCAATACTACTAGGTACTACTAATGTGATAAGACAAATCATAAGCAATGCTATTACAATTATCAATAAAGTTACTTAACTTTTGTTTACATTGCTTTGACTAAAATCGAGGCCAAAAGTCGAGGCCCCTCACTTCTTTTGATTGCAACTCGCTTTAAAAAAATCGCTGATTTGTTTAATAAAATCATCTGGAAGCTTAAAATCTTCCGAAAACAAAGATATGATTACTTATATCCTAAATAAATTTTGTCAACAGCGCGAGGGCTAAACATCCCAAAAACAATGTTTCCTGGCCTCCTTTTTTTAACATCGACTTACACCTGTTCCCAGAAAGCGGTAGATATCAGGAAAAATTTGTAAAAATTCACAGATATTCTTTCGACATTTTTTAATGCAATACATTTTTCAAAATTCTGAAATACTTAATAATTTACTTTCGAAAAGGATTTATTTACAAATAATTTATCTTGAGAACGATTGAAGATAGGAAGCCTCTTAATGACTCAAAATGTGTAGTTTTGTAATGTGAGTGCAGTGCAGTAATTAAATTTAAGATAAAATCACTGTTACGCAAAAATAACATTTTGAATATTTCCGACTTTAATCAGTGTTTGGGCGTGGTCCGGCCCAGCAGAACAAGTATTAGAGAAAAAGTACGCTTTCAATGACAATATTACTCATTGCACCCTTTCCAACCTAATATGAAAGATAAAATCGAAAAAGTCTCTGGAATTAAAAAAAAAAATTGAATACCAGCATTTCTTCTCTTTCTTTTAAAATTTAAATTGGGAAATTCAATCGTCTTTTTATAAATAGTATAAAAAGACGATTGAATCCTTTTAAGTTGAATTACTTTAAGCTCAAATCTTTAAAATTAATAATTGTTCAATTGCTATTCATGCATCCAAATTCAACACTTTCACTAACCAGAAAAAAATTGGTAGTGAAACATTTTAAATTGTATCTTTCCAAATTTAAATTTAGCGCTCCTAAATTTTAACGATTCCAAGCTTTCTATTTTAAGCGAGGCAGTTTTGAATTGTTCACTTTTGGATTTTTGATACATTAAAAGTGAGTTAATAGATTCATTATCTAAAACTTGATAAAATTCCTGATCCCAACAAATTTCCGGTCATTTCCCGGTTTCCCGGTCCAACGATCATGCTGAAAGAAGTTATAACAGATTCTATTTTTGAAAAAAAATGTCACTGATTCGATCATTTTTCTGATAATTACTATCTTTAACATCATTAATGATGTATCTCATTTTGAACATATTTACATTTAGATGTTTTCATCGCATAGGGCTTCGAAATAAAAATTTCTTTCCTTTAAATGCTTCAATTTGGGAATTGTTGAAATTTTTCAAAGTTTCGAAAGCGCTAGGTCTATATTTTTCAACTCTACAACTTTTAACACTTCGAAAATAAAATATTTCCTTATGAATTGCTCAATTACGTGCGCTTTAATATCAGACTATTAAAAATATTTAAAACCTCATAAATTTTCAAAAAGTACACGTTAATTGATCATAAAGATTATTCGGATTCCAGCCTCTCAACCATTATATGAATTCCTATTTTTTTTTAATTATTAAAGAAATATTCCTTGTTAAATTAATTTATAAACAGAAGAATTTCGGTGCCATTGGCATAAATTTGTACGATTCTCAAGATTTCTTAAGTAATAAATCTTTCCTGAATGTGCGACGTCAGAGATCAACAATCTTTATCTTCCACTCTATCTCATGAATATTCAAACTTAATGAAAACAGCTGATAACCTTATGGTTATACACAACTTACTTATATAATGCTTTATAAACAAACATATATAACAGTCGATATATTCCAAAAATTGATCAGACACCGTTGACAAGGTTCTTCAGAAATCAGTTTTCAGTTCTATATCGAGAAATAATGAACATGATCACTTGAAGTTTTATTATATTATAATATATTATATTTAAATTATATTATAATATTAATAGAATATATCATATGATTTCAAAAAATACAGACATAAAGTTGACACACCTTAAATTTTAGAAACTTCCTTTTCAAATGTTGGCATTGATATTTAAAAATTTTTAAAATTTTTGAATAGCTCTTATTTCAATATGAAAATATTCTTTCTTTAAGGATTGGTGTTCAAAATCGTAGAATTCTTCGGACTAAATTTTGAAGTATTTACTTCAAGCAGTTCAGACATTCAAACTATTTACATCATTTTATTCCATCCGAAGCAACTATTTTTCGATTACTCTCTAATGGACGTAGAATACCAAATTTTGAGCAACTTTACGCACATTATCATCATCCATCCCAACAGCCTGTTCATCCATCCGAAGGAACTGTTTTTCAATTACTCTCTAGTGTGCATATAATACCGAATTTTAATCATCACTTACATCATAATCAACTACCCCAACCGCCACCTCATATTGGACGTACACGTTGGGCAGAGGGCACTTTTGCTGAACCCCCCATGGCGAACACCATCAAAATCCTAGCCCTGTTGCACCACCACAAAATCGCTTGATTTAATGAAGAAACAATATAAATATGAAAATTATGTAATATTTATGAATAAGAAAATGGTTTATTTCATTACTACAACTTAATTTTATTTTAATCTATTTTAAGGGCAAAAATTCTGTCGTCAAGAATTACACACCGCCTCAGGGGCTGCTCAAAAACTACGTCACGTTATTTTGAACACTTTTTTCACCCCTCCTTTTCTTTGTCACAAATAATCACACAAAGCTTGAACTGCCAGGGTGAAATCATGAATATGAACAGTTGAACATCCTTCCACCCTTTTGAGAGAAAATTTGTTCTTCGATTTTATTTGATAAACGCCTAAAATAAATCCCAAAGCATACTAACAAAATATTTTGACAGAGATCGCAGCCCCAAATTCTATTCAAATAGGGGAGATGGAGTGATTTTTCTCGATAATATGAGATTACCAGTAGAATAAATACTTTTGGGTGAAATTTAGAACGCTTAAGATTTTAAGTTGGAATATACTACATTTAGAAAATAATAATTAGATTTTCAATAAAATAATATTGAATCTCTACCACAAGAGATGAATATTAAACAAAAAATTTGAGTTTTTGAGCTAAAAAGTCGATTTTTTAGGAGAGGGTTGACTTTTGCACCCGAAGGAAATGAATTTTTTACCAAGAAAGATGATTTTTCAAAAAATTAAGAAATAGTTCAATTTTCAAGCTGGGTCAGAGTGACCCAGTCCAAGCTTAATCGCATATAATATTGGTTGTAATGCATCAATTTTATTCCTTTTTTTAATCAACGCGTTGAAGTTTCAAGAAAACGACATTTTTACTCATGAACTATTTTTTTCGTTAAAAATATCCATGACAAAATTAGAATAAATTTTTTCAGCAATCGTCAATAACAGTATTTTTTTTCCAAAGGGACGAATTTTCTATCAAAAAAGACGAATTTAAAACAAAATGGTTCAACTTTTAACAAAATAAATTAATTTTGAATGAAATAATTGAATTTTCAAAAAAATAGTGAAATTTGTAACAAAATAGTTAAATTTTTAACAACATTTTTTAATTTTCATCTGAAATTATGAATCTTGAAGAAATTCATTTTTAGTAAAGAAGTTTAATTTTCGACCTAGTAGTTGAATTTTAAATCTAAAAAGATTAATTTTCAGCGATGAATATAATAATTGATATTTTAAATAAGAAAGGATTTGATTTTAAATAAAAAAGTAGTCGAATTTAGCCAAATAGATGAATTCTCAACAAAAAAGGTAATAGTTGATATTTCAACCAAAAAGGATTTTAATTAAAAATAAAAAAAAGCAGTTGAATTAAAAAAAAAAATAATACAAATTTTCAAGAAAATAGTCGAATCATCAACCAGGAAAGATTTCTCAGTCAAGAGAGAAGAAAAATTTCAATCGAATTGTTAAATTTTGAAACCAAAATGGTGACTTTTCTGCAAAGGATTCGAATTTTTATCATTAAAATATGAACTTTTACCCTATAGTTGAATTTTTTACGAAAATAATATAATTCTTAATCCGAAATGAAGAATTTCTAGCAAATCATTAACATTTTTTAGCCAAAAAGATGAATTTTCTACAAAATAGTTAAATTTTCAGCGAAATGAATGGATCTTCAACTGAAAAAATTAATTTTTATAACATTACTTGAGGCTTCCACCAAGTAGTTGAATTTTCAATTGAAAAGATTAAGTAAAGAACTGATTTTTAACAACAAGACAGATTTGCAACCCATTATTTAATTTTCAACTAAAAACAATCAATTGTTAACCAATAATAAAATGGTTGAGTTCGGGGTAAAAAACTAATGAACCAATCAAATTAATTTAAAACAAGGTAGTTCCACCTTCATCAACTTTTCAATTAAAAAGAATGAACTCTCAACGAAAAAAGTAGTATTTTCCTATTGGATTCTATAATTTCAGTTCGCATTTAAGCGAAAAAATGACAATAAAGGGAAGTTTCTCGAAAACAGAAGGAAGAAGAGGAATTCATTAAAAATCGGATCAGAGGGGAATATGAGAAACAATGTGAAGTCCGTATTTAGATGTTTTAATTGTAAAATCACACATTTTCATTTTTATAACGCATGTACAAAAAATATTGTTCGCATTTATATTTTTTCTGTGTGATGTCACATTCTGCATTACCCCCCCCCCCTTTGCATTGTAATGTATTTTTTGAATGGCCCCTTATGTATTTATTTTCCATATTCTTATTAAAGAAAATGTCTCGCTAAAATGTTGAGGAACAAGGGAAAATCTTTGGAGACACGGCAGACTGGTTTATTTGAGTTATAATTTTATTGAAATAAAACAATCTTATTTTTCGTAATTTATAATGTAAGTGGAAACAGAGTACTGGTGTCCTGGATAATATTGAATAAGGGTACTTGAGCCCTTTTTCCGCTTACAATCTAAGTTAAATATTTATCCCATGTAACCCCCCCCCCAAATTACAATTAAGAAAATGAAGATATCGGAATGCGTTTTTTTTTTGATCGATGGATAATAATTTTCACTATCGTAGACAATCGACCAAATACGAACAAATTAATTATATAATTTATGAAGATTATACAAAAAATTTGCAAAATGGTATTTGCAAGTAAAATAAATTAATTAAATTTTGATATATAAGTGAGGCGAGAAGATAGGAAAAGTAATTATCAAATGAAATTGCATCAGGTAATGTAGGTTACCTACGAGCTGGGGCTTATGATTTAATTACTAGATGTATATTTATTTTATAAATTCAAAATTATTCAAAGTAAATTTAATTTAATGTGAATTGATTTATATTTGAAATTTTTGTAGTACTGCAAATTCTGAATAACACTCTGAATTCCTAAAATAAAGATACAATCACATAATAATTAAATCATAAGTCCTTGCTTTCATGCAACCTACATTACGTAATGAAATTCTGTTTGACAAAGAATTGCTATCTTCTCACCTCGCTCAAATCATAAATTTCAATTCACATTGTTTTATTTAAAAATACTGTTTCAAATTCTTTGATAATTTTCATAAATTGCATCATTAATTTTTTCGTTCCCAGTCGACTGCAATAGCACGAGATGCTTGTATAAACGAAAACACATAACCATAACACCCTCCGCAATCTTTGCATAAATTTAAATACCCCAGTAATAATGTCAATATTGTGAATTAAAAAAAAAATATTGTTCTCTTAAAGCTAGCAACTCGAAGTGGCCCAATTGCCAGCCTAACATAAGCAAAACATATTATTTATTAATTAAAACCAAATTAATTCCAATATCTACACTTCCCTTATTGCAAGTTGGGGGGGGGGGGAAATACATGGGAAGTCTTTCGGTAACCTTTGGGGCTCACGGAAAAAGAATGAAGCACTTTATCCATAGTTCTAATAGGGATGAAAACTTTCTCTTGGTATTCAAAAGCACTGCCCAAAAGTTTCATTGAAAAAAATGTCTTGTTCATCCGCAACGTAGATATAGTCAAAAATCATTAAAAGTGACATACTTCTTCTTATTTAGAGACGAAATTTTTTTTTACGGGATCTGAGTCACCAGAGAAAATTGTTCAGAGCAAATGAATTCATGCCTGTACAACAATAATGTCAGGGACTTATTTTTACCCTGTCTAAACGATCTTGAAATATAAGAAAAATCCTAAAAAGTCGATTTTTCACTATTTCCGTAGAGTTATATCAATTTTTCCGACTACTTGTCCATTAAACGTGTAATTTTTGTTTGAATATTTATTGTTCAAATGAAATACAAATTTGTTCTAGTATATCTTAATAACAAACCTTACATACCTTAATAACAAATTGTTTGTGTGTGTATAGTAAATAATTTATTTAACAAAAAATTTATTTTGCCAAAGCGTCTTTGCAATCCAATAAGCAACTTATTTTTAAACACTTTATTAATGGGATTCTCACCATGCAGGAATGAGTTTAGCTTCAAAAGAAAACATTTTCATTTAATTCAGGCACAGAAACTTTTTTTATCGTGAAATGAAAAAAAATATTTCAGTTTTCAATATTTTCTTCTAATTCAATGTCAATAAAAATTATTTTAATATCAACATTTTTGATGCATAATAGTTGAAATGTATCAAACTCAGACTCCTATGAGACAATTTTCATCGTCTCATTTCATGGTAAAAAAACTGCTTTCTGGTAGGTTTATATATATATATATATATATAATTTATAACACCGGCATTCTTTATACGATTTTCAATTGTTTGTTTGAAAGTATAAAAATACACCTTTCTAAACATGGATTGTTCAAAGTATTTAGTTTCTTTTCTGCTTTTTTTTTAAAGTTTAACGACAATTTATTGGTATTTGTTGAAACCCAATAATAATGTTGCTGTTAATATCTTTTGGACTGATTAAGACTGCAATATATGGAGTTTTTATCTTGTGTGATAGTGTTATATAACATAGTTTCTCCACTGTCAAATATACTTCGAAATGGACAAGAAAATCCTATAGTAGGAATCTCTTATCACACTATGTACACTGTACAGTTGAACATAGTTTTCACTAGAACTATTATTGTTGATCTGAATTTATCTCTATAGAGGCTTTAATTATGTTAATTCTTTTGATAAAAAAGCAACATATTTTTGTGCCTTTACCTTAGATGCACGTTGTAAATTTCAATAACTCTCAAGATTTCAAGGTAATAAATTTAACTTAAATGTAATATTCTGACGTCAGAAAATGAAAAATCTCCACCTTCGACTGCACGTTATAAATTAAAAACAAAATACAGTAAGCTGCATAATTGGTTTGATTGTTAGTATATATAGCATTAAATATTTCAAATTCTCGATCAGTGTCTCAATTTTGAAAAAATGAAGATCGTTAGGGTCACTCTACTTGTTACGTTTGTCGTTTTCCTTAATTTCGAATGTAAGTATGATATACCCCAATATCAATTGACTAATTTAACTTTTAGGAAGTTCTTCTTCGGATCAAAATGTAGATCCATATGAACCATACAGCATATAATTTCCATATTCATACAAGAAATACCAGTGATCCACATTAGGAAACCCGATCTATATTTGTTTTCTCTGCCTTACTTTGAATGCTTTTTTTAAATATAGAAGAATTATTTCTTGAGGGCTTCCTATTTAAAGTCGTAAACTCAGACTTTAGAATTAAGCCGCTGGATAGTTTAAGAAAATATAAAATTCACGTGGCCGTTCGTGTTGGCCCCTGTTGTCTTTAAAATCGATTTTGAAAATTCAATTATTGAAACATATGGCCATGAAATTTCCTACAAAGCCGTATGTTTCAAAAATTCAATGTTCAAAATCGATTTTAAAGACAACAGGAGCCAACCGGAACGGCCATGTGAATTTTATATGCCCTTACACTATCCAGCGGCTCGATTGTTTACTTTCGAATGAAATATAGATTTAAAAAAATATTGTTTCATTTAAAATACATTTTTGGATGTTATAACCAATTTTTAGACTTGCGACATTGAAATATTTGTACTTGCAGATATATATTTATTAACTTGGAAACTATTGAATTACTATTCGGAAATTTTAAAATTACTAACTGATCTTTTCTTGTCTTAAATCTCACTTATCTTCGTTCTTAGGGGCAGAGCTCGCGATATCAAAAGGAAGTGAGAATATTAGTGCACCAGGTCAACTGTCTGTTCGTCCATCGGAAGAAAATGAATTTCCATTACTCTCTAGTGGACGTAGAACTACGACCTTCGAACAACGATATCTTAGACAACCACCCCAACAGCCTTCTCGTCCATCCCAACAGCCGATTCATCCACCACAACAGCTTGTTCCTCGACCCGGACTGTTTCATCGTCCACCTACACTGTTGCCTTGTCCACCACCTTTTGATAGACGCACACGTTGGGCAGATGGCTTTTCAGCTTACTCTCCACCATGGTGGGCTAGACCACCACTACCACCACCACCACCAACACGACCACCATCGCCATGAAACTGCTAAGTCTAATGAAAAAAACAATATATATATATATATATATATATATATATATTAGTTTTGCACACGATTGAAACCCGAAAAAGCTTTAAATTTTCAATTTAAATTTATCATAATGAATCATCGTGAAAGCATTATATCTAATATTTTAAACTGTTGAATGGTCTACTATTTAAAAATATTAGAACATTGTTCGTGCTATGCGCACACTAATTACCCTTTCTTTAAAAAAAAGAACTCTGTTCGTTTTCCAACATTTTCTTATAGATTTTACAGAAAATCTTATATTATTTGAAAACATTATACATGATTTACAGAAGTTTTCTTATTATAGCCAGAAAATTCCAGTGAATTCAATATGAATGAAAATTTTTTCCACTAACAATTCTTTTTTTTGGTGGAAAATTAGTTTTTTTATTGAAAATAATTTTTTTAAACTAAAAAGTCAACTAAATTTTGTTTTGAAATTTTTTTATAGACATTTAATCTTTTCGGTAAAAAATTCATTTGTTTCCTTGAAAACTTTAATACTTCTACAAAAATTTAAGTTATTTGCTTAAAAACTTATTTTTCTATCTGAAAATTTAACTAACCTATTTTTTGCTGAAAATTTATCTTTTTTAGTTATAAATTTATCTATTTTGTTGAAATTGATAAGGACAGGCAGTATAGTTCAAGTTTTATTTAATCTAATAAGCGAAATCTGCTCCGTTTCCGTCACGTGGTATGACACCTTAGGGTAAAATTTTACGGTAGTTTTAAGAATTTAAGGGCTCATGCGTTTGTGATGTATTTTTGTCTATGATCTTGCCACGGATTTCTCACCAACGGAGGACAACAAGGAATTTTTTAACTTTGGAGATGCCTGTAGAATTCCTTGCTGCCGTCTCAAAGTTTAGAATCGAGGTTCAAAATTGAATCTGGTTCCCGCCTGCCCGTTTTTTGTCTCCAGTCACCCCAGAATCTGGCTTGAAATCTTTGGATTCCTCCAAAGCCAAGGACGACACCCGGGTTACTTTCCTAGTCTCTGGGAGTGACTACTTTGTCTAGGAGCGAAACCATTATTTTCACCAGTAATTCTTCCGAGAGACGAAGCCATCTCACATCCAGCTGGACCCTCTACGCTAAGATACTGGATACGAAATTCCAACCTATATCAAGACTCCTGAGATGGGATGAGAATCAGGTCTGGTCGTCTTAGATTTCGTGCTGTCAGGGCCAATGCGAAGTCCTCGATCCAGAGAGGATGAGAGTTTCCTCATTATCGGAAATGCTTTCGGATCTTTTCTGCCAACATTTTCTTTTTAAATTACAGACTTCCATATGAGTTGCACCTGCACCCTCTTCCAAGGCAGCAGCACTGCATAAAGCGAGCAGAGCAAAAATTTCACCAATCCCAGGACAACCCCGCGGAAGCAGCCAGTCCGCCGAGCGCTCGACAATCACCAAGGGAAGCTCGCTTTCGTTCAGCATCCACGTGTCGAAGCAAAAGAGTCTCGGTTTTCGATTGCGACTATGTTTTCAAAATTCCGGTTAAACTAAATTTTAGAGTAGATTCAGTGAAAGATTGAAGTGGAGGTAAGGTCAGCATTTGGTAATAAATGCGAAGCTTGGATTCCTCACGAATCCCCATGTTCATGGTTTGTTAGAGTTGATTAGTACGTCTAGATTAGTTAAGATTTTTTTTTATGGTCTCGCTTTGTCTTGAATTGTAGTCTTTGGTAAGTAGCAAAGTCTACGAACTGCTGTCAATCTAAAATTGAATAATAATAAGACCCCCCACCATTACTTATATCTTGAAACATGGTTCCGACCATGCGCTACCAAAATTTGTAAGCAGCTAGCGACCCCCCCCCCCCTTCCAGCCAACTTTGAATAAATATTATTCGTCATTTTAAACATAATCTCTGGACTAGTTATTTACGAGTAAAATTATTTTACGCCATGCGAATTTTCTTGAAAGGCTAACCCAACCCCTCTACCATTTCTCCTAATCGGACTGAGCATTTCGCGGGCTAACGTCTCTTCACAGGAGTGATTTTTTGGTGTGCGACCGTGGAATCAAATGCAGGCTCTATCGCTGGACACCAAGTAACGGCGTTATAACCAATCGTGTGAGCGTTAGCTATTTTTTTATTATCCCACGTATCACCATTGTTTGTCAATATCGAAATGGATCCATCCGAACTGACGCAGGCAAGTATCAATCCAAATTTGTGAGGGGCCCAAGCTATAGAATTCACGGACGAATGACATGTATGTTCATAGATTTTTGTCCACTCGCCAAGTTCTTTCCATATAATTACTTTCCTGTACAAAAAATAAAACATAAAGTCGATTAATAATAATAAATGTATTTGCCGTGTTTTTAGATTTTTAATTAAATTCTATTTTATTATGGCAAGACGAATTTGAACCGATACCTCCTCTTTACCCAAGAATTGCTTTAACCAATTCAACTAACGCAGCAGAATTTCATAAAGAATTTAAAAACACGGAAAACGCATTCGAATTAATAATATGTTAACCAAAAAGTCTTTCAAAAACATCGCAGGAAAGGCCTTTCGGTTGACCAAGTACACGGTTGCGACTCTCGCCTCGGAAGGGCCGCAGGGCGCGAGTTCTTAGTCATCATCAAAATTTGTAAGCAGCTAGCGACCCCCCCCCCCTTTCCAGCCAACTTTGAATAAATATTATTCGTCATTTTAACAATAATCTCTGGACTAGTTATTCACGAGTAAGATTATTTTACGCCATGCGAATTTTCTTGAAAGGCTAAGCCAACCCCTCTACCATTTCTCCTAGTCGGACTGAGCATTTCGCGTGCTAACGTCTTGCCCACGTTCCGGCGACATTTCAATTTTAAGTAGATTTGAGCGTACGGCTGGCCTATCCATGCCTTGGGCCCAACACTATCATAGCAGACTTTTGTATTTTTAGCATTTTTCAGTTTCCTTATTTTCTAACCTCTAATTAAAAAAATACATCACTATAACACAACAAATTTTTGTTTTTAAAGAAGATCTAAGATTATCCAGAAGATAATCGAACTAAAGGAAAAGATTCCAGCATACTCCGGAAGAAAAACATTTCCTCATTTTCACACAATGACAACAAAAAATTGAAACTATGAGATAGCAAATTTTATTTTTCAATACACGCCTACATTTCAAGAACTTCAATTTGAGCCATCCCCGACAAAATCAGTTTTACAGAAAAAGCTTGCAACATATAGTGGTAAAGAAAACGAAATTTCTGCATTGTTTATATATTTTAATCACTGATAACAAAAAATGACACTTTAACATAGCAAATTTTATTGTGTAATCTACATTGACATGTCAAATGCTTTAATTCGATCCATCTTCGAAAGAAATCTGACATGGTGGTCTAAAAAAAAGAATTTTCCTCATTTTTCTCATTTTTAACGCACTGATAACAAAAAAGCTATACTATGACATAGAACATTTTATTATACAATTCATATCTATGAACATATTAAAATATTCCATTTGAGCCATCCCCCAACAAAGCGGACTAAAAAAAAGCTTCCAGGATATAGTAGTCTAAAAACGAAAGTTCTTTTTCTTATTATTAACGTTATTACAAAACGTTATTTTGTAACGAAGTAGTTATAAAACTTCAAATTTAAGATAATTCAATCTGGCGTATGACGAAAGCGCTCACTAAACTCCAAGCGACCATTCCTCCACTTAAAAAACCTGATCTCACTTTCGCACTTAATGACAGCGACAAGGCAAATCTTCTAGCAAAAAACTATGAAACACACTTCTCCCCTCACGATTCCCCTTCAGATTCAGCCCATATTACTATTTGTGAAAAGGAAGTTGGAGACTTCCTTAAAAGCCCTTGTCAACCAAAAATTAGGCAAACAAACCCTAGGGAAATTTCCAAGTGTATCAAAACTACTAAGAGCAACAAGGCTCCAGGACCTGACTCTATCTCTGACTCGATTCTGAAAAAATTACCGGAATCATGCCTTATCGGTTTAGCCATTATCTTGAATGCCTGCTTTGACAACAATTACTTTTCAAACTCTTGGAAAACAGCTCATATCCTAGTCTTCGAAAAGGCAAGAAAAGACCCGTATCATCCCAATAGCTTCGACCCATTAGCTTACTAAACACAATGAGAAAAGTTATTGAAAAGATAATTCTCATTAGGATAAATAAACACATCGAGAAAGACAGCATCCTCAGACCAGAGCAGTTTGGCTTCAGAAAAGAACATTCCACACAACACATGATACTTAAACTCGTAAAAAATGTAACCCATAATTTCAGTTGCAAAAGGAACACAGGAACTGTCTTCCTCGATGTGGAAAAAGCATTTGATAGCGTATGGCACACAGGGCTACTAAAGAAACTAATCAATTAAAAATTTCCAGGTAAATTCATTCGCATATTGCACTCTTATCTCTCTAACAGAAAATTTTCAGTAAAGATAAATCACACTATTTCAGAAAAACTTTGCATCAAAACGGGTGTCCCCCAGGGCAGTATAATGGGACCAGTGCTCTTTATCCTTTACGTCAATGACATCCCAACAATGCACAGAGTTCTCCTGGGTATATACGCGGATGTACGGTCCTATTTGTATCCTCATGGTGCGATAAAACAATCCTAAGACTCCTTAATGAGGCACTTAGGATTGTAGAAGCATGGTGCAAATTATGGAGAATCAAAATTAACACATCTAAATGCGAAGCTCTACTATTCTCTGTTAAGAAACTCAAAGAACTATAGCCACCGCAAATGTTTGGACAACGAACAAACTGAAAAGATTCCGTGAAATATCTCGGCCAAAAAATACAAAAACGCAATAAATTTAACTTGCATATCAGAGACGTGAAGAGTATGGCTATGGGGGTCATCTATCGTTTACATGCGATTATTAATAGAAATTCAAGCAAAAAACCAGATTACGAGATTTTGATTTACAAAATGTTTATTAGACCCATTATTCAATATGCATGCACAATATGGGGAGGAACCTCCAGAACTAATATTAATCAGATCCAAATAATTCAAAATAAATTCCTGACACGCATCACGAAATCCCCCAGATATACTAAAAATTCTCTTCTACACAAAGAATTTAATTTGCCAACCATCTCAGAATACATTCATGAAACTGCCAAAAAATTCTACGAGAGAACAGCTAAATCCAAGCATGCACATATCTCGTCCTTAGGAGATTATCCTTATGATCTCTTGCGAAAGCATGTAAAACCCAAAGGCTTCCTCATGAAAGAAGCTTGAGTACATATTTTCTTGAAACCTATATATCCCCCCTACTCCCTTACTCTAAATTTCAAACATAGCACTTAGGTGTTTTAGATGGAGTGGTTTTTTCCCGCTTGCGGGATTGTTTTCCACACACAAATGCCATTTTCTGTTCTAGCCGTCATGCAGCTACCTATCCAATCGTGCAAAAATGCCCAGATGGGTCACGCACTTCAACTCTTTCATCCCGATCCTTTCCGCGGAAGAGACCATTAACCTGCAAGTGAAGCTGCGTGAGCGGCTTCGCCGCGCACGTCTGCCACAAGCGTGTGCTGGGTCTCACTGGAGTGGGCGATGGTCTGGGGCCCACCCCCCCTTTTTTTTACACATCTCGGCTCTTCCGAGATCCTTTAGTTATTGTCGAACACTCGCCCAAACCAGAAGAGGTCTAAGCATTTTGGAAAGAAGTCTACGAAGTCCAGCATCTACTGAAAGAAGACTTAAAGAACATAAATAGCTTTGAGGAGATGTGCAGCTCCCTCATAACACTTTAGGCGGAATGCCCACCTATCACGACCGAGAAAAAGAAAAATTTTCACCTCATATCTAAAGTTGGAAAAGCCTATTTCAGAAGGGCACACAGTGCTCCAGCCGAAGATTGGCAGCTTAGCTGACCCTAAGAATTACAGGCTAATAACTTATCTCAACGCATTATACAAGATTTTCACAGCTATTCTAAATGATAGGATTGTTCGGACAATCAGACGTGTGTGGCGAGAGATGTATGAACAACACGGCTTAAAGAAAGGCGTAGCAGGATATTGGGCGAACCTGCTCATCGATAGATATCGTGTCCCTTTTATTTTAAATTCCTCTCTTTTGATAGAAATTTTGGTCGTTTTTGTTTAGAGACGTACTTGCTTGATCAAAAATGAATTTTTTTGGTTGAGAATTCAACTTTTTGTTGAAAATTCGTCTTTTTTGATCAATTTACCCATCTTCAATTTTATATGAAAATCCTCTTTGGCTTGAAGTATCAACTATTACTTTTTTGTGGAGAATTCATCATTTTTGGTTGAAAATTAAACTACTTGCTTGAAGGTTGAACTACTTTTTTGATTCATAAGAGACAGTAAAATTTCCGCAAAACTTTCCTCCATCTAAATCCATTGGAAAATTGGGCACTTTGCATTTTACAATTGCACAACTTCAAAACTTCAGTAGGGATATATTTATAATTATGATACTTATGAAAATAAAAAATTGTTTAGTTCGCAAGAATTTCAGTTAAAAATTGATAACCTTACCTGTACGTCAGGATAGGATGCCAATATCAACATTATATACTGAAGACTAACTGACACAGTGTCATACGCCTATAATTGCATAACAATTTTACATGGCAATTAATAACTATTTGTTGTATTATTTAAAAAATTAAAAGTTTACTTTAGAAAAAACCAGTATAATTACCGCTACTATCATTAAGTTTATTTCGTCACAAATGTGTTTATCAGAGAATTTATGTTCATCCGGTAGGTCTAAGAGTATATCCAAAAATCCTTTTCTTTGGTTCGCAACTTCATCTGAAAATTCAACCGTTAATTAATCATATATCGACGCCTTCATTCCATACCGCTCCACGTCGACTTTAAGCGGTTTACAGCAAGTTCTATGGAAAAGCATGGTACCCATAGTACCATAGCATCGCTCAAACGCGCGGATTATGAATCCTATACTTGTAGGTATTTTTATAATATAATTATATTATTACCTTTTTCAACTTCATCGGGGTTTTCCAATTTAATTTTTTTCTTTGCAATTATCTAAAAAAATTGTCAATAAGTATTGTATTTCGATACGAACTTAGTTAAATTCAATTACAAAATTTGAATTATATTGTACATTGCTTACAGAATGTGCTGTAGTATGCATCCAGGTAATGCATTTGTAAAATTCCTTTGACATGTCGGTTAAATTGAAAATTATATCTGGATGTAACCAAGGTCTGAAGATTCGCGCCATTGTCAGTTCCATGGTTCTGTTAATAGTTTAATATAATAATACAAAAGTGTAATCGAAAGTAACGTAACCGTTTCCTATCTACGGATATCACAATGGAAGGGTCGCAGTACAGAACTAGGTAACAAACAAAAACGGAATTTTCCAGTAGAGAGAAATAAAATGTCTATAAAACCGAAATCAACAGTTAAAGAAAACACAAAATTTGACTTCCGAGCTGAAGTGTTTCTAAATTGATACCAGAACAGTATGGTTGAAAAAAAATTATTCAGTTGCGAACAAAAGAATGTGAAACTTTACAATCTCGAAGTGACAGGAACCAAAAATTGGAACAGGCCTTGAAATAGGCTCGCTTACGGATCACAATAAAATGTGCAATTTTCAGTTTAAACAAAAAGTAAAAACTTTCTCCCGAGATTTGGACGTGCTATATTGGGTGGTAAGGTGAGTGTGATTAGAAAAAGTTAACCAATTCCGAGTAAATCATTCAAGAATTTAGAGGTTCAAACCTGGGTTTTGAAAATCGTATTTGGATAGCGAGTGAAAATCTATTTTTCAATTTAAAAGAATAACAAAAACTTTCTACCGAGATATGGGGAAGATGAATAAGGATAAAAGAGTTTTTAAACAGAAAATGATTCTGTTCCGGATAAATAAAGATTTGGTGTGACGGTATCGCAATGTAACACAAGATTTTTCGCTGAAAGGTCTATAAGGAGAAGAAAGCTATATGTTTCGTTATGAATGAACAGTGGTAATTTTAAGAAATATTGTTTCCAATAACAAGAAAAAAAGTAAAGCTAGGCAATGAAAAAAAGGGGATAGCTTTGAGAATCTATTTATCGCGATGATTATCACTTTTTGTGTCTCGCATAGTTTTGCCGGAAGATGGAATTATTTATTTTTTATACTAATTTTCACGAATAAAACAAAAAACGTGCGTATTATAGAAAAATTGTTTGAAAAATGTATAGAACTTTCTCAGATGATCAATTTCTTCTATTAATATTTTATCTTATTTTGTACAGTTTTGCCGGAAAATGGAATTTTTCATTTTTGATATTATTTTTCATGATTGAAATGAAAAATATGTATCTGTTTAAAAAAATAGTTCCAACAATATTTTTCCATATTTTTGAGATGAACAATTTTTTTCATATCTGCTGTATTTTCAGGCTACAAGGACAATGACAATAGAGAATTTCTAATATTTCAAGACAGTAGTTAAATTTTCAACCAATGAGGTGAATCTTCAGAAAAAATAATGTTTAATACAGTAGTTGAATTTTTAATCGGAAACATGAATGTAAAAAAAGTTTAATATTGAATAAAATATTTTGATTTCCTAACAAACTGCTGTATTTTCAAGCCAAAAGTACAAATTTTGTACAAAAAAGTTAATTTTCAAACAAATAGTTAATCTTCCAACCGAAAAAGGATAATTCTCAACAAAGTACATGAATTTCCAATCACATAGTTAAATTTTCAACTAGAAAACAATTTTTAATGGAAAATGTCAATTTTTAACCAAAACTGGAACAGGGTGAATGTCACAAAAAAAATTTCAAGTTCCCCGTAGACTATTAGGCGTTTCAACAGAAGTGTTACTAATTAGGTTTAAAAAAATTCAATAGTGTAATTAAATTTTAAACCAAAGAGGCAAATATTCAAACATGCATGAAATCGAATTATGTGAATTATGTGAAATAAATAATTTCAAGCAAAAAAATTAACTTTGAACAAAAAATGGTTGGATGTTCTTATTTGATTGTATCAGTTTCGTTTTCATTTGAGTGAAAAAACAAAAAAGCGGGCTAGAAACAATAATTTCCTTATACCTGGTTACACATTCAGTATAATGTGTGTACATTTTTGAGTCGGAAGTTTCCGATATGCCCATATTACTTTCTAAAAGCATAATAAAATGATAATAAAATTAAAAAACCCTGCAACAAATGTTCATAAAGAAAATGTAATTATTTACCATTTATCTTAACTTTACTCTTACCCAAAGCAACGCCTAAAGAAAAAGATATCAGATAGGGCCCAACTTGAAATTCACCTCCATCCAGTTCTTTTTTCATTTTTTTAACCATTGATTCTGAATGTTTATTGAAAATGTGCAAAAATGTTCGAAGAGTTTGAGGACTAAAAGCAGGTTGAATTAATTTACGATGAGCACGCCATACTGGAACTAATGGGTACAAAATAAAAGTATTAGAATCTTATGAATTAATTAATTTGGGTACATTGATATTTTTTTAACCATTTTTCATCTTTATCATATCTCTAATAAAATAATACAATTTTGGCTATATTATTTTTAAATGAATTCAGCAAATCACAAACGTTTTTTAATGCTTTTTATATCAATATTTTGACTTGCTTTTCAATCAGCCTTTAAATTTAGAAAAATAAAATCTGATAGTCATAAAATGTTAATATATTTTTCAATTTTTGGACGTTAATTTTTATTAGCAATATGACAATGATATTAAATTGGTTTGAAATATCAATGTATCAAAAATGTCGTTTGTTTTACATATATGTATTTGTATTTATTTATATTTATGGGAATTACCTGGAGCAAGGAGCAATGAATTACCCAAAGAGGGCCGAATGAATTTGTATAAATCAGCTTTCTCCATGCTTTTCGTACTTGTTAAAATAGTCTTGAAGCAATATTTAAAAAATTAATAGCAAATAAATTCTATATTTCTCAACTTTATACTTACTTTCAGTTGATCAGGTTCGTAAATTCCGACAACCAATATATTGCCCAGCCACCCTCTGCATGGCGAAGCATATTGTTCAGCAATATCCAAGATTGCATGGTATACACCTGAAAAAAGAACATTCTTTCGGGCTTCATTTTTGGCTACTTTTCGACATTTTATGCCTGAAAAATTGCAATAACACTTTCTAATCAAGCAAAATGTTTGTTTTAACATTGCCTTGGCATGTACCATCGTTTTCGAAAGAGACAAATTTTTTATTGTAGACAATTTCGATAATATTGTAATTTTTTATATTTTGGTCTGAATTTAAAAATAAAATTGCGATAATTTCTAAACATTTTCGACATCCAGCGAAACATTTGATGAAAATTTCTAAAACTATCGAAATATTAGCATATATCACATATATTAAATATTATCATATCATCACCATAGATGAGGACTCATGTCACATGAAATCCCTCGAGAAAAACTGGAAATTTCGATCTTTGAAAATTAAAACTGGATTTTTTAAAAACAGCTTGAACAAAGATTTTCTTTTTTGTTGGAAAATATTTGTTAGGCATCCCAAATACGAAATCAGAAAAAAAATTTTGGTGTTTGCACATTCGTGTTAAGTCATTTTGACCGAATTGTGAGAGTAGATTGAAATGTAAGACACCTAAGCAAACTCTTGAATATTTTGGTTGGAAAATACTTTAAAAGAGCACAAATATTGAATAATGACAGTTTTGTTGAATAGAATAAATATAAATTTTGTATATTAATTCAAAAAAATTACCAGAGGAATCCTTTCCAATAAAGCTAAGAGCATTTCCTATAATAGGTAACGCCATCGGCCCAGGCAATTTGGCAGCATGTTTATAAAATTGAATATTTTTTACGTAGTCAAAGAGCAATATTAAGATGAAACTTGAAATACCGATACAAAAATAAAAGATCACCGTCATTTTTACGAATCAGACAAACTGTTAATTGCGAGAATCAAAATAAAACTGAGGCTTTCGCACGCAATTTGCTTTTATACGTACGAACAACTCTATAAACATGAATTTTTTTCAATAATAAGCAATCACAAGTCAGGAATATCGGAATCTGTAAGCGATAATTTGATTTTAATTATTCTTGGTAAAACTATACTGCTATATGAGAGATATGTTGGGCCCAAAGGATTTTAGAACATTTTCAAAATTTTGTGTGTTACACCATATTGCATTTTTGTGTTGGCTTTTTTTTGAATAATAGACATTTCTAAAACCCGATCATTAAATTTTAGTGAAATTTTGATGTATAAGAGACAAAATTATACAATTCCAAACGATAAAATAATTAATAAACAATTTGGAGATTTTTTCCGAAAAAAGTCTAAACAAATTTTCGATTCAATTTTTCGTGAAATACCCCTCTTCTAATTGTTGATAACTTAAGATATAAAGATTCCTCATGAAATCACCCTTTATATATAAAAAAAACAATATTGTATTTTTGAGTTGAAAATTCATCTCTTTTTGGTAGAAAATCTTTTTTGGTTGAATATTCAACTATTTTGTTGAAAATTCGTTTTTTTTTGGTTGAAAACTAATTTTTTTAACTGAAAATTTAACTATTTTTGTTGAAGATTTATAATTTTTATTGAACATTTATCGTTTGGGTTGACAGTTTAATTATTTTGTCGGAAATTGATATTTTTTGAATTGAAAATTGAAATTTTTTGGTAAAAAACTAATTCATGGTTTAAAATTTACTCTTTTTGGGTAAAAATTAACGTTTACTGTCGAAAATTCGGCTTTTTGATAGAAAATTTAAATTATCGGTTGAAATTCATCTTTCTTTTTCAACTTGAATTATTAATTATTAATTAATTATTAATTAATTAAATTGACTTATTTTGTTGAAAATTTATCTTTCATGGTAAAAGGCAGTAATTGAACATTGACAGTAAAAAGTAGACAATGGTACTTGGATCGTAAGAAACAGCAATATAAAAACTCGGCAGCAAAAAGTGGACTTGTTAAATAATATACGCGCGTGTATTATAGCAGCGTCCTCTTAATTTAAAATTTAAAATCTACACAAATGAAAAAAGTGAATTTCTAATTTTATCGATGACCGATAATTATTTTGATTTATGTATTTTTACTATCAATAAAAGCGGCTAACCTGCATTGGTAGAAATCGTGGTAGCGGCCTCTTGATTTAAAATTGAAATCTACAGAAGTAAAAAAATGAATTCCTAATTTCATCGATCACCGTTCATTATTCTGATTCATTTGTATTTACTATTACTTTTAATAAAAGCTCTAGTCTTTCTATTCAATAAGTTGGATACGCAATAATTATGTAAAATAAATAATATTCTTCACTGAATTATCATTCTGCTTGATACATAAAATGGATTTCATTCATTTTTATAACTTTATTTAATGTAGGTATGTAAGTTATAACTGACTTTCTCAATACACGACATAAAATGGAGGATTAATTATGGACTTAAATATCATTTCACATATTTCAAGGGCTTTTTGCAGATTAAAGTACAATTTATAGGATTGCAAAAAATTTCTTAAACTTCATAAGGATTTAAAAAATATTTCATAGGATTTAAAAGGGCTTAGGGTATTCCAAAAGATTTTAATGAAATTATTTTAAGTGATTTAAACGGATTTAATTAGAAATACAAAATTCAAAAAGCGATATATCGATTCTATAAATTGCAGAAAAGTTCACAAAAATTCAAGGGACTTTGTAGGATTTCAAAGATTCGAATCTAATTTCAAATATTACGCTTAATATGCAGCTTGAAAGAATTCCCTTGAATTTTGACAGATTTAAAAGGATTTCATAGGACTTATAATATTTTGGGATATTGAAAAAGATCCCATGGGTTTTCAGAGGATCTCCGAGATTTTCAAATATTTCTCGTATATTTTAAGAGATTTCAAGAAATATCATAAGATTTCATGCAAATTCACGGAATATCAAAGGATTTTATTATATTTTAATAGATTCTGAAGAACTTATTAGCAAGAATTGAAGGACTTTAAAGAATTTCAAAGATTTTCAAATATTTTGAATAGAATTCAAGAATTTGAAGTGATTTCAAAGGATTTTAAAGATTTTAGGGTATTTTGAAAGATTTCGAGCAATTTTGAAGTGCTTAAAAAATGTCAAGGTATTTAAAAATATTTTGAATAATTTAATATATTATAGGGTATTTCCAGGCATTCCAAAGAATTTTTAAAAATATAAAGAAATTTGAAGGAATTCACAAAGTTTTTAATGCGTCTTTTCGCGTTAATAATAATTGATCTTTTCTAGTTGAAAACAGAAATATTGGTTAGAAATTTATGTATTTTGTTTGAAATTAATATTTTTTGGTATCTTGCTTGAAAACTCACCTTTTTTGTTTGAAAATGCAGCACTGTTTAGTTAAAAATGAGTCTGCTAAGTTGAAAATTCATGTACTTTGTTAAAAAATTCATCTTTTCCGTAGGTAAATAATTCTTCTTGGTTAAAAAATCATCGTTTCTTGACACGAAATTATCATCTTTGTTGAAAATTCCTCTTTTTTGGTTAACAATTCAAGGTTTGGTTAAAAATTCATCGATTTCAAATTAAAATAATTTTTAGTTGAAATATCAACTAAAACATGTTTTGTTGAGAATTAATTTTTCTGGTTAAAAAATAAATGATTTGGTTTTAGGCTGAATTTCTTTGTAAGAAGCTTTTTTTTTTGTCTCTTTGAAGATTCATAATTTTAATGGAAAATTCAACTATTTGCTTGTAAATCAACTTTTTGTTGAAAAATCATATTTTTGGTTTGAAATTCAACTATTTGGGTAAAAAATTCAACTATTTGGTCAAAAATTCATCTTTTTGCGTTAATAATTTGACTACCGAGTTAAAAGTTGATCTACTTTGTAAAAAATCATTTTTTTCTATTCACCTATTTTGTTGTCTATTATTATATTTTTGGTACGGAAATCATTACTTTTGGTTAAAAATTGTACTATTTAGTTGAAAATTGATTAATTATGTCGAAAGTGCGACTTTTTCATTTAAAAATTCATTTTATTGGTTAAAGTATCATCTTTCTGGTCAAACGAAGAAATTTTGTTGTTGAAATTTCATTATTTTTAAACAACCATAACACTGGTTTACAAAAAAAAAAGGTGAGGACAATTTGACGAGACCACTTTATCCTTATGTATTTTGACGCGCTGAATACGAATCCGAGGTCTATTTACCTCCATCATGTCAGGTTCAAGGTCATTTCAAGGTCAAATACAGGAAATTCATTAGAAAAAAAATGTTTATGATTGCAAATTTAACTTTTAGCTTCAATATACCTTTAAAAATTCAAATATTTGTTGAAAATTCATTTATTTTGTTAGATATTTAAAATTCATGAGTTTTAGTGAAAATTAATCTTTCTTGATAGAACCATATCTTTATGGTTGAAAATTAGACTTTAGGGTTCAATATTCCTTCAATAGTTAAAAATTTGGTTAAAAATTCATTTATTTTTTTGAAAATTTCCAATTCATGAGTTTTGGTAAAAATTATCATCTTTCAATAGAAAAAAATCTTTATGGTGGCAAATTTAACTTTTAGGTTAAATATTCCTTTAAAAATTTAAATATTTGTTGAAAATTTATTTTTTATCTTGTTAAAAATTCTTGAGTTTTTGTAAAAATTAATCTTCTTTGATAGAAAAAAATCTTTATGGTAAAAAATTTAACTTTTAGGTTCAATCATCCTTCAAAAATTAAACATTTTGTTAAAAACTAATTAATTTTTTTGAAAATTTCAAATTCATGAGATTTGGTGAAAATTATCCTTTTTTAATAGAAACAAATTTTTATGGTTGCAAATTTAACTTTTAGGTTGAATATACCTTTAAAATTCAAATATTTGTTGAAAATTTATTTATTTTGTTAAAAAATTTTATTTCATGAGTTTCGGTGAAAATGAATCTTTTTTGATAGAAAAAAAATCTTTATTATTGAAAATTTAACTTTAGGTTCAATATTTCTTCAATAATTAAAAATTTGGTTGAAAATGCATTTTTTTTTAATTTCAAATTCATGAGTTTTGGTAAAAATTATCCTTTTTTAATAGAAAAAAATCTGTATGGTTGCAAATTTAACTATGAGGTGAAATAATCCTTTAAAAATTTCAAACTTGGTTGAAATTTTATTTATTTTGTTTTAAATTTAAAATTCATGTATTTTGGTAAAAATTAATCTTTTTGGCAGAAAAATGATCTTTATGGTTGAAAATTTAACAATTATATTAAATATTCCTTTAAAATTTTATATTTAGTTAAAAAATCATTTCTTTGATTAAAAATGTAACAATTAGATTAAAAATTCATTTAAAAATTCAAAATTTGCTTGAAAATAAATTATTTTTGTTGAAAATTGATGTTTTTTGTAGGAAATTAATCTTTTTGGTTGAAGATTCATTTTCTTCGTTGAAAACTAGCTTTTTCACTGAACATTATTTTCTTTAGCCGAAAATTGATCTATTTTGTTGAAATTTTTCTTTTTTTTTGCTAGAAAATTCATTTTGAAGGTTGAATATTTAACTGTTTAGTTAGAAGTTGGTTTTTTTGTTTGAAGATTCATCCTTTCAGTTAAAATGCATTTCTTCGATTACAAATATAATTATTTTGTTGAAAATTCGTTTTTTTCGGTTGTTTAAAACTATTTTTCTGACTAAAAGTGTAGTTATTCCATTTTCGCTAGAAAATTGATTGAACATTCATATAAATGAATGTTATTTGGTAAAGAATTAATTTTTCTGGTTGAAAATTCATCTGTTTAGTTGAAAATTCACTTCCCGTCTTTTTGCTTTGAAAATTAAATTATTGTGACGGAAAGTGCATATTTTTGGGTTTCAATTCAAGTTTTTTCTCAAAAATTCCTTTTTTTTTAGTTTGAAAATTAGCCTATTTTGATTAAGGATTCAAAACAGTGATTGAAAATTCGTTTTTGTTTCATTTAATTTAACTGCTTTTGATTGAAAATTAAAATATTATTTGGTGGAAATATCAACTATTACACTTTTTGTTTGGATTTTTTTTATTGACGATTCACTACTTAGTTTGAAAATTTACCTATTTTTTTGAAAATATCCTTTTTTCTTCTTTTCTTTTCTTGAATCTTAAATAAGTTTTCTTAAATCTGGATGATTTTCGCAAACAAAAATCAAATTTTTAATTCTAAATCTTTAAACTTTATACCAGTTTCGATAGCAAAATTACAACATTTTTAATTTGAAAAATTTAAAACTTGGATAATTTTTAATTAATCATTTTAAAAATTAAAAACTTTTCAATTTGAAAAATGTATGATTAAAAATTCTTAAATTTGAATAATACCATTGCAAACTCTTGAATTTTAGAGATGTATAAATACAAATTCTTAAATTTTGATGATTTTGGAAATCAAAATTCAGGTTTTCAATATTCTAAATCTTCCAAATTTAATGAATTTCGAAGAATAAAACTTGAAACTGGCATATATTTTTATTTTTTATTTTCAAAACTAAAAACACTTTCAATTTTGACAGATTTACAGTAACAAGTTTTAACTGAAAATTCTTGAATTTTGAAATTATGGAATTACAAATTATTCAATTTTTAAGGTTTATATTTCAAAAGTAATAATTTGGAACACTTTTTTACAGTTTAATTTTGAAGATTTAAAATTGAAAACTCTTAAATTGGGTAACTTTTTAAATCAGAATGTAAATTGTACAAATTCAAAAACTCTGCAATTTTAACGATTTACAATTTGAATATCTACAATTTTGAAGATGTGAAATTGAAAAATCTTGAATTTTAAGGATTCATTATCAAAAATTCTGAAGATTTGATGATTCTGGAAAGCAATAGTCAAGTTTTTAATTTCAAATCATTCAAATTGAAAAAATTTTGAATGTAATTAATCCAATTTATGGACATTTTTTATTGTGAATTTTCTAAATTAAAAAATATTTTTAATTTTTAAGATCAAAATTCAAAAAATTTCAATTTCAACGATTTGCAATTTTATAATTCTTCAATTTTGAATAGTTTCAATATAAAACTCTCACATTTTAAAAAGTTACAATGGAAATATTTTTAATTTCGAACCTGTATGAATAAAAAATTTCAAATTTTGATCATTCAAAAGATCAAAAGTCCAGTTTTTAATTCTATATCTTCCGAATTAAAAAAATTTTTAATGTGAACTATCAAAATTCCAGAAAGAGTTAATGAAAACTTTTCTATTTTAAAAATGAATAATTCAGTGTTTCATAATTTTGATGAACTAAAATAGAATATCCTTGAATTTTCAAAATATAGAATTGCAAATTATTCAGAGAGCAAGATTTATAATTCAAAGATATATAACATTGAACGTGTTTTTTTTTTATGATTCAGTTTTGAAGATTTGAAATTGAAATTTATTCAATTATATAAATTTGCAATGGCAAGTCCTATGTTCAAAATTGCAAAATAAAATAACTCGTTCCGAAAAATTGTTTATAACAATATGAATTGCTATTAAATGGCAATGCATGAAGAAAACTGAAAATTCAGCAAATATCTGTTTTATGTTTAAATAATAATAATGTCTTACAATTAAAGAAATTTAGGAAATTATTATATGATGAAAATTTTCTTCCATGTGTTACGTCTGAGATAAGACTCACTTACATCATTATAAAATAATTAATCCTAAAACTTACGCTACTTCCTCTTTTTTTTATTCTAAATTTGTAAAAAAAAAATAGAAAACATGCATTGGGGAACAAGTAAGACGAAAGGTTGAGACAATCGAATTAAAGATATACAATTATGTTTATTTAATATGAAACCTACAAATGTGTAATGTCCAAAAATTGATTCATTTAATGGTTTTAAATTGGTTTTCACAACATGGAACTCGCAGAATTTCACAGAAACCTCCTTTTGGTGTCCAGCCTTTAAAAAAAAGAAAAAGACTTTAGTGACTAGATTTTAAATCAATTAGAAGGAGAAATTAAAGATAGCAATAGTGGATAAAAAACTTTCCGAAGATTTCGCTGATTGTTGATTGGAACGTTAGTAATACTTTATTTTCTGGTTGTGAAGGTGGTCAGTTCTTCTGGATCCCCTTGGAGAAGTTTAGGAATGCTGGCAAAGGATACTGCTTCCAGAATTGGGTTGATCTTTCTTGTTGGTCTATTGTATACTCGTACAAAAGATGGTTGCAGAACTTCTTGGGAGGATTTTCTTGAGTTCAAGGGGGTCACTGACTTTAGTTATGGTTTTAGTTTAAAACTATTTTATACTTGTTCTTTAAGGTTTAAACTGAACGCACTGATTATAAGTGTTTTATATTTTAAGACAGTTTTACTTTTTTCTAAGTTCACTGATTTTATGTTTTTCAAAAAGGAGTTTCACTTCTGAAGAATTTGAAATTGAAGATCTTCAGAAGAGTTTTGGGCAGCGATTTGACGGTAGAAATAAGCTTGATATAGGGATGAGTGGGGTATGGTGTCGGTGCGGGACACGGTGACTATTACAAATAACGCCCGTATTTTTTGATATTCATATTAGTTTTTCACATAAGATAGTTTTCTCTGTTTAGAGAAATAGTGATTTGATGCAATTTCTCTTTTAAAATTCGCGTTAGAAGAGTAATCATGAAAAAACAGTTTTGGCGGAAACCGATGAAAAAGTCTTTGGCTGAAATTGAGCACTTACAGCATATTTTGACTACTTAAAGCTTGCAAATGTTAGATTCTAATGAGTAAAGTATTTTATTTAACTTCTGGTATCATGATTTGTTTCTATAAACATTTTAAATGTATTAAAATTAATTAAATCTTGAGCCGTCACATACGGGGCATGACGCCGCGCCGCCGCGTGCCCATGTATTTCAGCAGGGAGTGAGAGGTTATAACTGCTTTCGCCACATACTTTACTTTGACTGACAATAAAACATTAAATTAGTGTTGAAAATACCTGGAATAATTTTTTTTCGTTATATTACACTTTCCAGAATTATTATATTATATAATTTTTATTTTCCAATGTTCATATTGTTTAAATAAACGGCAATTATATGACGGTCTCCGTGCCCCAATGTATGGGGTACGCTGACTGAAATGTAACATCCATCAATAATTGAATATCAAATAATGAAGAAATTGAAAAGCGGTTCGGAGTAATAACATATGTTTCCTTGTAATGTAAGCTTCACCTTAAAAATGCACATATCATATTTCAATCATAATTCATAGGGCATTAAAGTCAAAGCGAGACACCATACCCCACTCTCCCCTGACACTTCGAAACGTGGGTATGGATAGGCAGAAATTCGATCAGGGGTGGAAAAATAGTCCCTTCTTGGACCACTTTCTGATAAAATTTATGGCATTTTTGACACAGACCCTGGGATATTGCATAGGTGGGAGGCCGCGTGCCGATGTTTGCTATGCATTTTCTTGAGGGGTAGTCGGCCGCCACATATCATTATGTCGTTTATGGCCTTTTCACCAATTGGGCCATAGTAGATGGGCCTCATGTGTTCTTTAGTGGGGCTTCCGATCTTCTGATTGGTTGTGACGTCAATGACCGCGCATTCACATTTATATGACTTGATATTTCTTAGACTTTGACATAGAATATATAATATGATTCAGAATATGAATATTAAATGTTTATAACAACAATAATTGGTAATAATTGATTATGATGGCTAATTATAAGATATATAAAGGTTAAATTATAAATAACGCAGTCTTCGAATATATATGAAGTGATTTATGTATCTATTGTCGGTACGTTAAGGTGCTTCATATTTGCGGATCATCCTTCAGTAGTCGATAAGTGTTGTTCGGAGAATATACTTAAAGAATACTCTTATGATGATGATAAATTATAGGTTGTGAATATTTTATATAATTGATATTGATGAGTGGTTATTATTATAAATAAGTAAATATTATGTATATGTAACGGACACAGGCGGTGATACTTCAGTAGTCGATAAGTGTCGTTCAGAGCATATATCTAAAGACTACTCTTATGGTAATGATAAATTATAGGTTTTGAATATTGTATATAATTGATATTGGTAAGTGATTCTTATTAAAAATAAGTAAATATTATGTATATATAATGATCACAGGCGGTTATACTTCAGTAGTCGATAAGTGTCGTTCAGAGAATATATTCAAGGAATACTCTTATATGGTAATGATAAATTATAGGTTCTGAATATTGTATATAATTTATATTGGCCAGTGATTATAATTATAAATAAATCAACATTATGTATATGTAACGGACACAGGCCATGACACATGTAGAGTCAGTGTAGTAATTCTGTTACGTTTTTGAGAAAATATCTGTGAAAAGAGCAAAATAGGTGGTAAAAACATTTAAAGTGATGGTGTTTTCTCATATTTAAACATAAATAAAGAACACCTTTTTTTGTGTCTCAATCAATCTCCACAGAACTCTTTACAATTCAATCAGCTGCAATTTGGACGAAGAAACTCTAAAATCGGGTAAGAAATACAACCTCTAGAACTTTTTGAATCCCAATTTCCTATGTCACCACACTGGGCAGCATCACATTCAAGGCCTGGAAAGGAAGGCCTGGAAAGGAAAGTGGGGAAGAGGAGAGTGTGGGTAGGGAGGAGAAGTAGGAGAATTTATAGAAGGGGATTATGGTGGGTTAAGTACAGAACGGAAGCATGAGGATAAGGGGAGTTCAAGCAAGGATAGGAGGGGGTCGATAAGATCGGATCGGGCAGAACAAGATAGGATAGGATAGGCTATTATAGAAAGGAGTGACAAGAGAGGGTGAGTGAGAGGGAAAGGGAAAATAGTGATAGGAGGAACGGTGATGAGAGAAACGAAATTAAGTGAGGTGAAAAGGAAAGAGAAGTGGGGATAGGGAGTGGAAGGAAGAGAAATTACGGGAGGGGGATATGAGGTTGGGCAATATGATATGTTAAGTGGAAAGGGGAGTATGGGGATAAGAGAAGAGGAAGTGAGGGTAGGAGGAGGTCGATAAGATAGGATCGAATAGTGTAGGGTCAGATAGGGCAAGACAGGACAGGCTAGGCTATTATAGAAAAGAGTGGCGAGAGAGGGTGAGTTAGGGCGGAGAGTAAATGGTGATAGGAGGAACGGTAATAATAGGAAGGAAGTTAGGACAGATGTGTCAAGAAAAGGGAAGTGGCGATGAGGAGGGAAAGGAAAAAGAAATTACGGGAGGGAATATAAGGTTGGGGAATATGACAAGTTAAGTGGGGGAGGGAAGTATGGGGAAGAGGGGAAAGGTAGTGAGAGTAGGAGGGGGTCTATCAGAAGGAGGAGAAAGAGAGGAGGAAGTTTGTTGTCTAAATTTTACGTTAATTTTTTTAAAGCATTTTGTAGGTACTAATTTTTGCTAGAAGGCTAGCATTCTAGCCGTTCGATTTTAGGGAAAAGTTGCATTTCACGGTCGAATTGCTATCATGAATGAAATGAGGTCGCATGAAGTCTGCTTTTAAAAGGCACAAGTGGGAGGAAGGGTAATTCAATCGGATTCTGTCCTTTTCTCTTCCACCTCGACTATTGATAAAGCTTTCTATGGATAATATAGAGCCTTTGTGAAAAAAATCTTGATAATTTCTATGATGCAGGTGATGCTATTAAAAATCCTAAATGACGGCTGCTCAGATGTGTAAAAGAAAAAGATAAATTTACCAAATTCTATAACGGAAGCCCCTGAAATTCAGCAAGATGAGCACGTTTTTCTTGAGAAACTACACAGTGCAGTAGTGAAGCTCTGCAAAGTAAAAAAATAAATAAATAAACTAATCAGGCGCTCGATAGTCGAGGTTCAAAGAAGATTTACTCTTCAAAAAGAAATTACTCTCTATATGCTAAATTATATTGAAGAAGAAAGTTTAAGTTAATGCTTGAAACATGAGGGTCTCGAAGGAAGAGGAAGAAGCAGCTGCTAGAATTTCCCTGTGGAAGGGGAATGGAATTGAAATGGATAAAGAAGAGAAGGAAGGAAGGATAGGACGGATAGGAAGGAGGGAAAGGGTTGGGCACGATCGCGCGGAGACATTTCTGCATTCAAAGCAGCTGGAAATCAATGATTTAAAAGAAAAAGGGTTTCAAGTGAATTCAATATTACGAGACTGCAAATTTCCCAAAAGTGCTCTTATACCTACATACGAGTACAGCTTGACGAAGGAAAAACTGCGCCAATAAAAATAAGAATTTACACCCTCAATATACAGCATCCATTTAAAATGTAGTCAAGTTGGATTGTTAGTATATAATGCGATTAGATTGGATTGTGGACTGTGGATAGCGAACTGGTTTATATTGTAAACTTGTGGATTGGATTGAATTAGCTAAGAATGTGAATTGTGCATTGCAGATTTTGGATTGTAGATTGTGGATTGTGAATGTTTGATTTTTGATAGCGAACTGGATTAGATTCTAAATTTTTGGATTGGATTTCGGATTGGATTGTGGATTTTGGATGGTGAACTGGATTATATTGTGAATTCGTGGATTCGATTGTGGACTGTACATTGTAGATTGTGGATTGTAGATTGTGGATATTGCATTTTGAATAGCGAACTGGATTAGATTGTGAATTCGCGGATTGAATTTTGGATTGGATTAGATTAGAATACGAATTGTGAATGGTGAGTTGTAGATTTTGGATTGTAGAATGTGTATTGTGGATTGTCGATTTTGTATTTTGGCTAGCTAACTGGTTTACATTGTCGATTTGTGGATTGGGTTTTGGATTGGATATTGAACTGGACTATATTGCAGATTTGTGAATTAGATTGTTGATTGTGGATTTCACATTGTAGATTGTGGATTGTGGATATTGAATTTTGAATAGCGAACTGGATTAGATTGTAGATTTTTGGATTGCATTTTGGATTCGATTAGATTGTGAATTGTGAATTATTGTACATTTTTTATTGTAGATTGTGTATTGTGGATTGTGAATTTTGGATTTTGGATAGCGAACTGTTTTGGATTGCAGATTTGTGGATTGGGTTTTGAATTGTATTGTGGATTTTGAATAACGAACTCGACTATATTGTAGATTTGTGCATTGGATTAAATGAGAATGTAAATTGTGGCTTGTAGATTTTAGATTGTAGATGGTGGATTGTGAATTTCGGATTTTGGATAGCGAACTTGATTAGATTCTAGATTTGTGGATTGGATTTTGGACTGAATTGTTAATTTTGGATAGTGAACTGGATTATATTGTAGATTTGTGGATTAGATTGGGGATTGTACATTGTAGATTGCAGATTGTAGATATTGGATTTTGGGTAGAGAACTGGATTAGATTGTGAATTTGTGGATTGAATTTTGGATTGGATTGGATTATATTAGAATGTGAATTGTGAATTAAAGATTCTAGATTGTAGATTGAATATTGTGCATTGTGCATTTTGGTTTTTGGATAGCGAACTGCTTTAGATTGTAGATTTGTGGATTGGGTTTGGATTGTGTGTTTTTGATTGTGAACTGTATTATATTGCTGATTTGTGGATTAGATTGTGGCTTGTACATTCTAGATTGTGAATTGTGGATTGTTTATTCTAGATTGTGGATTGTGTATTATGGATTTTGGATAGCTAACTGGATTAGATTGTAAATTAGTGGATTGGATTTGGATTGGATGGTGGATTTATGATAGTGGATTAGAACATATTGTAGATTTGTGGAATACATTGTGGATTGTGTATTCTAGATTATGGATTTTTGATTGTGGATTTTGGATAACAAACTGGATTAAATGATATATTTGTGGATTGGATTGAATTTAGGTTGGATTCTGGATTTTGGATAGTGAACTGGCTTACATTGTACATTTGTGCATAGGATTAGATTGTATTTAAGATTGGATTATGCATTGTAGATTGTAGATTGTGGATTGTATTATGGCTGGTAGATTGTAAATTATGGATTGGATTGTGGATTGTAGATTTTAAATTGTAGATTGTGGATCGGATTATAGATTGTAGATTGGGTTTTGGATGGGATTGTGGATTGTAGATATTGGATTGGATTATGGATTTTATATTGTAGATTCTAGATTGGATTTTGGACTGGATTGTGGATTTTAGAGTTTGTGTTGTAGTGTGTGTGTGTTGTAGATTGTGGATTTTGGATAGTGAACTGGATTATATTATAGATTTATCGATTGAATTTTGTACTGGATATTGGAATGGATTTGGATTGGATTGAATTAGATTGAGAATTGTGGATTGCAGATTGTAATTTGTGGATTTTGGATAGCGAACTGAATTAGATTGTAGATTTGTGGATTGAATTGGAGTTTTGGTTCGATTGTGGATTTCGAATATTCAACTGAATTATATTGTACATGTATGGATAGGATTAGATTGGCTTAGATTGTGTGTGTTGTAGATTGTGGAATTTGGATTTTTGATTTTGAATTGGATTGTATTTTAGATTGTGGATTTTCGCTTGGATATTGGATTGGATTGTGGATTGAACTGGATGTTGGAGTAAAAAGGATAGTATATTGTAGATATAGGATTGTTTATTGTCTATTATGGATTGTAGATTCGATTGTGGTTCTCGGAAATAATTGAAGATTGTAGATGAGTATTGTTGATTGTAGATTTTACATTATGGATTTTATTTCATTTTAGATTTGATTGGATTATAGACTGTATTAGACTGTAGCTTGGATTGTGGTTTGGATTGGATTATGGATTTAATAGGAATTCGGATTGTAGATTGTGGATTGTGAATTATGAATTGTGGAATGTGGAATGTAGATGGTAAATTGAATTGGAGTTTGGATTTGATTGAGAAGTGGATTGGAATGGAAGGTGGATTGGATTGTGGACAGAATTGTAATAGATTGGATTGTAAAGTATGGATAGTTTATCAAATTGGATTTAAATGTGGATTGAAATAAATTGTGGATTGTGTTTTGGATTATGGATTCTCAATTGTGGATTGGATTGCGTATTGGGTTGGATTGAACAAGAATTCCAGATTGTATATTCATGATTAGATTTTGGATTTAATTGAGAATAGTGGACTTTAAATTGTGGATTGTGCATTTTAAATTGCAGGTTTGATTAGATTATAGATTGTATTGTGGATCAGATTGGATTGTGAATTGTGGATTTTAAATTGTGGACTATGGATTGGATAAGATTTTGGAAGATGGATGGAATCAGATCGTTGATTGTGGATTTTAAATTTTTGACTGGATGGGTTGAGGATTTTTGATTGTGTATTTCCCATTGTGGATTGGATTGGATTGTAGATTGAATTGTATTCAGGATTGTGGATTTAATTGTGTATTAGATATTGGATTGTGAATTCTGAATAATGGATTTCGGATTGTAGTTTGTTGTTTGTGAATTGTGGATTCTAAATTGTGGATTGTGGATTATGTATCGTGGATTGTGGATTCGATTCCTCATTTTTTTTTTATTTCCAAGAACTTTGTTACGTAAATTTGAAAGTAGAGAGTTAAAGCAGAACGTAAACTTTGATTATTCTGAATTTCATTTGTTAAATTTTTTAATATGATTCTAAATTACAAAAGTTTAATTATGAAATATCTCGCCAAACTCATTTCTCCAGAGTAAGAGATTATATGAAATAAAAGTCTGAACGCACAATGTGTTTCAATCTGCCTGGTTGAAATGAAAGTACTACATTCATTATCGGTATTTTATTTTGAGAGAAAGGTCCCTCAGTAATTACCTCATCATTCAATAAATTTTCAATGGAAAATGTAGCCTGAAGATAACAATAATATATTCCACTGAAAACGGATTTCGATCGAATTTCTGCGTGCCGTTATTGAGATTGGTGTTGACAAAAAGGAGAATGTAAATTTTAAAAATTTACATTACAGTAGTCTGCAAGTTTAATTACATTTTTGCAGAGTTTCTTCTCATGATTAAATTTTTTCTCTTATAAAAATATATGAATATGCAAAAGAAGCTGAAAGATTCACTTTATATTTCCTTTTCCGGTTTCTGTTATTGGAAATTTTCTTTTAATAATTTCAGAGAAAAGAAATTTATGGAGGAAACAGAGAAAATGTTTTTTAGTAGTGTTTCTTCTTAGGAATTATTTTTTATAAAATATCTACAAAGCTTAATAGTTGAGAATCGAGTTTGCTCAAAATACTAAATTGAATCGTACACTCGTATGCGAGCTCGCGATTCGTGATTTGTGGTAAAGTGGTTTTGAGTGTGATGGGATGAGGAAAAGAGGACTCAATCGACAAGGGAGTATGCTGACAGAGTGTAATTTGAAATCGAAATCGAAATCGATCATCGTCAGAGATCTGTGTGTGGTGTCATGATATTCGATTAAACCAACAATCGATTGAACCAGAAACCTTCCACATTTGCATCAAAACAGTTGAATGTCATTATGCATATTCTTATTTTTTTAAACAATTTCGTTATTTACAAAAAGAAAATTTTCTCCAAAATTATCTTTAGCATCCTTGAACAAAATTAAACTATTTGTCTCTCAATACTTTTTTCATAGTTCTATTTCTTCAGCATCTAAAAACGTAAAACATAAATCCTGGAATGAAATTTTAACAAAAAATAACTTTTTATTTCTTACACAAATTTAGAAAGCATTTCATGAATTGTGTTCTCCTTACAACTAATATATTCAGGTAAACACTGTTTGAGGAATACTGTATGAACATAATTATAATAATTAGGAGAAAATTCGTAATACCCATGATCATAGATTTTTTCAGTCACCACGAGTAGAAGGTGACACTGCCAGCCAGCCATTCAGTAGAACAAGTCTGCGTGGTTCAGCCAGATAGTTCATATCGAATTGTCCCTCCTACTGTCAGCATTCATTTTGTCCCCAGATCCTCTGACCCGGAGAGATGCGATATTATATAACATTATTCAAACGAAATAAGCCACTGAGTAGGGAAATTGAGTTTCGCGTGTTTACTGGATTAATTTCAGATTATTTACTACGTACACCTTATGTTCTCGTGAACACTGTTACAAAAATGTTATTATAACAATCTGATTAACTATTTTTTTTCTCCAAATAAGGGTTAAACTTTAATTATCCTTCAAGTTGTAATCAGTATTCCGGGAAATTAGAGAGGTTAATGAATCAAGTAACCATTGCACAGAACCGAAACGTGTCTTTCAGCAGAAAATCAGATACGCTGATTCCTGATATAAGCGAACGTGACTGTTGGTGCTTTTGACAAATTAAATCAACTGACAGACTGATCTTAAAATTTGGGCTGATAACGTACTATGTCCTGTCAGCGAAATCATCGACACTACAATTTTTTTTTTTATACTATTCTATCATAATTGTGAAACCCACAATCACCAAATTTTTGAACGTCCTGTAATATAATTTTAATGAAATGCGTCAATGCTTCTGTTGCTATAGTATAGATAAATTCAAACCAGTTTCCTGAGACTGAAGCCGCATTCTGCAGCTGCGCAAAAAATGAATGTCCGAAAAGGTGTCATCCTTAAAACGGCACCTGCTCCCGACTGAACCCTGCGGTATTTTGTGAAACTATTTTTTTTCGATACATAATTATTATCTCTGCCCATAATAAAAATTAGAACTACTTTATAGAAAGTTGAATATATGTTTTAAATGACCCTTAATTGCCACTATCGTAACATTATTCGAACAATAAATGTTCGTAATGAGTTGTTGAGTAGGTTGATGCATCAGCTAAATACGATACAGAGGGATGGAGAGAGAGGGAGACCTGCACCTCGGGCGAGTCTTTTTTTCTTCCCTTATTTCCTACTCCTTTTAACCTCTCCGTCCTACACATTCCCAGACTGAGAGAGGCTCTACATCCGACCCTCTTGGTTCGATTTTTCCTCGCGGCTCATAACCTTCATTTTGAAAGATATTAACTCAACTGGGCGTAACATAACTCGTAAGACCAGTTCAAGCAATTATATTATGTTTATCAAATTATTATGAGACGCTTATGAGATGTACTCGTTTATATTTAATTGTACAGCTATTTCATTTCGAGAACCGAGAAACTATTTTTCTCATTTTCGTATACACAATGTAAGATCGAATCTAATGAGGTGCGCAATTTTACATTTGATTATAAAACGATATTCTATCTCGAGAACCGGGAAACAGTTTTTCTCATATTTCTGTATACAATTTCAAGTCGACTCTCATGAGAGGCTTATTATATGCGCACATTTATACTCAACTGAAAACTTAAAAGTGACAACTGGATAAGGTCAATATAAGATTGGCTCTTTTTTACATTCAAAATAACGTATTCGAGGGACCAATCACAAATGGTCAGTTCAAAAATTAAAAACTGATCGTATTGAGGAGAAAGTTTCATTGAGGCTAGGTGAATAATTCCAGGGTATATTCTAACGGTCAGTTGTAACTAAGTCGGTTAGTTGCAAATGAAAATGGTTAGTTCCAAAAGTCAAAAATGTTAGTTGTAAAAAGTAAAGAGTGTAATATGAAGAGTGTTCGTCCGCTGTATCGTAATGTATAGCATTACGGTACTCTACGCTGTCGCATAAAAACACGTAAATGCAACGGAGTCACATAAAAAATGTTAATAAATATCACTATAATCGAGCCACCTCGAACTCCTCTGTGTGCACTGATAGATCCACAAGATATCTTTCGTTCAAAAGGTCAAAAAAAAGCCACCTTTTTTCGAAATCCTGATCAGTTTTCGTTGAAACTATTTTTTTCATTATTTATTAGCAAATAATTATAAAATAATTTTCGGCATCTTTGAATAAAAATAAAATTTATTTGCATCTAGCAGTTTTTTCGTGTAATCGTTATTCCAAAGATTGATGAAAAATTTAAGAAAAAAACTGTTTTTTCAATCATGTACAAGAGAAATAAGCATTAACTTGATATTTTATTTTTTAAGACTATTTGATCTCTAAAGTAAAATTGGAAACATTTATTGAATTACTAGTGAAATTTTACAGACTCGATTAGCGAAAAGAAAACAACCAAAGATTGGTAGAAAATTAAATGGAGTTAAGAAAAATAATTCTTTTTATATACTTTCGATTTTCAAACTTTTTTTAGGTTGTAGATTTTTTTAATTTTGCATAGAAAATGAAATTGTTGAGCATGCTTTGTGAAAATTGAATGAGCATCAGCTTCAATAATATTATGAATTGTGTCCCTAAAAAAGTTTATTTGAATTTTATAGCTTTTTTCTTACGCAAAAGATACTATTATACCATTTTTATTAAATTTTAGAAAAAATTCTAATCTTTCAAAATATATTTAGAAGGTTTGAAACAGTTCCAAAAATAATTCAAAATTGGAAAAGATTTTAAAAAATTTGAAACAAAATGAAGCTTTTTGAAGATTTTGAAATGAAATTTGGAAACTTCTTAAGGAGCTTGAAAGGTATCAGATAAAAAAACTTTTTTTTAAACCTTCTGGGTAAATTTCAAATGATTTTTTATCTTGAAACATTAATTTTCCAAAATTTTGTCAACAGATATTTAAACATTGCAAAACATTTCAACATTTTTAAAAGAAAATTTCGAAAAATTGAAAGCGAAATTTAGATTCTTTTAACATTTCAAAAATAAATTTCGGACCTTTTTCAGAATTTTGAAGCGTATTTGGAAATGAAAAAATTTCCTCAAGATTCCAGGCAAAATTATTATTGTTTTTTTTCAATTAATTTTTAAAGATTAAAACAAATTCCAGAAGATTTCTAAAATGTCCAAAAATATCTTCAAGCTTTTCAGGCTGTTTCTATTTTCGAAAGATTTTTCTAAATTTAAGGAATAATAAGCTATTGTCTCTCTAAATAGAAATGGCTAAAATTTGAATAATACAATTACTAATAAATTTGACAGATTCGATGAGCAAAAACTGAGCCACCAAAGATTAGTAGAAAATTAATATTTTGTTTAGTCGAGATAGTGGCAAGCAACTAATTGCTTAATAAAAATATATAAACCTATTTAAGACTATATATAGTAATTGAAAAAAGGTTATGAAAATGGAAAAAGTGAAAAATAAAAAAATGCTATAAAATAACATGGTAGTTTAACATTTTTAACTTTATTGAAAGAATAAGAAAGGCCCTATTCTGAAATTGTAAACATGACCTAGCCTGTTTATTTCAAATTTCTACTTTTTTAACTTATTCAAAAGATACTTTAAGGTCTCTCTAAGTCAAAATTGGTGAAACTGGAATAATTAATATTGAAATTTTACAGATTTAATATGCCAAAAGTGAAGTACAAAAGATTAGTAGAAAATGAATAATTCGACTAGTCAGGATATTTCCTAATTGAATAGTGAAAAGCACGTAACTGCTTGACACAAATAAAAAAATTGACTGAAGACAGTCATAATTTAATTTAATAAATTTAATGATAATTTAAAAAAGGTTAGAAAAATAAAAAACGTAAGAATATAAATGCTCAACAAAGTAACGCGATGGTTAACATTCTCAACTCTCTTGAAACAATAAGAAGATCGTATTTCGAATTTGGAACTTGACGTAGTCTGTCTCCAATTTGAAAAAATTGCCTTCTGATTGTTTTTGAAAAGTTAAGAAAAATAAGAATTTTTTTCAATCTTTGAATTACCACGAATCAACGGACTCAAAATTAATTATACATATTCAGGGATCTCTTGCGCTTATTTTCAAAAGAATTCTGTTTTCGATATCAAACATTTTTTACGGTTGTACCTCTTAAACAAAAAGTATCTCGGGGGCCACTATGTAAATATCAAAATATTTTACGTAAAATTTTAATGAACTAGTTAAAACAAAACAGAAATAGTTCAAACTAAATTCCACAATAAGAAAAATATTGGTGCAAAAAAATCTTACGTTGGCTCATTGGTTTAACATAATGTTTGGAATACAGATTCGGGATGATCTGAGAAAAAAACCATCGATCGATTTTTTAGAATTTCTAAGTGATTTCTCCTATTTTTTTTTTATTTATGAATATATATTGGATTCTTACAGAACTGAGTTCACAGTCTGACAGAAGTTCTGTAACATATACTAGTCCAGAAAGATCTCCACTTCTGTATAGTAGAAGTAGACAGGTATCTCGATCGTACTCAGCAGATTCAGTAAATCAGGGACGGGACGTACAACTACGGCGAAGGAGACATCAAGAACCTGAAAATATTATACAAGAGGCAACTAATAATAATTATTATTATTATGACAATAATAATAATGAAGCACCACCAGTTAGACGGCTGCGACCTATACGTCTGCGTATACGTCTTCCACCGATACCTAATCCAATACGTGAGGGTCCACTTGATCCTGATTCTTCAGAAGGTTCCAACTCGCCTGATGAATATCAGTCTTTGCCTAGTAATTCATATCGTGACGACGATGAAGCCGAGTCATCTTCATCAGCAGGCAATACTTCTCGTTAAACATCACCTAGCCAGATAAGAAAAATTATGTACACATTATTTTCTGCGTAGAATAGACTCAATTGTGATACAATTTTAAAAATAAAAGATAATTTACTGTCAATTGTATTTATTTTTAATTTAAGAACTCAGCTTTTATTTTTAGATTACTTTGTTTAATTTTAGCTTCATATCTGACAAATCTTTGTTTTAGGTTTATATTAAAGTGCGAACATTCTGACTTATATGAAATATAAATGTACATATAGACACATTAGAGCATGTGGCCTAAGCTATGATCCACGACAAACTTTAATTTATTCCTAAGCTAGAATTTTCGAAACAAAAAGAAGAATTTTCATCCAAGTAGTTGAATTTTCTACCAAAAAGACGAATTCTTAATAATATAAAGGATTTTCAACAAATAGTTTAAATTTTCCACTAAAAATATAAATTGATATTTCAAACAAACAAAATTTTAAGGATCACAGCTCGCCTCCTTTTTCACCTACTCCCTTTTCCCATTAAATTTGAAAAATGCCCTCGAATACCTAAAATCGAGAATTTTTAGCCAATTTTCCCGACTTTTTACAAAGCTACGATTCATGCGTGAAAAATTATAAACAGAAATTCGAGATATGAGAAAATAAGGAGCTTTAAAAAAATTATTTTTTATCCTACCAATTTTAAATATTTCATATGATTTTTCATACAATATTAAAAAGATTACCTTTTGTACAAAGTAGCTGAATTTTTTAATAAATGGTCAAATTTTCGACGAAAAAGTTCAAGTCTAAACTAATCAGATTAATTCACTACCAAAGAACATAAATTTTAACCAAAGAGATGAATTTTCAACTATAATGATGAATAATCTTCAATAAAAAAAAATTAATTTGCAATAATGTAGTTCTAATTTTCAACCAAAAAAGAGAAATTTTCAACAAGAAATGTAATAGTTGACATTTAAACCACAAAATATTTTTATTTCAAATGAAAAACAGTTGAATTCTTTTTGAAAAATGTAACTTTTATACAAAATAGTCGCATTTTTAACCAAAGAAGACTAAATACTTACTAAAAGAGATGAATTTTCCAACAAAGAAGAAGAATATTCAACCAAATAGTTGTTCAGTTTTCAACCTAAAAGTACGAATTTTTAGTCAAAAATTTAATTATCAACAAAAAAATTCATTTTTGAGCAACGAGTTTACTTTTTTAAAAGTTGAATTTTCTACTAAAACAATGAATCTTCAATAAAAAAAGGCATTTTTAACAAAGTAGTTCAAGTTTCAGCCGAGTAGTTGAATTTTCAACCAGAACAGATATTTCAGTCAAGTAAGAAAAACAAATTTAGCCAAATTGCTGAATTTTCAGCAAAAAAGTTATTGATAAACAAAAAAGTTAATTTCAAACTAATCAGTTGAATTTTCAAAAAAAATATTCTTGGAGAAAAATATGATAGTATTTCAACCAAAAAATATTATAATTTTGAATTGAAAACAGTTGAAATTATCCGTAAATAGGAATTTTCAATGAAATAGTCAAGTTCTCAATTAGAGAGAATTATTTTTAACCAAACAGTTAGCATTTTTAACCAAAACAAACTAGATTTCTACTACAAGAGATGAATTATTTTTATATCAAGGAGAGAAATTTTACACAAGAGTTGAATTTTCAACGAAGATAGATTTTTCAGTGAAGAAAAACAGAAAACTTCAACCAAGTTGTTGAATTTTCAAGCCGAAAAGGCTAAGATCCAACAAAAAAGTCGAATTTTTAACCCAAAATTATGAATTTTCTACAAAAAAGTTAATTTTGACGGAAATATTTTAATTTTCTACGTGATGAATGTAATTACATAATTTATAAAAACATTTTTTATAAATTTTAATCAGTTAAACAGTTTTGTATAAATTATTTAAGTATATTCATCACATAAATTCTGATTTCTCCTAATGATAGAAATATGAATTTTCATACATTAAAATTTAATTGGACACCCATTCATATATCTATTTAACTCGCAGCCTTACCATTTTTTAAGTTCCTAATTATATCCCTAATCTCAGAGGCACAGACTCTCTCAATTATGCTTGTTAACATATCGTGTTCTATATCGCAGTTGTGGTCCCCTATACCTTCACCTCCCGAGAGTTCCTTAAAAGAGTCTCTCAAAGCGTCTAGTATCCCGTCTGTATCGTAAAGCATTTCACCCTTACTATTTCTCATGCTGACTAAGTATGTAGTTTTACCTTCCTTCATATTGATCAATGTCCATTTAGAAAACAGTTTCTTGCTTCCTTCAAAGTCGTTTTGCATTTTCTTCTCCTTTTTTCTGATTTTATCTTTACTTTCTTTAACTATTAGTTTAACTTTCCTCTTTTTGTGTCTGTAATCATTTTTAACTCTATTTCTCTCCTCATCGCTAAGGCCTGTGATGTTCAACTTTCTGTCACCATGCATCACCAGACATTCTTCCTACATATGCAGTACCACACACTTCAGCCGCACTCCTAACAATGACTCCCCGGAGCATAGTCAATGCACCTTCTATATCTTATTTGTCAATCAGCGCCTCCGAAGTTGCCTTATCTATGCGTTCGTTTATCCTATTCTGAAAATCTTTCATCCTCAACAACGAAGTCGAGCGAATGAATAAAATAAAAACTAAAGTAAATAGCCTCTGATATGCAGATAGTGGATCGATCAGGATCAATAGATTACTACTTGGTGAAACGGATCGCAAAAGTAAAGTGGGTTATCCATATATTTTCACTTGATCGAGAATCGGTCATTCAATGCCCACGACCTGACCCTCGTCCTGAACGCAATTAATTATGCCAATTGATCGAGTGCTATCGGTTCGTAGGCTCATGCATGTTAATGTGTGAAAAGACATATGTTTCTCCTCCTCCACCCCCCCCCCTTCCAACCCCACCCCCTCATCAATTCATTTTCTCTCTCATCAGAATCCACTCTCTCTCACTCTCTTTCTCTCTCTCTCTCTCTCTCCTAGAATTGCACTTCTGGCTCTATATCGCTCCATCGACTATCCGGTACAGCATGCAGCATGCATTCCCCGTACGCATTATGCACATTAGAGATACGCGTATGCACATTCCATTGACGTAACCACATAGGCGAGGGTGGTTTAATGAGACTTTAGCACCCCAACGTCAAGAACGAAAAAATCATGGCTGAATTGTCTAGCCTAGAGGGAATTAAAATCTTGGTGGGAATTCCGTTTGAAGTGTGCTTAGAATGTTGATATTTTATCTGTGGTAGAGTAATTAGCATTTTTTTTATATTTCTTTATTTTTTGTTTATGAGAGATGTAAAGTTTGGTGAAATATGTGACGTTGAAACTTATTTTATGGGCCCTATTGAATGTTTATTGTTAAACGAAATCGTAACACTAAAAGAAAATTATTGCTTCGTAATTAATATAAAGGTCTTGGCTACGTCTGCTGAAATTTCGAGAAACAACCATATTATTGGGTCTACAAAATAATTAAGTGGCTTCACTTTTATGTCTTGTAACTCTTGGTCAAAATTGAATTTTTTCCGTCCTAAGGTAGTTTTAAAGGACGAACCTTACACAGTAAAAAAAAGGATCATTTTTCTTGCAGATCATTTTGCTCCAACGATCATTTGACTTTCGAGATCATAATGATCTGTCTATTCGAATCATTTTGATCTGCTTTTAGTGTCATTTGTCAGACTGAACAGAATGGCCGCCAATTTTTGGCACCGATGTCATAACGACATAACCTAAATATTTTATCTAACCGCATGCAAGTGACAACTACACTTAACAGGTGAATTATTCTAATATCAGATTTTGTTAATATTTTTACTGTTCAAGTACACTGCACGATCAGAAACCATAAAAAGCTCGCATATGAGCTTCAATACTCCAAGAACGGCGGCCATGTTGGTTTTATTTGATACATGTCCTGAATCAGATCATTTTCATCTCAAAAGTCGATCATTCATTGCGGTCGACCAAAATGCTCTTTATTTCGGAATCGTTTTTGTTGCATATCAAAATGATGTTAATTTCTGTATCATTTTGAACAATTTTTTTTACTGTGTAAATTTCAAAACACAATCTAATAGGTGGCGGCCCTGCGGAATTATTCTGAAAAATCATTATTGAATACAATGGCATCCGACAAGGAGCATTTAAAATACAGCATTCTTCTTGCACTGCAATTTGAAAATCACCATTCTGAAATTTCTGGAACTACTTTTTATGTCTTCTGTGTCACCACAGCTTCTTCTAAAGCTGACCAAATCATTTCGGCCGCCTCAGCTGCATTTTTAAAAATTGGAATGCCAAAATAATGCAATTTTTTAAAAATGTTCCTTGTCGAACACCATTGTATTTACTAATGATTGTTTATGTTGAGTCCGCAGGACCGCCACCTACTATGTTGTGTTTTAAAGTTTAAGCTTCACCTTTTAAAACTACCTCAGGGTGGGAAAAAATCAAGTTCAACCAAGAGTTGCAAGATATCAAAGTAAAGCCACCGAAATAATTTGTAGGCATAATAAAATTTTATATGGATATAACATTTTTATAAATTGAAAATGTCCGAATTATTTAAAAATAAGGGTCTGCTTCCCGTAACGTCGATCTCAAAACTTGTCTCAAAATTAGTCAGATCCTAATAGATTTGTACAATTATTTATCAAATAGAATATACTTTCATTGGTTATTATGACTAGTTTTGGAAAAAAATCCGAATTTAGACATTTTTTTTAATTTTCATTATTCATTTATTTGGACACTACCAAGTAGGCTTTGTCGTAGTCAACCCTAATGTTCTATTTTTTATGTTCCAGGTGAGCCCCTTCTCAAAAATCATCATCATTAGGGTAAGCAATTTTATTTAAAATTAAAGAAGTACGGGGTCATCACATCACCCATGAAAGATATCAATGTGGATACAAATTTTTCTAAATGATTGAAAAAATAGGAATTAGTGTTTTTATTTTATAAGTAAAGCATTTAAATGAAGACTTCGCACTTTTTTCCCTCTTGACTTTTTTCCTGTTTTCAAGAAACTTTCCCTTTTCCTCACTTTTTTAATGAATGCGAACTGAATTAATAGTAGCAGATAAGAAAATTCCAGTATTTTTTGTTGAACTATTTTGTTACAAATCAGTTTTTTGTTGTCGTTGAAATTAGTTGTTCAACTGATAATTTAATTATTCCGTTCTTAGTTGAAAATTGAATTCTTTGTTGAAAATTCAGATTTTAGGGTTGAAAATTCACCTATATTCTAGAGAATTTGTCTTATTGGTTCAAAAATTCAACAATTCCGTTGAAATTGTCTTCCTCTCTTGACTAAAAAATCTTTCCTTGTTAAAAATTAAACTTTTTAGTTGGAAACTTGTCTTTCGGGCTTGAAAATTGATCTTTTTCAATAGAAATTTTATCTTTTTTTAGTCAAAAATGCAACTGTTTGGTTTGAAAATTCAACTTTTGATCTTTTTGGATAAATTCTATTGTTTTAGATTGAAAATCAAAGTTTCTTTTTAGTTGAAATATCTACTATCATATTTTTTGTGAAGAATTAATCTTTTCTAATTTAAAATTCAACTACTTTGTTCAAAGTTGAAATCCTGGGTAAAAATTCATTTTTTTGTTGTTGAAGATTTATCATTTTACTTGAAAATTCAACTATTTAGTTAAAAGTCTAATTATTGGGTTAAAAATTCAACCATTATTTACAAATTTATATATTTAGTTGAAAAATTGGTTCTTTTGGATTGAAAATTCAACTTAATTCTAAAAAACTTCATCTTTATAGCTTGAAAATTCAAATATTTTATTATAAATTCAACTATTTTTTGAAAATTCGTTACTTTTTCTCGAGAATTCAACTATTTGTAAATTCAACTGCTTGTTTAATAAATTTTTTGTTTGTTTGTAGGAAGTTAATTTTTGTAACTGTAAATGTATCTATTCCGATATTAGTTAAAAACTGATAGTTTTCATTTGAAAATTCACTAATTTTGTTGAAAACGTCAGGTCAAAAGGACGAATTTGAAATAAAACCGTTAATTTTCGCCCAAAGTGGATGACTTCAACAAAAAAGTTAAATTTTTAACAGGATAATTAAATTTTAACAAAAAAGTTGAATATTTAACCTGTCCAACCAAATGGTTGAATTTTCAAACAAAAAAAAGCGATTTTTTTTTAGATGAACGTTGAAACTTTAAGCAAATAGTTGAATTTTGAAGCCAAAAAGAAGATTATTTTCACAGAAAGTTGAATTTTGTTATATTTTAGTGCATTTTTTTAGTGCATTTTTTTAGTGAATTTTAGTATTAAATTTTTTTTTTTAATTCATTTTCAGTCAAGAAAATTGAATTTTCAACCAACAACCATTCCATCATAAAAGATCAATTTTCAATGCAAAAGGACGAATTTTTAATAAAACAGTTGAATTTTCAACCAAAAAAAAAAAGGATTGACCAAAATAGTTGAATTTCTAATAAAATAATTTATACTTTAAACCAAATAGTTAAATTTCTCACACAAAATGAATGATTCTTCAACCAAAAAGATGAATTTTTAACAAAATACATGAATTTACTACCAAATCGTTGAGTTTGCAACCTATAAAGCATACATTTTGAGTCGGGAATGGAATATTTAAATTTTCAGATTAAAATATTAAATTTGATATTAAAACCCAAATTTTCAACAAAGTACATGAATTTTCAACAAAATTGTTAATTCACAACAGAGCAGCTAATTTTTTAACCCAATTTTCAACCAAAAAATATGAATTCTCGAAAAAAAACATATAACAGTTGGTATTTCGAACAAAAAGGACGAATTTGCAAGAAAATAATTAAATTTTCAACGAAAGAGGTGAATCGTTAAAAAATAAATTTTTAACAAGCTATTTCAACTTTAAACCAAATGGTTGTATTTTGAATACAAAAAAATTATTTTGAAGCATATAGTTAAATTTTTTAACAAAAAAGATTAATTTTTCACTATAAAGAAGGAATTTTAAACAAATTTTCAAGAAAATAGTCAAATTTTCTGCACAACATATGAATCATTCACCATAAAAATTAATTTTTAACAAAGTAGTTTGACTGTAAACCAAGTAGTTTATTTTTCAACCAAAAAAGATCAATTTTTAGAAAAATACATGCATTTCCATCTAAATAGTCGAACTTTCATCTGGAACAGACCAATTTTCAATCACACAGTTAAATGTTTGAGTAAAAAAAAAACGATTTACAACCATAAATATAACAGTTAAATTTTTAGTGAAGAAATTAATTTTCTATCCGAAATAAAATCAATTTTAAACCAAACAGTGCAATTTATGACTAAAAACGTTATTTTTCAACCATAAATAAAATAGTTAAATTTTCATGTCAAAAATTAATTTTTCACCAACAATCAAACAAATTTTATGAACAAAATTAATGAATTAGTTCAATTAACTCTCAACTAAGTAGTTGAATTTAAAAAAATGATTTTTTAACAAAACAGTTGAATTTTTAACAAAATACTTAAATTTGTAACCAAATAGTAAAAATTTTAATCAAACGGGATAAATTCCGAACCAAAAATATAAAAGTAGATTTTCAACGAAAAAAAATTAACTATATATAATATAAAACATACATTATAACACAAAAAGTTATTATTATATATTTAAACCAAATATAAATAAGAAAAGAAACTTTAGATTTTAAATTGTAGTACCATTTTTCTAAATTAGTGATAAGACCAATTGTGAAAAAAGGGAAGTAGTTTCACCACCTATGTATAATTTAGCCGCCGGGTGCAATAACCAGCCCGACGCTCGAAAACGCGTGGAATTATTGTCCGATCATTTCAAAAAAAGAAAATTTTCAAAATCGAAAAATCAATTTTTTGAAAATTTAGAATTATACAGAATAAGGAAATGAAACTTTTTTCTATTAGAATTTTTGCTTTGTTGAAAGTTTGTTTATAATAATAAAAACGAAATATTGAAAAAAAGTTTCTCCCTGATTTAATTAAGTTTTACAACTTACATCGTTCACACTCGGCTAAATATTATTGAAATAAGTTCATATTTACAGGACATATTAAAAATACTCTAGCAAAGCCTAGAAAATCATGAAAAAGTTAACAATCGTTTATTGTTTATAATTCTTAAACTGCAAAATGAGGTCAATCAATAATTGTGTTTTCTTGGTTTCACCGGTAAAAAGTATCTAGGTAGCTTCGACTGTCGAACAACTTCCAGTGAGTGATTTGTTTATTAATGTTGAATAAAGTTTTTGTAAAAAATCTCATATCAATACGTTGAAAATTTACTGAGATATTCAGATTTGGAAAAAGTACTCGACGTCTGCCCGCGCTGTTGGCTTATGCGTCGCGAGGACTGCTCTGTCAGACAGCGTTCACAAAGCGGGCAGACGTCAAGTACTTTTTCCAAATCTGAATATCTCAGTAAAATTTCAACGTAAAGATATGAGATTTTCCAAAAAACTTCATTCAACATTGATAAACAAATCACTCACTGGAAGTTGTTCGAAAGTCGAAGTTACCTAGATACCTTTTATCGGCGAAATCAAGAAAATACCATTATCGACTGACCTCATTTTGCAGTTGAAGATTATTAAAAAAATAAACAATTGTTAACTTTTTTATGGCTTACAAGGCAACCGTAGAGTATTTTGAATATGTCCCGCAAATATGAACTTATTTCAACAATATTTGATTGAGTTAGAACGATTTAAGTTTTAAAACTTAGTTAAATCAGATAAACTTTTTTTCAATATTTCGTTTCTATTATTAAAAAAAAACATTTGACAAAAAAAATTCTAATAGGAAAAAGTTTCATTTCCTTCTTCTGACCAATAATACATTTTCAAAAAATTTATTTTTCGATTTGGAACATTTTTTTTTTTAGACTATCGGACAATACTCTTACGCGTATTCGAGCATCGGGCTGGTTATTGCATCCGGCGGCTCAAATTTTCCTACTTTCAGAGAATTATGAAATTCCCATGTCTCCACTAGAAACACACTTTGGCATTCTTTTAATACATCTGGGAAATAATTTCTAAATTTTTTCTCTTATCTTGAAATAAATATTGCCTTTTCTATTTCTAGTCATAATTCTTATCCTCGCTGAACTCATTTCCTCGATTATACCATGGAAAAAAATTATCTGCACGCATCACGTGGTTGTATTAGTTCGTCTTGAGTAGAGCGATACATATCATTGTTACAATTATTGCGTCCCTAGGTGACAGGCAATCAACAATTATGCCCACTCTACCAGAAAATGCATTCATGACCGATTTAGAATTTGCAAATGCTGATCTCAAATTGATAAGGGTGGATAAAGCTAAGCGCTTCTAAGAAAAAAAATCGCGTGTGGATAACAGCGTCTCTTAGAAGTCTCTCTGGATTTAGACCAACTTCATTTTCTTCTTGAATTAATTCATGATTTGTGGCACGAAAATGTCTTTATCTTCGAAATTATTTTATATGTTGGTAGAGAAATGAAAAACGTCAAAATTCTATTATTCATTTAAAAATAGGCATTATTATTAATTAACATTTGAAATGAAGTACTTTTTTGTCCATAAAATAAGGGTTGTTGATCTTTAGTCTGAACCGAAATTTTCAACAAAGTCTTTATCTGGGAAAAAATTTCCTTTCTAGATCCGCTGGGATTCGAACCCAGGTCTACAGATTGCCGGTCTGGTGCTCCAGAGCAGCTCCAGAGCTACTCTGGAGCTATAGTATTTTGAATCAAAAGTGCTTGAAATGAAAAAAAATATATAGTGAACAATTTTGAATTTAAAACGCTCAAATTAAAATTATTTTAGGTTAGGGAAAATTTTTGAAAAGAGGAAAATATTTAAAATGGAATGAAAAAGAATTTAACCTGTATCATTTTAAAATAAAATCGTTTAAATTAGGATAATAAGAAATTTTTAAATTCTAAAACAGATGCTTTAGAAATCTGAAAAATTTCAGACTACAAATTTTAAAATTAGTTCAAAATTGAACAATTTTATTTTTCATTAAAGAATTTTGAAGGTGAATTATTTCAGATCGAAATTTCAAAATATGACAATTTCAAAAATTTTAAAAATTAAAATATTTTCAGATTGAAATTTCGAAAATTGGATCATTTCAAATTCAAAGCAATAGAATATGTATTATATCTGATTAAAAGCGTTCAAAGATTTAAAATTACTACCTTTGAATTTAAATAATTGTCAATTCGAAGCGAATAAAATCTGATAATTTGAAATTGAAAACTAAATTAAATGTTTTGAAGTTGAAGCTGAAGGAATTCTAGAATTTTAAAACGATTTTAAAATATTGCAGGAAATTTTCAAAATTGTCAAAAACAAACTTCAAAGATTTAAAGACAATTTTAGGGATAATTCGAGTCGTTATAAAAGAGATTTTGCAATTTTAGAATTTTTTAATAGATTGAAAATACTTGAAAATTTTGAATGGTTTCCGTAACTTTATAAAATATCTTTAAAAATTTTCCAATGGTTAAAAAGTCCTAAACATTTTTTAAACTGGCACAAATTTTTCCTAAAATGGTGTAAACTCTTTTAAAATAAACATATTTTCTTTAAAATTGATTAGATTCTTTTTTGACACATCTACAATTTTCCAAAATTCTTATGAGTTTTCGCGGGAAACTTAGGAATATTATATTTATATAACCTTGAAGCAAATAAACCACGAAACTTCAAAAATAAACCATTATTCGAAAATTTTATTTTGTATCAAAAATTATCGTTCCCTTCAAATTATAATTTGTCGAAAATTTGTGTTTTCTTGATTGAAAAATCTTTTTTGGTTGAAAATACAACAATTTTGTTGAAAATTCATCATTTTGGCAGAAAATTAATCTCTTTGGTAGAAAATTTATCTTTTTTTTTGAGTATTGAACTGTAATTGTTGAAAATTCGTTTCTTTATGAATTACACTGTTTTTTATTTGAAATTTAAATTCAAAATTTATGGATTAAAATATGAACTATTATATTTTCTGTGGGGAATTAATTTTTTTTTATAAAAATTCAACCAATTTGTTAAAAGTTTAACTCTCTTTGCTAAAAAGTATTTTTTTTTGGTAGACGTTTATCCTTTTAGTTTGAAACTAACTTTCTAGTTGAAAATCCATTTTTTTGGCAGAAAATTAATCGCTTTGGTAGAAAATTTATCTTTTTTTTTGAGGATTGAACTGTAATTGTTGAAAATTCGTTTCTTTATGAATTACACTGTTTTTTATTTGAAATTTAGGTCTCTCCAGTGTTAATATGTCTAATAACACTTATATCCACAAGCTCAGGGTCCTTGGGAACGCCAACAATCTTTCAATATATCTTTCAACAATCTTTTATATTTATATATTTATTTTATATTTATTTATTCGAAGTCAACTGATTCTCATGTACATTTCATCCAATGTCATTCGCAAATGTTGCTAAAGGTTTAAAATAAATATAACTATAAACTTCAAAGTATGTTTTTATAATTTTACTGTTAGTTCATTATAAGACACAATTTTATTAAAAACCCGAGAGAAATATACTTAGAAATTAATAAATAATTATCCTAATCATTATTCATGTATTTTTATTTGTTATTTCTTGGTTTCTTATAATTTTATTCACTTTTTAAAGTAATTAAAAATTAATTTGAGAAGTTGCAGGTTCCTAAAGCTACGATCATGGTTCAATAAAGCAACCAGTACTGAAGGAACTGAAACGTGTACGTCATCTACTTTTGTTCTTAACTGTCCCAGAAGGTAAGCAAGAACGGGAAATTTACGCGAGATAACATCGTGCAACACTGTTCCTTGGAGTCAGGTATCTAGCCGCGAATGACCTTACACGGCAGACGGGACAGTTGGAGATGAAGGTTTCACCTCTTGATACTTTTTTAGAGCTACCAATCTTAGTAGAATGTTATGAGGAAAAGTGTTGACGGACCAAATGAAGTGATGCCAGATAAACAGCCTTTTGTATCCGATTCGCGATGGAATAAGCCTGACGCTGTCAAGCCGGAATCTTGTTGAGTTGGCTAAGAAATGACGCTTTCGTACCTCCAAGACAGCCGATTATGAGAACTTTAAGATGGACTTTGTAGCCTTGATACAGCGTGCTCAGCTCAAAAAGAAGTGATTGATATTTTACCTGTTTTTCTTCCTCCTTTGCCGTGATATTACCATCGGCTGGTGCCGAGAATTCAATCACTTAAATGATCATGGTCTTTAGATCATGGAGGACAATATCAGGCGTCGTGGCGCTGATACCTTGAGTGGTGAAGAATGATAAATTCCAGTAGATCTTACACTAATCATTCTGCACAACGGACTCGAGCTCTCCCTGGGCGTCTGGCAAGATGGGCAATAGATCAACACCATAGAAGTGCCTATGATGGTAATATCACACTTCTAGGATCGCATTGTGTATCTCTATGTACCCGTAGCGTGCATACTTTAAGCATCCACTGAGAACATGTCCAAGTGTTTATGACTCTTGCTTGCACGCTCGGCAGTTGGTATCGCCTACAGGTACATTCATTATGCGCTCGCGGTAAACTATGTGGTCTATAACGCAGTCTTGACAGGCAAGAAGAAATCCCTCGGTCTCGGATCTCAATCCAGCAGACTTGAGAGACATGTTCGACAGACCCATCGAGAGCTCCTCTATACGTATAATGTCATAGAATTTACAATGAAGGGGCATGTCAGCATATTCTCTTAGTAGAAGCGTATGTTCTGCTTTCTGTACACGACTTTTGAGCACCAAATGATTAAGTGATGCGAGACCATGTTTAGTGTCGCTGGAACCAAATGGAAGGCCAAGCTCCTCTGAGGCCTTATCTACAGAACGGTATAAAAACGCCACAGCATTGACTTCATGTTGATTTATGAGTCGCATAAGAGAATCTGTGCTATTTAGAACTAAGCAGGCTGTAGCCAGAACCGTTCTTCGATGAAGACACTCAAAGCTTAGCAAGCCTCTACCCCCTTTATCTCGAGGGAAGTATATTCGAGGTACGGAAGATGTAGGAAGATGACTTCGATGGATTGTCATCATCTTTCGTGTGCTTCGGTCAAGCTGCTTCAACTCATCGACATTCCATTTTACTGAACCAAACGTGTAGAGCAGTATAGGAATGGCCAGCATACTCGTCGCCTGGATCTTCTTCTTTTCAGATAATTCGGAAGCTCAAATTTTTCCGTGCATTTGGCGATACTTTTTTTCAAGGGCCGCTTTCAATACACGCCACGCATATCTTGGGTTTCCGCTTGCGGTATTCCAAGATATGCATGTTTCTCCATTGCCAAGATTTGGATTGGTATCTCCGCCTCTGAGTTGAACATCCTTATCGTCAGGCGATGATGTAGTTTCCAGTCTACCTTGGTGTAGATGGACGCAGGCACACTTGTCCAGTCCAAAGCTCGTTCCAATCGCTTTAGAGCCCCTATTTACCACCTCTTATATATGACTCTTATATATGACCTCTTATATATGCCTCTTATATGTGACATAGCAGGTAGTCACTTGTCTTTTGTCAGATATTATGTCAAATCTTGTCCGCCACAAGAGCATGAGCTCTTTTATGCATCGCAATATTTTTGGATGCGCCTCCAGGCACTCAACGAGCTCAATAAGTAGCTCATGGTTCGTGTTATCGAATGCCTTACGGCAGTAAATCCCAGCCGTTGACAGATTGCGCCAATGCCTAATCGAGCCCTGGTTAATATACCTGTCTATTAACAGGTTTTCCCTGCAACCTGCGAGCCCTCTCTTGGATCCACGTTGTTCAACTATTGCACTCCATACCGGCTCGGTAGATTTTAATATCCTCTCTTTGAGGATGCCAGTGAATAGCTTGTAGCTGGCATTTAAACAAGCTATGGGCATGTCATTCTTTAGACTTGACAAACCTCCGGTCCTAGAGATCAATACTGTGCGTCCTTCCACTAGCCACAGCGGGATGGGTTGCTCTCCGTTTAAGAAAGTAGATCTAGCCCTGGTGCTGAAAAGTTCTTAGTTCTAGCGATAACTTTCTTCACTTTTCTAACAGTAATCAGTGGACACTCTTCCTCTGGACCTTGTAACCTTTGCCTTTGGCAAAAGTGGCGAAAGAGTGATATATTTGTAAACTCTTTAGTTAGCTGATAAGTATCTTCATATACTTGCTCCCAGAAGACTTGAATCTCTTCTCGACTAGGCAGATTTTTAACGGCACGTGACGTTTTATTGAACAGACGGAAAGGATTAGTAGAAAAGGTGGAATTTTCATGAATCCACTTCACTCGCCGTTCAAAGCACTATTTCGCTGTTGAAAGAGATGTTACGGCGGCCAGTGCTGCTTGATAGTCAACAGTTTACACTTGTTCAGCGTGTGATTCGCTTTCCTTAGGTTTCGAGCAAGTCCCCTAACTTCTGGAGTGAATTTTTTATTTCATGTTATGTAACTAATCACGTACTGAATATTTGATGCATGCCGTCTCGCCGTCTTAATTTTAAACTGAAGCTCTGTAATACGCTCGCGAGTCTTACCCAGGCGTACTGAAGTATCTTTCCTTTTGTTGTCGCTAAGCAGGGACGTCGCCTTCTCGTAAACTACACAGTTCAGATTCCAGAGATTAACATTTTCTGGAGCAAATCGGGGAGAGCAGTATTAGCTTTAGCTAATTTCTCCATCCTGAGAAAGACTTTTTGGTGGATGGATCTCCCACATTTTATGTTGGCATTATCGGCTATCAGCAGAGGTGGTCTTGCTGGAACGGATGGTATGTTTTCTGGAGGATGTTGCTCATTTTCTTGCTGATAAAGAGCTTCATATCCTTTTTTGCGCGAAAAGGATACCTGATTTCTTAAATACTGAGGCGTTTTATGAGTTCAGAAGCACGGGTCAAGGAAAGGCACCAGCGGTCTAATAATATCTTGCTAGGTAAGTATACGAAAATGGTTCCAATATTTTCAATCGCAAAGTCTATCGACGTAAGTTTAGGCTATCAAAAACTTCCAGAAAATGAAATGTTCCTTAGAATTCGCAGAAGTTTTCTGTGCAGTTTCACTTCAATTGAACAAAGTGTTAATAACCCACGAGTGTTTTATTCTCTCGAGCAACGCCGTGAGCACATAGCTCAGAGACGGCTTTTAGCTGGGTAGGCACGGCCATCTAGGAAAGTTGGAAAATTGTATTTTTCAACGTTAATTTGTTTGTGTTATGAGATTATTAGTTGCATTAACAATAATGATCACACAAATTTGTACAGAAGTTATAATTCATTTTCGTCTCGATTTAAAAAAAAATAGAGGGTTTGAGCTACATTACACTGAATATTGTATTCTTATAATAAAAAATATATACACGAGATCCTTAACATATTGCACCGAATAAAAGATTCTTAACAGAAACTGTATTCTCAAGAAATTAAACGCTATATGCTCAATATTCAGCATCGTTATCGGAAGAACTATCGTCGTTAGCATCTTTCTTTGTTGCATTTTTCGTATTTATTGAAAAAAAATGATCACTAAAGAACTTTTGTCCTTCAGCACTGAGGTAAGGTATTATACTATTAATTTGTTTGATTTTAGCGGCAGTAATACCAACTTGAGGGGGATGTGATGGTGGAAGATCGAGCAGTTTGATTTTCGGATGAACTTGATACGTAGAAGGATTTTCTTCATTATAATTATCAAAAGAGTCTACCTATCCAGTAGTGTCATACGTCTATTCTGAAGATTTGTATGTGAAAATTTGTCAAAATTGTCTATTTCTCTGTTTAAGGCAAAAGGCTTTGTCTATGTTCACAAAATATTCCAAGAAAAATATGTAGAAGAAAAACATGTACAAGAAAGAGAAAGAAAGAGAGCATAATTACTATTATTATTGGGATACTATGAACTACATACAAACAATAACCAGTTTATAACTAATATTATAAATAATTTCCTATATTACTATAAAAAAAAAAAACAGAAATTGATGTTGTAAAATACAATTTTCCAACTTTCGTAGATGGCCGTGCCTATCCAGCCAAAAGGCTCCTCTGAAGTATGTGCTCGCGGCGTTGCTCTTGAGAATAACACACTCGTAGGTCATTAACACTTTGATCAATTGAAGTGAAACTTTACAAAAAACTTCTGCAAATTCTAATAAACATTCCATCCGCTGGAAGTTTTTGATAGCTTAAACTTACGTCGATATACATTGCGGTTTAAAATATTGGAACCATTTTCGTATACTTACCTAGAAAAACTTTATTAACAATTTTTCATAACAAAACAAATTTAAACTACTCTATCACTTAAAGTATACTTTGAAATATAACTCTTCCAAATTTGAAGTAAAAATCTTCAATATTCTGTAAATTGGAGCGAGATGAAGTGAGAAAAGACGGAATTTTTTCAGTTTTCAAAATTCGTGTTTTTTGAAATTGTTTCAAAAATGAACAGAGCTATTAATGTTTCCGAGGGGGAAAAAATAAGCGCATTTAAATTTAGAATAAGAATATATGTTTAAGAAATTAACATTTTCAAATGTTTTTAAAAATGCCAAGGGGCCCTCCCGCCACCAGCGCTCAGACTTTATATGCCCTTCGACGATCCGGCGGTTCAATTTTTGAAATCTTCAAAATTTTCTTCAAATATTTCCCTTAAATTAATTTGTCAAAATATACGCTTAAGAATCTACTTACAAATGGAAATTTTTTTTATTGGAAGATTTTAGAATGACGCATTTTAAACTAACAATATCATAATTGAAGAAGTTGACAATTGAACTTAAAACTTAAAACAAGCTAAAATCAAACTTATTTTAAAGTTGTACATAATTTCTCAGGAAAGGGAAAAGATATAAAGATTATTTCAAAGTACAATATGTCGTCATGTGATATGAAGTTTTTGATGTTTGAAGTAATTGGATAGATTTTTCTTCTAAAAATTTGGAAAATCCACGGTCAAATAATAACTTCACTGTGATTTCTTAATTTTTCCCGGTCACCAGAAATTTCAGTTTATTTTCCGATGTTTCCGGTTTCCCGGACCAGTAACTACCCTGAACAACTTTCATGCGTCAACTTCAATATTTAATTAAAATTATTTAGCTCAGTATGACCTTTGAATTATTTGATTTCAAATTCATTGATTTCGAATTATATAAATATTTTTCTATTTTTAATTGGGAAATAGAAGCTTCTCTTTTCTGTTGATTGAACATTAACATTCTTAAGTAAAAAATTTTTTTAGCTTCTTCCATATATCTAACCCCCGAAATTTCATTAAATTGCCTGTAAATATTCCACGCAAATAATAACAAATTTTGACTTTTTATTCAATATTCTAATTTGAAGTTGGCAGGCGCTTTAATTTATTTTTTCCCAATAGGAGTTGCATGGGCATTCCTCAGTAAGGGCAAAGATAATAACATTTTTCTCACAAGAGCTATTATATTTTACATTTAGTATATAAGCAATTTTCAGATATACTAAGCTATGTGTTTTTGCGTTGCGTGCGAGCATTTATATGTATAAGTTGAAATAGGCGTCAGGTTTTAAGATAATAATGTATTGCGTATTATGACTGTGTTGTGTATGCATATATGCTTGTCAGAATTTGGCCTAATGTTTGCACTTGAATGTATTAGTAGTGTTGTTTACCTGTCTCACTGCAGGTATACTTTTTTCTCCACTCAATTCTTTCTAACGATGAGTCATAATTTTTCGTATACACGGAAAAAAGTGGATGGTTAGAAGCACTTTTTAAACCATTAGCTCGAACTACTTCAAATTGAAGCGCAGCTTTTCGTCGGTTAATCTTGCTAAAATTACTATTTTGTGTTCAGGTAAGTTAAACTGACTTTTTAAAAGAGCAGGATGAACAATTTCAAATAGTAGGATGCAATGCACCACTTGGTAACCGTCACACTCAGCGAGATGAAGAGTTACTATTCGTGTAGTAAGCCTTACATCTGTGTAGAGTAACTTTGCCGATTTCGCATCGTAGCGCATATATGTATATATATGTATATACACTGTTCAAAATATTTGGAATTCTGCAACAATTCTACAATACAAGCGTAAGGTTAAATTCCAAACAAGATATTGGAATGGCGAAACTGCAATACATGTATAGTAAGTGTTGTAATTGGTGCAGTCACCGTAGCGCGAACTCTAGGAGATATGGTAAAATTCTAATACATCATGTATTGTAGCGTTACCTTACATTTCGGAAATAAGCTTCCAATACATATATTGGAAGTTTCCAACAGAAATTTTTCACAGTGTATGCACCTACCTAACTACCTAAAACATGTCCTAAAACCTAAATCTAGCGCACGCATTAGCCAAACTTTTTTTATACATATTATATACTAATAGGTAGGTTTAAAATTGTTGACATATAATTCATATAATTAATTAATTTCTTACAGAAGATATCTATGTAATATTTTGTAACGAGCTTGGAAAACATATTTTGCTTATAAGTATCAACTCACTCATAAAATATATTATTTCAGTAATTTATATGTATTATTATGAAATAATTTTAATTTTAATTTTTGAAGAGTACATATTTTGTACTATTGAAGACTAAGAGTTTAAAAAGTGTTTTCGAAGAAAATTTTTTGAATTTGTACTTTTATTTTATAACCATCTCACTTTATTGAAAACAGAACATTCATTTACGTAACTGTTATATAAATGAAAAATAGTTTGAACAGCTGAATTAGAATAAAAACGGTTTAGTACAAAAAAAAATTATACGGTTCCGAGAAATAAAAAATAAAGCTCTCGATATCGCACTAATACGGTAGATTCTTTTGTGGCTGTAAATTAGAAAAAAAAAAAAATTCATGAAATGATAGTAATTTCTACAAATATCAATGTCAAAACGTTGTAAAAATTATTACTACGTTAAAATTGGAAATCAATTTTAACTAAAATTTCATGAAAAATTATTTTTTATTTATTATTTTTCAATTATTGTATCAAAAAATTATATTTTGAAAACAGTGCGTTATTCTACTGAAAAAATTCTTTCAGATATATGATATTTGAACCAGGGTGGCTTAATTAAGTACAATCCTATTCTTTTTTAGTTTTAGAAGTAATTAAAAATATCATCAGCAGAAAATTCCAAAGTAGAAACAATGTGAAAAAGAGTATTTTTTATATACATAATTCTTCAGAATATTTTTAAATTCTGAAAATTTTGTACTAAAGAAAAAAACAGTATTGAAGTATAAAAAGAAAACATTATAAAATAATTTCCTGCAATTTCATTTCGTAGAATGTCAGTGCCATAACTACTGTAAAGCGAAACCCCGCTTTGTCGCCGCGGGTGGGGGGGGGGGCGTCTGTCTTCTGAATTGAGAAGAGAAAATCTGTTGTCTTACTGATAAGCAAGTTATAAATCGGCTTTTTTTAATTTCAAACGGACCTCCTAAAAAATTTTTCGGAGGGGGCCTACACGTTTCTGATTATTCCACTGAACTTATTTGATTACCATTTCAAATAGTGGGGCTGATGATCTCGCGCAAACTAGTTATTATAACAGCTTACATGTTCAACTGTACTATTTTAAGTGGTTATTAAAGCTGCTTGTTCTAGTAATCTTTCTTCTTACAATTTGAAGTAGTATTGCTGACTTTGGCTTTTATATATTTTGCGATCACTATCTTATTCAGTATCAAAAACTATTTAAATTGTTTCTTGTACAATGTTTAAGTAAAAGTCAAGTTAACAATGCATGAAAGTAAATCTGACTATCCACTTTTTTCCGTGCAGTGGATTTCAGAATCTAATATTGTTTCGACGAACGTTTGTACAGATTGTTTTAGACTTTCGAATTCATTATGTCAATATCGCCTTGAAACCGCTCGTCTTACTTTGTTATACTGAATATTAAATATTCACACTTTTTTCGCTAAATAGTGCAACACTTCTTTTTCTTATTGTAACAAAAATATGAAATTCGACAGTTGAAAACCACTATATCAATTTTTGAAACGCATCACTTTATTCAGTGTTTTGATATTATAGATTACTAAAGTTTCCAATGTTTTCATCATTTATTCAAATGGAAAGTCTCTCAGTTTTCTTAAATGTGCCCGAAACTCCTTACTTTTTTTACATTTTTCAGTCTGCGGAGCACAAAATTTTGTTTACTTCAACGTCTTTAGACTCATTTAAGTAGAACACTTTAGGCTTTCTAATGACTATTTACTTATTATGCTAGCATTTTTTTTTGCTCAGTTATTAAGCTTCAAAGCCAGATGCCTAAAATTTTCTCCAGGATAGTAGATGCTTTTCTTTGTTGTGAAATCTTCATTCGGAGTTGCTGCGGACATCACTCAACTTTAATTTTTGAAAAGTTTTTATAGAATATTGTTATACTTATCTGGTGAAAGGCCAGGTGTGTGAGAAGCTTTTTTCGAATCAAGTAACGCTTAAACCTGCCCCTAGTTAAAAAAAGAAATATTTAGCAATTAAAAAAAACCCAAAATTTTACTTTTACCCTAGAAGTTGCAGATTAAAAGTTTTGCAGCTCGATCAAAGAAATCTTTTTTTCTCTCAATCATTTTTGCGTTCGACCAACTGTTTTCGATAAAACTAGAAAACAAAAGTTTAATGTGAAAATTGAAGTAATAAACTAATTCCTACGGCCCTCAAAAGGCTTACAATTTTATTGTACAGCTCCTGCGGTAAAATCAATATTTTGTGGACAAATTGAAAATAAATGTTTACTTTTGATATTTTCAACTTTGGGCAGGTCTAAACGTTAATTGATTTCAAAAAGGTTTCTCGCACATAATTTCAATGCGGAAAGAAAATTTTTGCAACACCCTACTCAAAAGTTGACGGTTTCATGCTTCTAAATGGTGCCTAAAGGACCTTATTAGAGCATACTGTGTGCAAAACAATTTGCGCGAATGCGCAGTTTGAAGATGGCTTACTTCAGGCACTGGAGAAAAAGCACAAGCTATGGTACCATTAATGAGTTAGAGCACGCCGAGGATTTTCTGCGAAGGGCTCTGACTGCATCATATGAGAACAGTTGCCCTACAAGCACAATTAAGTCTAGGAAGGGAGCAGAATGGTGGAATACCCACCTGGAGAGACTTCGTGAAAAGACCAGAATGTTGTGGAATAGGGCAACTAGAACTACAATGACTTCGGACTGGGCCATCTATAAGACGGCCCAGTCTGAATACAATAAAATTATAAGAAAGTATAAGCAGGAAGATTGGAGGGGTTTCTGCGAGAAATTGAAAACCATTCCGGAAACAGCAAAGCTGCACGAGATCCTGGCGAAAAAATCGGAAGCTCGCCTCGGGCTCATAAGGCTCGATAATGGTGAGTTTGCCGAAGACGAAGAAGCTACGCTGAATCACCTGATGGAAGTTCATTTCCCGGGTTTCCAACGAATCCGAACCGATCAAGAGGAGGAAGGCTGAGGTCAAGAGGTGCTGAGGGCCGACTGGTATTTCGCCGCTAAGGTCGCTGATTACAAGAAGGTGGAATGGGCCGTAGGGTCCTTCTGTCCTTTGAAATCACCAGGGGCGGATAAAATTTATCCACTGCTTTTACAAAAAGACATGGATTTGATCGTCCCTCCTCTGACGAAATTATTTAGGGCAAGTATAGCCCTTAAATACGTGCCATCGGCATGGAAGGGTGGCAGAGTGGCCTTCATACCAAAACCTGGGAGGAAGGGTTACACTGCTGCGAAAGATTTCCGACCAATCAGCCTAACGTCTTTTATCCTGAAGACGTTGGAGAGGCTGGTCGAGAGATACATCAGGGATAAGGTGCTCTTGGCCTTCCCGCTGCATAGATGGCAGCATGCTTTTGAGACAGGCTGCTCAGTAGAAACTGCGCTTCATGCTGTTGTGTCAAAATTGGAGCAGCAGTTGGAACAAACGGGGTATGCAGTGGGCGCTTTCTTAAATATAGTGGGTGCTTTCAGCAATACTCCTCCAGAATTCATCTGTAGAGAGGCTCTGAGATGTGGCGTGCCGGACCAGCTTGTAAGCTGGATAGGGAGCATGCTACGTCGGAAAAGACTCGAAACCAGATGGGGTGAGGGCCTGGCAAGAGGAATAGCTGCACGGGGATGCCCATAGGGGAGTATCCTGTCGCCCCTTCTGTGGTGCATTGTTGTGGACGGCCTCCTTCGAAGGCTAAATGAAAAGGGGTATTATACTCAGGGATATGTGGATGACTTTGAAATCCTAGTCAGGGGGCTCATCTGGAGACACTGATGGGTCCTATGAGGTCGCCGCTGCGCATTGTAGAGGGCTGGTGCGATAGCTCAGGGCTCTCGGCAAGTCCTGGAAAGACCAACCTGGTAATTTTCACGATAAACTAAAATTCCAAAAGTTGACGCTCCGGTATTCTGCGGTGGGAAGCTGACGTTTTCAGATTCGGTTAGATATCTGGGAGTAATCCTAGATAGCAAACTGAAACAAGCAAAGCACCTGGAGACCCAATGCAGGAAGTTTGTCATGACTTTTCGGATGTGCAGGAGAGCCTTTGGGTTGACGTGGGGTCTAGGGCCTAAAATTTCTGCATGGCTCTTCTCTGCTGCCCTAAAACCCAGGCTTCTACATGCGGCGGTGGACAGCACACGCGATGGGCCGCCTGGCAGAAGCAAATAGATGCACTCGGGGGACTAGGCACACTAGGCTCCCGATTGATATCAGTGCACTGCCGATTCCACAGATGATGCAAGATAAAATAACGAAACGCTTCAACTTTGCCAAAGATTTCCGTGTCTGTATTCCAAGCAGGGATCTGTGAAATGCAAATGGTAACCCGCTCCTCCAAGAAAGGGAAAGGCGTAGTGATGTCACTTGGTCGACATGCTACTGTCTTTCAGGCAAAGGTCCTGGCCGTCCTTCGCTGTGCTGAAACTCTAATAGAAGGAAAAGCTGCTGGCAGACAGATTACTATCTGTTCCGACAGCCAAGCGACACTTACTGCAATATGGAAACCAGACATAACATCAGAACTGGTTTGGAAATGCAAAAAGGCATTAAACCGACTTACAGAAAGAAACAATGTGGCTCTCATATGGGTCCCTGGTCACACAGGGATCAAGGGCAATGAAAGGGCGGACCAGTTGGCAAAACGCGGCGCAGCAAGTGAATACATAGGACCAGAACCGGTACTGGGAATAGCGTCTTGCTGTATCGGTTTGGCCATTAAAAGCTGGATCCGAACAAAACACCGGGAATACTGGGAGCAGATCCAGGGTTGCCGTCAGGCGAAATCCATCCTGGGTTATACCCATAGGATGGACAGAGCCAGGGAAATCCTGGGTTTACCCAAGAAAGATATAAGGACAGTGGTACAGATCCTAACTGGGCACAACCACTCAAACTATCATATGCACAAAATGGGTTACAACCCCACGACAGAGTGCAGGAGATGCGGCAGGGATGATAAAACATCCCTGCATGTAGCATGCCAGTGTCCGGCATTAGCAGGGCTCAGGCAACAGATCCTCGGGATCCATTTTATAGCAGCAGAGGAAATTACAACAACTGCTGAGAGCGAATGAGTGAGGGTATGGTACAATAGGCTTTATAGCTTGAGCACGAGAGGAGCTTTCCATGGGCTCCTCGCCCGTCCTGAAACTAACTAATTAATTAGTCACTTTCCAAGATGAGCCTATTTCCAATCCGATTTTCGTAAGTGTATGCAAAATTTTGACCGGTCCTTTCCTCACCGGTTCCGTGCATAGTTTTACCAAAAAATGCAATTTTTTATTTTTTATACAATTTTTACGACTAAAACAAAAGCTATGCATCTTAACAAGCAAATAATTGCGAGCAAATTTGCAGATCTTTTTAAGTTGAACAAATCTGTTTAACATTTTTTCTTATATCTCGTATAATTTTGCTGGAAAATGGAATATTCTATTACTTTAAAAGCACTTTGTCCTTTCTTTGTAGATCTTAAATCGGTGTGCCAAAGGGCAATCAATTCTGTTAATGCAGTCGAAAGTAAGTGCTTTTACATAGGACGACCACGGCGACGACGAAAACGCCAGTGACAACGACAATGCCATTCATCCTATAGATATTTAATTCAGTTTTGAACTTATTAAAATATAGTTTCAATAAAGTTTTTTGAAGGAAAAAAGAAACGCGTTGATATTTTTTTACGTTTATTGCTCACATGTACACCATTTTTTAGTATTAACACTTAGAAAACACATCCTTAATGAGTATTCCTTATCCTCCGCTAAATTACAATTATATTAGTAGTTGGCAATAAAATAAGAAACAATCATGGTCTTGAAAAGTACAGTGAGAAATAGAAGTTGTAAATTTATTTTTTGGTTGGCCAGTTGCAGTTCAACAGTTTGAAGTGATTTAAATTGTGAAAGGCCTTACGAAGAAGGTGTCATTCGTTCTAGAACATAAAAAAGAATTTTTCTTTGAAAGAAATTACATTGTCCAATTGTTCCTAATATGTGGGAGTCCGCATAAAATATAGCTACTTTCAGTTGCTTTCGAAACATTAATATAGTGCAAATAGATTGAGCATGAAAACTAATATCATCCCCACTCGAAAAAGAAAAAAATAACTTTGACCTTGACTTCAAAATGCGCGAATATCTTCTAAACTAGAACCTGTCATGAGGATACTTTTCATGTAGAGGCCCACATATCATTTGAATACAACTAAGGTATTCAATTTGAATAAGTATTGAAAGCTTAGTGAAAACACCCATATTTTCAGGAACTAAGACTTGATCTGTGCACGGCGGTATTCTGTTTTAATTATAGAGTTTATGGAATTCAGGCTGCTCGATAAATAAGCTCAAGTTATAAATGCAATCTGGAGACAATATGAACGTAGCAAGGAGTTGTATCAGGCAGCGATATTCAGAATTAGAATGGTTATATTACTAGAACGTGTGGTGGACAATGAATCAGCAGAATCGGCAGAAAAATAAGAAAGAGAAAAATCTAACGTTATGGCGTAACAAGTATAACACGAGGGATGGACCACTCTCCGTTTGCGTATGCGAAGAATATATTCTCAAAGCATACGTCGGAATATTTCGAAAACTTGTAATATTTTTGAACATTTGGGAATTTCTGTAAATACAAGAATTACTTGAAATATATGGAAACTGGATAAAATATGTTAGAATATGAGGGAATGTTTGGGAATATTTGAAAGTGCATCATAATATTCGGGAATACTTTAGAACACTTGGCAATATTTCGGAATATATTTTGACGCCTATGACACAAAAAATATTATTTTAATCTCTTCGCGAAACTTGTATACCCTTTTTTTAAAATGTTTTACACATACAACAATATAGCATAAATACTTAGATTCAGTTTTTACATTAAATTCATTATTTATTTATTTGAAAGTACTCCTAATTACCTCTATCATTCAGATCATTGATAGCATAGGTAAAACGAAAATTGTCCAAATGTTGATTACATGTTTACATGGTTACATGATTAATAAGGCATGGAACAACTGGTTACAATAATTTTCTTTGACTAGATAACAGAAAGATTTCTTCTTTATAAAGCAATCAATTCCTCAATAAATGTAATTGATGACATTAAACTTAATCAAATATTGTATTAACACTTCTTAAAAATATTTTCTCTACAGGTTTTATTGGTTTCCCATACCTTTAGTTATTCCCTATAAATAATCCCTGATGAATGAGTCTAAATGACTTCGAAACAAGTTGGTCCCACCATAGGATAAAAAGGACGGAGCAAGGAAAAAGTGAGAGGTTGGTTTTGGTTGACTTTTTCCCTTTTTCTCCATCTTTTTTCATTGTGTTATTCTTGTTTCTAATGAGCCGAAAAGTGAGGTTTTTGGGAAGTTTATTTTCAAATTGTGAATCAATTTGCTGCTTATTATGCAAAAATTATTCCTGATAAAATGGATTTCCGTTCAATCTTAATTTATGAAAAATTTTAAATAGAGACATTAAACTCATGATTCTTTCCAATCTGTAGGATTTGCTTATGATTTGAATTATTAAGATTTCTTCAAATTGAGTTTACACTTTTTACTCAATTTTCTAGTAAGAAGTCTTCTTTTTATGTAAATTTTGCAAAAAGAATGTTTTGACTTTTGGAAATTTACTTAGAAATCCATTCAATATTTTGGATTGTTTTCTTTTCCTATTTGGAAAATTCAATATTCTGTATGGATTGGCTTCAGAATCACCCACAAAAAAAATGTATTATTCAATATTTATTAATTTTTAGGAAAGGCCCGTCTTGAGAATTGTCATAATAATTAATAATAAATAAAGAATAATGCATTTTTGCATTATTCTAAGCGTATTTTTGCATAAAACAAACATGTTTTTCAAAAAGCCTTCTGGCAGAGATGATTTGATCGAGAACCACTTAATTTATGTTGATAAGAAATATGTATTTTTCAATATAAATTAATATTTAAGAGAGGCCCGCCTTAAGAGTTGCCAAAGTAATTAACAATAAATGAAGAAAAATGCATTTTTACATTATTCTCAGTGTACTTTTGCATGAAACAAACATGTATTTTACAAAGCCTTCTAGCAGAGATGATTTGATCGACAACCACTTACTTTATCTTGACAAAGAATATGTACTTTTCAATATAAATTATTATTTAAGAGAGGTCCGCCTAGAGAATTGCCATAGTAATTATCAATAAATAAAGAAAAATTCATTTTCGCATTATCCTAAGCGTAGTTTTGCATAAAACGGACATGTTTTTTACAAATCCTTCTGGCAGAGATCATTTGATTGAGAATCACTTACTTTATATTAATGAAAAATATTTAGTTTTCAATATCAATTATTTTTTAAGAGGGGCCACCTCGAGAATTGTCATAATAACAAATAATGGATAAACAAATGTGCAATTTTGCATTATTTTAAACATGGTTTTGCATATAACAAGCGTATTTTTCACAAAATCCTTCGGGTAGAGATGATTTGCTCGAGAACCATTCACTTTATATTGATGAAAAATATTTAGTATTCAATACCAATTATTTTTTTACAGGGGCCGCCTAGAGAATTGTCATAATAATTATTAATAGATAAACAAAAGTGCAATTTTGGCATTATTCTGAACGTGGTTTTGCATATAACAAGCGTATTTTTCAAAAAATCCTTCGGACAGAAATGATTTGATCGAGAATCACTTACTTTATATTATTTAAAAATATTTAGTGCTCAATATAAATTATTTTTTAAAAGGTGCCGCCTCGAAAATTGTCATAATAATTAACAATGGATAAACAAATGTGCAATTGTGCAGTCTTTTACACGTGGTTTTGCATATAACAAGCGTATTTTTCACAAAACCCTACGGGCAGAGATGATTTGCTCGAGAACCATTCACTTTATATTGACGAAAAATATTTAGTTTTCAATAACAATTATTTTTTAAAAAGGGCCTCCTTGAGAATTGTCATAATAATTAATAATGGATAAACGAAAGTTCAATTTTTGCATTATTCTGAACGTGGTTTTGCATATAACAATCGTATTTTTCACAAAATCCTACGGGCAGAGATGATTTGAACGACAATCACTTACTCTATGTTGATAAAAAATATTTAGTTTTCAATATCAATTATTTTTTAAAAGGGGCCGCTTCAAGAATTGTAATAATAATTATTAATGGATAAACAAAAGTGCAATTTTCCTTTCTTTCAAACGTGGTTTTGCATATAACAAGCGTATTTTTCACAAAATCCTTCGGGCAGAGACGAGTTGATCGAGAATCATTCACTTTATATTGACCAAACATATTTATTTTTCCATACCAATTACTTTTTAAAAGGCAACCCCTTGACAATTGTCATAATAATTAATAATGGATAAACAAAAGAGCAATTTTCGCATTATTCTGAACGTGGTTTTGCAAAAAACAAACGTCTTATTCACAAAATCCTTCGGGCCGAGATGATTTGATCGAGAATCACTTACTTTATATTAATGAAAAATATTTACTTTTCAATATCAATTATTTTTTAAAAGGGGACGCCTTGAGAATTGTCATAATAATTAATAATAGTTGAAAAAAGTGCAATTTTTGCATTATTCTGAACGTGGTTTTGCATATAACAAGCGTATTTCTCACAAAACCCTGCGGGCAGAGATGATTTGATCGAGAATCAATTACTCTATATTGATGAAAAATATTTGGTTTTCAATATTAATTATTTTTCAACAGGGACCACCTCGAGAATTGCCATAATAATTAATAATGGATAAACGGAAGTGCAATTTTTGCATTATTCTGTTCGTGGTTTTGCATATAACAAACGTATTTTTCACAAAATCCTTCGGGCAGATGGGATTTGATCGAGAATCACTTACTTTATATTCATGAAAAATATTTAGTTTTCAATATCAATTATTTTTTAACAGGGTTCGCCTTGAGAATTGTCATAATAATTAATAATATATAAAAAAGTGCAATTTTTGCATTATTCTGAACGTGGTTTTGCATATAACAAGAGTATTTCTCATAAAACCATTCCTGCAGGGATGATTTGATGGAGAGTCACTTACTTTATATTCATGAAAAATATTTAGCTTTTAATATAAATTATTTTTTAACAGGGTTCGCCTTGAGAATTGTCATAATAATTAATAATATATAAAAAAAGTGCAATTTTTGCATTATTCTGAACGTGGTTTTGCATATAACAAGCGTATTTTTCACAAAACCCTTCGGGCAGATGGGATTTGATCGAGAATCACTTACTTTATATTGATGAAAAATATTTAGTTTTCAACGCCAATTATTTTTTAACAGGGGCTGCCTCGATAATCGTCATAATGATTAATAATAGGTAAACAAAAGTGCAATTTTCGCATTACTCTAAGCGTGTTATTGCATAAAACAAACGTCTTCTTCACAAAATCCTTCGGGCCGAGATGATTTGAGCGAGAATCACTTACTTTACATGAATGAAAAATGTTTAGTTTTCAATATCAATTATATTTTAAAAGGGTCCGCCTCCAGAATTGTCATGATAATTAATAATGGATAAACAGATGTGCAATTTTTGCATTATTTGAAACGTGGTTTTACATATAACAAGCGTATTTTTCACAAAATCCTTCTGGCAGAGATGATTTGATCGAGAATAACTTACTTTATATTGATGAAAAATATGTGGTTTTCAATATCAATTATTTTTTAACAGAGGCCGCCTTGAGAATTGTCATAATAATTAAAGATAGATGAACGAATGTGCAATTCTTGCTATATTCTAAACGTCATTTTGCATATAACAAGCGTATTTTTCACAACATAGTTCGGGCAGAGATGGTTTGATCGAGAATCACTTACTTTATATTAATGAAAAATATTTAGTTTTCAATATCAGTTAGTGTTTAAAAGGGGCCGCCTTGAGAATTGTCATAATGATTGATAATAGATAAACAAAAGTGCAATTTTTTCAATATTATAAACGTGCTCTTGCATAAATCAAGCGTCTTCTTCCAAAAATCCTCCGGGCAGAGATGATTTGATCGAGAATCACTTACTTTATATTGATGAAAAATATTTAGTTTTCAATATCAATTATTTTTTAACAGAGGCCGCCTTCAGAATTGTCATAATAATTGAAGATGGATGAACGAATGTGCAATGCTTGCATTATTATAAACGTGATTTTGCTTATTACAAGCGTATTTTTCGCAAAATACGTCAGGCAGAGATGATTTCATCGAGAATCACTTACTTTATATTGATGTAAAATATTTAGTTATTTCTCAGCTTTTATATATATATATATATATATATATATCAATATCCTTCACCCCCACTCCAAAGTGACAAGCAAAATGCCATCCACTAATACTACACGCGAAAAGTCATGCACTAATACCACAAGCAAAATTACATGCACTAATACTACAAGCAAAAAGACATGCATTAATACTACCATGCACCATAAGTAAAAAAGCCGTGCAAACTACCATGCACTAAGGTTACAAGCAAAAAGACATGCAAATATAGAGTGAGCACTTACCTTGGATTCTCTCTCCGGACCTGGTGTATCGTCTTCTGGATCGCTTGATGATACTTGCATCGAATGATGCGACGGAATGATCAGCCTGCGTTTATGCGGACCTTTTATAGGACGCTATCCCCACTCTTTACTACCCCACCTTAATTCAGAGTCTGCGCAAAGAAGACATATTCTATTGCGCATACGCCAAATCTTCGAGAAAATCTAACCGTGGAGTACTGAACGACGTCATCAGTTATTTACACGTGATTGTTAAGATAGGCTCCTGATGTGGCGAATGAGGCTCAGTCTATAGCTGAGGATCTGTACTTTTAACGGCCGATGGTAATTACCTGACGTCGGTAACTCAGCCTGGTACAGAACCTTAAACTTAACTTCGAACAGAACCTCATAATGCTTACTTTGCAAGAATCTCCATTACCAGCCTCACTGTTTTACCTACTCAGCATCGAACATAACCTCAAAAATACCGACCTCTCTGCTTTATAGACTGATGGTAACATTGTTCCCTGCCTTACCGACATATACTGAAATAATAATATTAAATGTTATTGACCTCCCTGTTTTACCGACTGACAGTAACATTGTTCCCTACCTTATCGACATACAGAAAAATGGCAGTATGAAAAGTTACCGACCTTCCTGTTTTACCGACTGATGGTAACATTGTTCTCTACCTCACCAACTGATAGTAAAATGCTAACTTGCGACGGTAGCGCCACCTGTTGGGCGCATTAGGAAACTGAATTATCGATTGATGATAATACCGACGGTGGCGCCATATGTTGTCACATTAGGAAATTGCATTACCGACCGAGGCCACTTTCCGACTGCCGGTAACTTAGCATGGAACAGAACCCTACCTTTGTTGGTGGCGCCATCTGTTGGTGTTCAGGGGCGTACCGACGGTGGCACCATCCCTCAAAATTTGGTCTCGTATCCCCATAGCCCAACTACTAATGGAAAAACAAGTGAGCAATTTTTGCATTATTCTGAACGTTGTTTTGCATATGACAAGCGTATTTTTCACAAAATCCTTCGGGCAGGGATGATTTGATCGAGAATCACTTGCTTTATATTGATGAGAAAAAAATTTAATTTTCAATAGCAATTATTTGTTAAAAGGGGCCGCCTCGCAAATTTTCATAATAATTAATAATAGATAAACGAATGTGCAATTTTTGCATTACTCTAAACGTGGTTTTGCATGAAACAAACGTTTTCTTCACAAAATCCTTCGGCAGAGATGATTAGATCGAGAATCACTCACTTTATATTGATAAACAATATTTAGTTTTCAATATCAATTATTTTTTAAGAATGGTCCGCCTTGAGAATTGTCATAATAATTAATAATAGATAAACAAATAAGCAATTTTGGCATTATTCTAAACGTGGTTATGCATAAGACAAACGTCTTTTTCACCAAATCCTTCGAGCAGAGATGATTTGATCGGGAATCACTCACCTTATATAGATGGAAAATATGTATTTTTCAATATAAATTATTTTTTAAGAATGGTCCGCCTTGAGAGTGCTCATGATAAGAAATGATAAATAAACAAAAATGTAATTTTTGGATAATGCTTAACGTGGTTTTGTATAAAACAAACGTCTTTTTCACAAAATCCTTCGAGCAGAGATGATTTGATCGAGAAGTACTCACTTTATATTGATAAAAATATTCAGTTTTTGATATAAATTATTTTTTACAGATGCCGCCTTGAAAATTGTCATAATAATTAATAGTGGATAACCAAATAAGCAATTTTTGCATTATTTTAAGCGTGGTTTTGTATAAAACAAACGTCTTTTTCACAAAATGCTTTGGGCAGAGATGATTTGATCGAGAATCACTCACATTTTATTGATAAAAAATATTCACTTTTTAATATAAGTTATTTTTTAACAGATGCCGCCTTGAAAATTGTCGTAATAATTAATAGTGGATCAACAAATAAGCAATTTTGGCATTATTCCAAAACGTGGTTTTGCATAAAACAAACGTCTTTTTCACCAAATCCTTCGAGCAGAGATGATTTGAACGGGAATCACTCACTTTATATAGATGGAAAATATGTATTTTTCAATATAAATTATTTTTTAAGAATGGTCCGCCTCGAGAATGCTATGATAATTAATAATAAATAAAAAAAGTGTAATTTTTGGGTAATGCTTGGCGTGGTTTCGTATAAAACAAACGTCTTTTTCACAAAATCCTTCGGACAGATAGATTTGATGGAGAACCGCTCACTTTATATTGGCAAAAAACATTTAGTTTTCAATATCAATTATTTTTAACAGGGGCCGTCTCGAGAATTGTCATAATAATTGATAATAGATAAACAGATGTGAAATTTTTGCATTATTCTCAAGGTGGTTTTGCATTTAAACAAGCGTCTTTTTCACAAAATTCTTCGCGCAGAGATGATTAGATCGAGAATCACTCACTTTATATTGATAAACAATTTTAGATTTCAGTATCAATTATTTTTTAAAAATGGTCCGCCTTGAGAATTTTCATAATAATAAATAATGGATAAACAAATGTGCAATTTTTGCATTATTCTAAACGTAGTTTTGCATGAAAAAAACGTCTTTTTCACAAAATCCTTCGGGCAGAGACGATTTGATCGAGAAGTACTCACTTTACATTGATAAAAAATATTTAGTTTTCAATATCAATTATTTTTTAAGAATGGTCCGCATTGAGAATGCTTATGATAATTAATAATAAATGAACAAAAATGTAATTTTTGCATAATGCTTAGCGCGGTTTTGCATAAAACAAACTTCTTTTCCACAAAGCCTTCGTGCAGATATGATTTGATCGAGAATCACTCACTTTATATTGATAAAAATATTCAGTTTTTAATATAAATTATTTTTTACAGATGCCGCCTTGAAAATTGTCATAATAATTAATAGTCGATAATGAAATAAGCAATTTTTGCATTATTTTAAGCGTGGTTTTGTATAAAACAAACGAGAAATTTGATCGAGAATCACTCACATGTTATTGATAAAAAATATTCAGTTTTTAATATAAATTATTTTTTAACAGATGCCGCCTTGAAAATTGTCGTAATAATTAATAGTGGATCAACAAATAAGCAATTTGGCATTATTCCCAAACGTGGTTTTGTATAAAACAAACGACTTTTTCACAAAATCCTTCCGGCAGTGATGATTTGATCGAGAATCACTCACTTTATATAGATGGATAATATGTATTTTTCAATATAAATTATTTTTTAAGAATGGTCCGCCTCGAGAATGCTGATGATAATTAATGATAAAGGAAAAAAATGTAATTTTTGGGTAATGCTTAGCGTGGTTTTGTATAAAACAAACGTCTTTTTCACAAAATCTTTCGGGCAGATATGATTTGATGGAGAACCGCTCACTTTATATTGGCAAAAAATATTTAGTTTTCAATATCAATTATTTTTAACAGGGGCCGTCTCGAGAATTTTCATAATAATTAATAATAGATAAACAAATGTGAAATTTTCGCATTATTCACAAGGTGGTTTTGCATTAAACAAGCGTCTTTCTCACAAAATTCTTTGGGCAGAGATGAGTTGATCGAGAATCACTTACTTTATATTGATAAAAAATATTTAGTTTTCAATATCAATTATTTTTTAAGAATGGACCACCTTGAGAATTGTCATAATAATTAATAATAGATTAACAAATATGCAATTTTCGCATTATTCTAAACGTAGTTTTGCATGAAACAAACGTCTTTTTCACAAAATCCTTCGGGCAGAGATGATTTTATCGAGAAGTACTCACTTTATATTGATAAAAAATATTTAGTTTTCAATATCAATTATTTTTCAAGAATGGTCCGCCTTGAGAATGCTCATGGTAATTAATAATAAATGAAGAAATGTAATTTTTAGGTAATGCTTAGCGTCGTTTTGTATAAAACAAACGTCTTTTTCACAAAATCTTTCGGGCAGATATGATTTGATCGAGAACCACTCACTTTATATTGGCAAAAAATATTTAGTTTTCAATATCAATTATTTTTAACAGGGGCCGTGTCGAGAATTGTCAGAATAATGAATAATAGATAAAGAAATGTGCGATTTTTGGATTATTCTAAACGTAGTTTTGCATGAAACGAACGTCTTTTTCACAAAATTCTTCGCGCAGAGATGATTTGATCGAGAATCGCTCACTTTATATTGATAAAAAATATTTAGTTTTCAATATCAATTATTTTTAAAAAATGGCCCGCCTTGAGAATCGTCATAATAATTAATAATAGATTAACAAATGTGCAATTTTCGCATTATTCTAAACGTAGTTTTGCATGAAACAAACGTCTTTTTCACAAGATCCTTCGGGCAGCGATGATTTGATCGAGAAGTACTCACTTTATATTGATAAAAAATATTAATTTTCAATATCAATTATTTTTTAAGAACGGTCCGCTTTGAGAATGCTCATGATAATTAATAATAAATAAAAAAATGTAATTTTTGCATAATGCTTAGCTCGGTTTTGCATAAAACAAACGTCTTTTCAACGAAGCCTTCGGGCAGAGTTGATTTGATCGAGAATCACTCACTTTATATTGATAAAAATATTCAGTTTTTAATATAAATTATTTTTTAAGAGATGCTGCCTTGAAAATTGTCATAATAATTAATAGTGGATAATCAAATAAGCAATTTTGGCATTATTCTAAACGTGGTTTTGCATAAAACAAACGTCTTTTTCACCAAATCCTTCGAGCAGAGATGATTTGATCGTGAATCACTCACTTTATATAGATGAAAAATATGTATTTTTCAATATAAATTATTTTTTAATATTGTTCCGTCTCGAGAATGCTGGAATGTGGAATTTTTGCATTATTCTCAAGGTGGTTTTGCATTAAACAAGCGTCTTTTTCACAAAGCCTTCGGGCAGAGATGATTTAATCGAGAATCACTCACTTTATATTGATGAAAAATATGTATTTTTCAATATAAATTAAAAAAAACAGCCTTCGAGGGTGCCTTCTGGAGTTTGCACTTTAGAAATTTTCCTATGGGATGCTACTTCCAGTAAGAATCACACAGAGGATATTTCTTTAGCCTATTCTCAGGGACTCCTTGTAACTCGAGGATTATTTAGTTAGTTTTGGGACGGGCGAGGAGCCCTTGGAGAGCTCATATGGCGCTCAAGCTATGAAGCCTATTGTCCCCTACCCTTACTTATTCGCTCTCAGCAGTTAACCCCAGACTTCTTGACGAAGGCTAGTATGTCGACTACTGATCGTGTTGTAATTTCCTCTGGTCCCATGCAATGAACCCCGAGGATCTTTTTCCTGAGCCGAGCTAATGCCGGGCACTGGCATAGTACATGCAGGGATGTTTCATCGTCCTTGCTGCATCTACTGCACTCTGTCGTGGGGTTAAACCCCATTTTGTGCATATGATAGTTAAGCGATTGTGTCCAGTTATGATCTGTACCACTGTCCTTATATCTTTCTTGCGTAAACCCAGGATTTCTCTGGCTCTGTGCATCCCAGGGGTATAACACAGGATGGAGTTCGCCTGACGGCAACCCTAGATCTGCTCCCAGTATTCCTGGTGTTTTTTTCAGATCCAGCTTTTAATGGCCAAACCGATACAGGAAGACGCTATTCCCAGTACTGGTTCTGGTCCTATGTATTTACTTGCTGCTCCGCGTTTTGCCAACTGGTCCGCCTTTTTATTGCCCTCGATCCCTGTGTGACCAGGCACCCATATGAGATTAGTGTTTCAGCACAGCGGAGGACGGCCAGGACCTCCGCCTGAAAGACAGTAGCATGTCGGCCAAGTGGTATCCTCATCCCTTTTCCTCTCTTGCTGTCATAGATTTCTGCTCCTGACCCTTCCTGACCCCTGGAGCCATCCGTATACCAGATTTCCCCTTGGAGGACCCGGTTACCATTTGCTTGTCCCAGATCCCTGCTTGGGGTACAGATGCGAAAAGCTTTGGCAAAGTTGAAGCGTTTCGTGATTTTATCTTGCCTTGTCTGTAGAATCGGCAATGCACTGATATCACTCGGGAGTCTATCGTGCCTAGTCCCCCGAGTCCATCTATTTGCTCTTGCCAGGCGGCCTATCGCGTGTGCCGCTCTAGCGGTGATCGCAACATGTAGGGGTTCTTCACAGAGCATGAATCCTATCGCCGCTGTGGGCGTAGTCTTCATTGCTCCAGTCAAACCCCTAAATGCTAGCGTTTGTAATCTTTGCAGCGTGTCCTGTATTGTTTTGAGTTCCGCCCGTGGCAACCAGACCACAGCCGCATGTAGAAGCCTGGGTTTTAGGACAGCAGAGTAGAGCCATTCAAGCATTTTTGGCCCTAGACCCCACGTCAACCCAAAGGCTCTCCTGCACATCCAAAAAGTCAGGACAAACTTCCTGCATTGGGTCTCCAGGTGCTTTGCCCAGTTCAGCTTGCTATCTAGGATGACTCCCAGATATCCAACCGAATTCGAAAACTTGAGCTTCCCACCGCAGAATACAGGAGCGTCAACTTTTGGAATTTTATAGTTTTCCGTGAAAATTACCAGGTTGGTCTTTTCAGGATTTACCAAGAGCCCTGAGCTATCGCATAAGAGCTCTACAGTATGTAGCGCCGATCTCATGAGACTCATCAGTGTCTCCAGATGAGCCCCCCTGACTAGGATTACAAAGTCATCCACCAACTGCTGCTCCAATTTCGCCACAACAGCATGAAGCGCAGTTTCTACAAAGCAGCCTGCCTGAAAAGCATGCTGCCCTCTATGCAGCAGTGAGGCCAAAAGCACCTCATCCCTAATGTATCTCTCGACCAGCATCTCCAACGTCTTCAGGATAAAAGACCTTAGGCTAATTGGTCGAAAATATTTTGCAGCAGTGTAACCCTCCCTCCCAGGTTTGGGTATGAAGGCCACTTTGCCATCCTTCCATGCCGATGGCACGTGTTTAAGGGTTATACTTGCCCTAAATAATTTTGTCAGAGGAGGGACGACCAAATCCATGCCTTTTTGTAAAAGCGCTGGATAAATGCCATCCGCCCCTGGTGATTTAAAAGGACAGAAGGACCCCATGGCCCATTCCACTTTCTTGTAGTCAGCGACCTTAGAGGCGAAATTCCAGTCGGCCCTCACCACCTCTTGGCCCTAGCCTTCCTCCTCTTGGTTGGTTCGGATTCGTTGAAAACCCAGGAAGTAAACTTCCATCAGGTGATTCAGCGTTGCTTCTTCGTCTTTAGCAAACTCACCATTATCGAGCCTTATGAGCCCGAGGCAAGCCTCCGGATTTTTCGCCAGGGTCTTGTGCAGCTTCGCTGTTTCCGGAATGTAATTCAATTCCTCGCAGAAGCCCCTCCAATCTTCCCGCTTATACTTTCTTATATCTTTATTGTATTCAGAATGGGCTGTCTTATAGATGTCCCAGTCCGCAGGCAATTGAGTTCTATTTGCCCTATTGCACAACATTCTGTTTTTATTACGGAGTCTCTCTATGTGGGTATTCCATCATTCTGATCTCTTCCTAGACTTTATTGTGTTTGTAGGGCAACTGTTCTCATATGATGTAGTCAGAGCCATTCGCAGAAAATCCGCGGCGTGTTCTAACTCATCAACGGTACCATAGTTTCTCGGAAATTCCGCAAGCCTCCCTTTGAGTTCCTCTTTATACGAGTCCCAAAGTGTATTTCTAGGGTTTCTGATCTTAGAAACCACCGGTTTTCCTAGGGTTAATCGAAACACGATATATTTCTGGTCCAAGAGAGACTCCTCATTGGAGACTCTCCAGTCCCCACACCGACTGGTGAGAATTTGCATCATAGCCCGACAGCAGAGGGATTTTATTCTCCTGACAGTGTCAAGCTAGAGCCTCGACCTCTCTAGTAGGCGGAGGTCCTCCGGCATCGCTAGGGAAATAAGCCGAAGCGATAAACACCTCTAGCCTTTCTCCGCTACTGCCCCTGAGTCTCGCCTCAATAACTGTGAGATCTCTTCCCTTATATATGGAGCTGCATCATGACAAGCCACTAATCCCTTCCCTGTATAACCAGGGGTCTTGAATTAGTGTAATTTCTGCCTGCACCACTGACAAGCGCCTGGCCAGAACCGCCGAGGCGCCTTTGCTGTGGTGCAGAATAATCTGCATCATCGAGATTCCCGTCTCAGCCATTAAAATTTTAATTCAGGGCTCACAGGTTGCGTAGGTAATCCAGAGCCGCAAAGGCTCCAGAAGTTCGCACCGTTCGTGGTGGACTGCCCTCTGAGGAGCCTTCCACCACTGGCGGTGGTTTCTAAGAGCGTCCTGGAACAAACTCCTCATTGATTTCGTTTTTTTTTTTCGTGTTTTATTCAAATGTCCCACGAGAAGCTAGGGGAATAACAAGCACCTTCTGAGAGGTAATCACGATTTCAGGACAAGAAGGTACATTAACATGCAAGTTCCTCCTAAGCCCCAAGATCTGGCTGCAATGGATGCCTCCCTTTGTGGAGAAATCTCGCAAGAGTTCGACCTCTGGATGACCAATTGCTCAGTTTATGGTGCTGCGAGAGCTTGGGCTGATTCAAATCGAAGGCTCAAACCGAGGATGGATCAAAAGACCAAATGACGCTTGCATCAACAGAACAAGACAATTAGATGGGCAAGACAGAATGCGTCCTGTGGTAAATGTGTAATTGACTACATAACATCTGGTAGACCGGTCACGGAAAGGACTTGAAAGTTCGCCCAAGAACTGAGGATGGGATGCATCAGGGAGAACCAAAAGTTTCTCTCTGACCTATCTCGCCTCTTCAGTGATCACCCTGTTTCTGTGAGAAATCGACCCAAGCCCAACGATGCAGAGACTTTTTGGAGAGGGGTATACAAGATCCCGAAAACACTAAAGTTGAAGGAAGATACTGACAATATCATCCGCTTGGAGGAATTTTGCGAAAACCTCATGAAATCTGAGGAGGAATGTCCATAAATAACTGCCGAAGCGGTTAAAAAAGCACTTAGAGGCACGAAGAACTTTTCCGGTGCTGGACCAGATTGTATCGAGTACTTCTAGTAGAAGGAGTTTACTACTACACAACAACATTTGGCCCGCATATTCACCTCATATTTAAAGTCGAAGACGCCCATTCCGCAGTGGCTGGTGTTGAGACGCACTATACTCCTACCGGAAAAAAAGAACCTGTCCAACCCAGAGAATTACAGGCGAATAACTTATTTGAACACACTGTATAAGATCTTTACAGCTGTCCTAAACAACAAGATTGTTCAGCGAATTGAGCCTGTTTGGCGTTAGATGTACGAAAAACGTGGCTCGAAGAAAGGTGTAGCAGGCTGTCGAGAGAACATAGACTCATAGACTTATCATCTATCTGTGAGAAAGCTTGAAGGTACATCTACACATAGGGAGATGCATAGAGAAATTGATGCCTCTTTGGAAAACTATATTTTCTATCTCATCTAAAAATTATCGTGTGACAACGAACAACGTCACCCCCCAGAGAGGCGTCTCTCAGGGCGATACCATGAGCCCTTTGCTTTCTTGCATCACACATCTGCTTCTATCTCTCGCACTACGAAATTCTTCTGGATACCTCAGTGGTGACACTAACCAGCGCGAGCATAAGGTCACTCATGCATTTTATATGGATGACCTGAAGATCTATGCCTCTGGTAAAGGCAAACTTCAAACTGCCATAAATATCGTCAAGAAGTTAAGGCCCGACCAGTGCCTGACTAGAATTTTTTGGTTCTTTTATCTAAATCAGGAACCAACTAAAGCCTGACTCAAACACAAGATTAGGGCCTAACTAGACGCACATAGTTTTTCTGGTCATAAGGAATAAAGAATCTTATCAGTGCCCCAAAGGGTCCTGACTAGAACCTACTAGTCCAGTTGTTCTAGTGAGATTCTGACCACTGCCCTAATTGAAATGGGGACAAATGGGGCGGTTTCTACATGGGAGAAAAACCTTATTATTTGAAAAGTATGATTTAAAGATTTATTAGATCAGTAAAACAGAAATTAGTTTTTTTTAATTCTTAAAAAAAAAAATCCATTCAATTTTTGTTGATTGTCCTGATAACTTTTCACTTGCCGGAATTTTTTTCATTTCGTAGATGTTTTTGGTGAGATTTCATATCACCTAGCGGTAACTTGCCCGTATTTATGTATTTCCAAATCTTTTAGGAGAAAATCCCGAAAGTTGTGAATATTTTCCGAAAAATAGAAAATTTACTGAACAATTCGGAAATTTTATTTCCCTTTACCTTTTCCCCTTTTACTTTGGGAAAATTTCCTGATAAAGTTCAGGAAAATTTTTCGAAATTTCTTATAGTGTGTAATCTGGGAGTATACAAATGAAGAAGAAAAAATTGAATTTAATGGATGCACGGTGAATTCGTAAATGAATGAAATAAATCCCAATTTTGTCAAAAAGTTGACTTATCACATTTTGTTTGCATACATACTCCTGAAGTATAAAGTTATTAAATTCATATAAAGGGCGCATATGATGCAAGATAACTTCTGGAAGGAAGTAATGTCTCATTGAAATAAGGGGAGAAAAGCCAGCCTTGAATCAGTTGAATCTAGACTGTAGACTCCGAGAAATCATCAAGTGCGACCAAGGATGAAGTTCCATCAGCGATGAAATAGTCGAGTGAAAAGTCGCAATGGGACAAAAACCAGCAAAGTAGCAACTCTAAGACTGCGACGATGCTTGCCGGTTCTTTTCTTGACGAAAAGCAAAGAAGCTTGAGCTCTAGGATTTGCGATCAGCAGGCATTAGGCTAACGATGTGCCTCGTAACGAGCACCTCTAATCGATGATTGTTTGAGTCCGCGGAGCTACCGCACGGTTTCTCTCCACGGGGATTCTTCGTCCTCACTCGCGTGCAGAGGAATACGGCCGATGCGATGCGATGGTTTCCACTTAGCACGCACTATAAACTTAATTGTCGCTCCCGAGATACGTGAGTATGTTGAGGCTTCTTGAAGAAGATCACCCCGACATACCGCACCGTACCCCGTGGACGTTGATGTAGCGACGTCGTTGTGATCTTTTTGCTCCAGAGAACGGACAGCCTGTCTACTGCTGGTTCCTCCACCTAAAAACTCAAGTGGTAATTTTCAGTCGTTGAGAAAATTAACTGCACTCGATCAAATTCCAGGTTTTTATTTCGCCTGGCCTTCACCACTTCTTTCGGTCTTCAATCTTTCAGGACTATGCTAAATTTCAGAGAGAAATCTATTTTCAGTTTGCGTGTTCAAGGCAAGTGAATATTCTCCAAATTCTACTCCTCCTAATGTTCATTTTTCCGACATTTGTTAGATAGATTAACATTCTACCCTAATTTCTATTTTTCCAAATTACCTTTTGTCATAATTTTTATTTTGGACGTGGCTACGTGTACCGAAATTTCGGTACAAATAGCCGGATTTTTTTTTCGGTAAGAATAGGGGGGGCTGGAGAAGGGGTTATTTGTACCGAAATATCGGTACCAATGGCCGGATTTTTGTGTACACACCCAAATATTTGTACCGAAATTTCGGTACACGTAGACACTTCCTTTCATTTTACTGAACTGCCATTTCTTCTTATTTCTATTTTTCCGAATCACCAATCAATAGTACATGTTAGGAAAATATTTTATACGAAATATGCAAGAATTTTAAGTTTTATAAATGTTAAGCGTGTATTTCTAAATAAAAGTATCAGGCAAAAACAAGGGAAAATGTTCAGAATCATTGTCACAAGTTCAAAAAATGTAATTGAAATATATTTTTAAAATGAGCTTAAGAACACTACGAATTTACAAACACTAAAATTTCCGTATACTCTGTTTTATGAAATTTATGAGCATTCTTGCGAGCGTCAGAAAACTGTCATCCTCGTACTACTGGACGGTATTTTCTTTATTGATATTAGAAGAGTTAATATACAAATAGACAAAATTATGTTATCCACACAAAACCCAAGAATTTCACCTCCATCCTCTCAGTGAATCTTTGTTCAAATTGAAAAATTAGTTCTCAATATGAACTATCAGTCAATAGGGCTACACTTTACCCAATAAGTTTGAAACCGATCATTGAAGCCCCCTATTTTTCAGCTCATGCTTAAGAAGTTAGAAGAAAAATCCACCGAGGTTATGAAGCATTTTTCTGTTTTTCTGGGCTGAAGGTCGTCGTACTAAATAAAATTTATTTATCAGCTTTTGATCTGCTTTAGCTATATCACGCTCTAGCTAATTATTACTCATAAGAATACTTATTTGGTTCTATATCTATAGTTGGTACCGGTTTCTAGAATTCTATTGACTAATATCTCTTCTTAAATAAGAAGTCGCTAAAATATATTTGAAAAATTGATACATTCTTTTTCTTCGATAGATAAAACTTTCGCACAAATGAAATACTTCCTCAATTAAAATGTAAAGTAATTAGCCATGATATAAAATTTTCGTTACACCTGCGCCTAAATTTTATCTTTTCACCAATTGGAAACAAGATCATCGACCTTTGGTGTTGACTAAGACGAAAAGAAATTACGGTACCACCTTGTAAAAGCCTGAAGGTCGAGAGGAAACTATCGTTCGAGGCTGGTAAGATATAATATCGCAGTCCATTCCCGACGAAGAACTCGTATGGTAATTACCCTGGACTTCGAATCGGTCAATGTCATCGAGGGTTATTAATATAGATGCAAGCTCCGCGGCGGTATATCAGTCTAATCTGTGACAGCATCAGGCCAATGGCCTCACTGCATTCAAGAAACACGCGTACACCATAATCACTCATTTCGACGTTAATGCACTAGCAAATTAATTAGCCTAGTCCCGCGCCTATATAGCCTAAAATCAACTTCTACAGATTAGTAAATGAGTAGCTCGATACTGTACAAGAATAATCAGAATCTTGCAAGTACTATGTTGCGAGAATCCTGAGATGTAGAAAAACAAATCTTGAGGGAATGTTGCGACTACGTTGGATGATTCTCTAGATCTTTTCGATCCTTTCTGATTGTTGCTGTAACAACGTGTAGTGATGTAGTCACACCAGTATATGCTCACTTTCTTATCTTTAATGGCTATTGGTACCCATAATAGTATACCTGGAACGAGCTACTTGTTCGTAGTACCTAATTATCTGGCACCAATTGAAATATCCTACTTCTGGGGATCAGTTGAACTATATGGACAGATAGTCAGAGGCGAGGATCTGGTAATTTAATTACAGCGAACGGGTGAAAAACTTGATCTTTTCACGGACTGAGTACAACCGGTGCTTTCTAAGTGTCAGATTATATAGTGGATCTGAAGTTGATAAGAAATTTTTCCCTCTTTATTTTGAATTTTATCAGGCTCAACAGTCAGTTTATTAATTATGGAGCTAGTATAATCTATGCGGAAGTGGCTACGTGAACCGAAATTTCGGTACAAATAGCCCTTTTTCCAGCTCCCCATATTTGCACCAAAAAAATCCGGCTGTTTGTACCGAAAATATACAATGTGCATTGATCTTAAGTCTAGTATGGATATGGTATTATTTATACTAAATAGTATACAATTGATCCAACTGCGATATCTAAGAAGATATTTATCAATATGGGGAGAAATCGACGTGTCCAAATAAAAAGGTGCCATCTCAGGTGGCGCAGTATCGAAGATTGAAAATTCCATATAATGAACGCCCTCTGAAGTAGCAAACTTTTCTTTTTGCTTCTGCCGAGATTGCACCTTTTCATTTGGACAAGTCAAAATATAATTGATGCTTAAATTCCTGTCGAAGGGAGTAATGTAGGGAAGGGGGTATCGACTTTTTAGATCGATCTAGAATTCCCGTATTGTTTATTTAAACAACAAGTTTGTTCCACAACAGTGCTCCAGCCTAGGTTGCTGATCAATCTCTCTAGAGATTACGCCAAGTGAAGAGCCTCACTAAGTCATCATGTAAAGCTCCCCAGCTGGGCGCTTTAGTATCCAAGGTCTTTTGTTTCAGGCGGCATTAACTCCACTGACACTCTTCTTGATGCATTTCTCACAAACTATTTGTCGCCACACTTTCCTGTCTTGGCATACCTCTGTCGCTTCCTTCACGTCCATGCCTTTTCTCATGCAAGCTTTTGTCTTTCTATGGCTTCTTATGTTTTTTCTTATGTTAACGAATTTCTTTCACATATATCAACTAGTGTTTCATCTAAACAACATTTGAGGATTATCTCATTATTCACTTTGTTCATCAGCGTTTTACCGCACATCATGCTCAGGTATTTTATGTTAATCCCGTTAATTCATAATCTTATCCTTTTCTTGGTAGGTCCAGGTCTCGCTACCGTACAGCACAGTCTGTATGAATTTAGAGTTACGTATTGCCATTTCAGCTTCATTTGATATAATTTTACTTCTCATAATGGGACCTGCTCTACCGATAACTTTATTACCCTGGTTTATACGCTCATCTAATTCTCCATCTATCTTTTCGTCATTTGTGTATAGGCTACCAAGTTATGACGTACCTTTCAACTTTTTCTAGTCTTTCATCTTTTAGTACAATATTGCATATTCTTTTTTTACCCTTTCCTTCAAATTCTATCATTTTTAGGTTATTTATGTTAATTTTGAGGCCCATGTTCTTCATGCTTGTACACAGTTTGCTCAACATTCTTTGCAAGTCTTAGTTGGCTCTGCCATAACAATCTTATCATCTGCGAACGCTGGCCCACGTACCGTCACTGTCCCGAGATCCGCACCTTTTCCGTCGAAGAGGGCTATTCTTAGACACTTTTCCTTGAATATAATAAATATCCATGAGGACATAACGCATCTTTGTCTAACAACTTGCATAATATCAAAACAGTCACTCAGTTCCCCATTTACGCTTACACTCGCTTTGCTATCAGTATATATGGTTTTTATTGCTTATAGGAGCCATCCGTTGACCCCGTACTCTTCCAAGACTTCGCAAAGTTTACTTTTATCCACTTTATGAAATGCTTTTTCTAGGTCAACAAATGCACAGAAAACTTTTTTCTTTATTCTCAAACTCTTTTCTGTGATCTGTCTTAAGCTAAATATTTGATCCGGACATGATCTTCCTGGCATAAACCCACTTTGTATTTCCCATATATTTTTTTCTGGTATTTCCATTACCCTACGAATAAGTATTCTTGAACATATTTCAATTATGGTACCTAATGAGCTGATACCTCTGTAATTATTGCAGTTGCTTTTATCTCCCTTTACTTTGTATATTGGTACGATAATTGCTTTTTTCCAGTCATCTAGAACTTACTCCCATCTCGATTCATAAATTTATCAATTCGCACATCCTGTGAGGTATATGGTCGCCACAGTATTCAAGCATTTCAGCATTAATACTGTATACACCAGCATTCTTACAATTTTTCAAATTCTCAAATACATCCCTAACCTCAGAGGCACAGCCTCTCCCACTTGGGTTTTCTAACGTATCGTGTTCTATATCGCAGTTGTGGTGCCCTACAGTTGCACCTTCTAATAATTCCTTCAAAGAGTCTGTTAAAGCGTCTAGTATCTCGCAAGTATCACATAGCATTTCACACTTTCTATTTCTCATGCTGACGAACTCTGTACTTTTACGTGCCTTTATATTGCTGAACGCCCATTTTTAAAACAGTTTCATGCTTCCTTCAAAATCGTTTTGCATTTTCTTCTTTTCTTCTGTTTTGATTTTATCTTCACTTTTCTTCTTTACTTTCCTTTTTTGGTATCTGTAATCATTTTCAAGTCTATTTTTCTCCTCATTGCTAAGGCCTGTGATGTTCAACTTTCTTTTATACGTTTCTTTCTTTTCTTGGGCGGCTGCTTGGATTTCATCATTCCACCACGCATCACCAGACATTCTTCCTACAACCGCAGTACCACACACTTCAGTCTCACTGCTAACAACGATATCCTGGAATAAAGTCGCTGGATCATAATTACGTTTAACTTATTGACTACCAAATTTTTTTGGCATGGAAATATCTATCACCCTCCATATTTAGTTTGAAGATTTGTTGTTTTTGTTGATTGCTGGGGTTAATAATAAAACTCCACAATTATTTTGCGACATTTCGTCAGCTTCGTTTACTGACCTCTTCAGGTTTATAAGTTTAAATTAGAAAAATCACGTTGGTCATAAAAAATATAAAGTTGAATTCTTAATTAAATTGATGTTTACGCGTCAATTTTAATCGCAGACTAGTTAAATGCTTTTTTAACTTGATATTTTTTATGACCAACGTGATTTTTCTAATTCAAACTTATAAGTCTGAAGAGTTCAGCAAACCAAGCTGACGAAACGTCGCAAAATAATTGTGGAGTTTTATTGTTAACCCCAATGATCAACAAAAATAACAAATCTTCACACTAAATTTGTTGTTTTAGCAAGATATTATAAAGCTATCTTCGGATAATATGGATAACTAAATCAAGGTTTTAGTGCTCACGTCCACTTCGTCGCTAACCTTTGTGGTCATTCACGCAAAATACGTGAAACGTTCACGGGGGAGGGTCTATCAAAGTATCATTCTCCATGTTAAGAATAACTGAAAAAGCATCACGCAGGGGGGGGGGTCTAAAGTTTCTGAAAGATGTATGACGTATGTTGTGAATGGCCCCTTTTGAAAATATAATAAAATCAAAACCTAAATATTTTATAAAATTTTCGTGACCGAGCATTATTACGCTATTATATACTGTTAATTTCAATCAGTTTTCCTGAATTATAAAGAAAATTCTCTTTAAATATTAAATTCCTAATATTCCTGTGTATATTATGCTAATTTTGTTCTAGTAATCAAGTTGAGTAATCCACTTCAAAGATATTCAGACATTTTTTTGTCGTATGTAATACTTTCTTAATATAATTGTATGCAAATAAATAAATTATTCCCTCACCACAGTAAATCCTGAGATATCAAGTGTTGCAGCTCAAGTCCATTGATACGGAAATCTCTATATAAATATAAAGAAACAAAAGACGGTTACATTGCCGGATCATCTTGTTCGATATCAAACTGATACATTTTCTCTCTGAATATGAATCACTGAAAAATTCACTGATTGAAATAGTATTTGGACTTTTCACTGATTATTCAGTGATACCGGACTTATTCACTAATCAATTTAGTAACACCAGAGTGAATCATGTGAGATATAACCTCTAAGTTTTGAAGTAAAGCGTTGTTATTTTTTCACTTAAGTAGCAAAAATAATTTCGTAATTAAATAAATGTATGAATTTTCGAATTGTAAGTGTGCTGAATTTACTGCGGTAAAAGTATAATCTGACTCGTATAAAAAGTACTTACTTGATGAGTGTGTACAGGACAGTTGAATCTTGAAAGTAAAGAAATATGCGTGGTTTTTTGTCATTTAGAAGCATCAAAACTTTTCACTTTTTTTAATATTTGGTGACATTTATCGGTTTTAAGTTTTTACTATGATTATTTGATTGAATCTACTAAAATCTTATTTTATCATGACTGCTAAATTGACATGGTGTAGTGCTGCCAACTCTCAAAAGTGTCACTTTCACTGAATGAATAAGTAACCTTTCACTGGATGTCAGTGACCGGATTCTAGCTATTTGTATCACTGAGATTTCACTGACAATCAGTGACTTTTTACTGATTCAGACTTAGAGAGTTTAGATTTAGTGTGACAATGATCACTATTAAACACATAAGGTTATACTTAAACGTTTATTCAATTGTAATCACAACAGAATATCAGTCTTAAACTTTATGTTTCATATTTAAAAAGAAATCAACTCTTAAAAAACTCAATTTCTGATTTCATAAATGGCAAGAGTCCGATGTTCGTTGCTATAAAGTTTTAATGCGAATTTCACTACGTTTTTTTTTTTTTTGAAAAAAAAACGAATTTGAAACTTTAAAATCAATATCTCGATTTTTTCAGATATCAGTTTTTTTATTACTCGGGGAGGTATTTGGAAAGATGGAGGGAGTGTGACAAAATTCCACCAATTACACCTCTCGTTTTTATTTGGTTTCGGTATCACATATATAAAGCGAAAGATTAAGACTGGAGAAAACTTAGTTTGGGCGCATTTGAATAAATTGGAGACTATATCCTTTCTTCAAATTCAAATTGTTAAATTTTTAAGACACACAGTTTATTTTGTATCAATAAAGCCCATAACAGGAAATTTAATGCTAAGCCGTTTTTGGAGACAAGGATACGCACTTTGTTAAGGATTGTGTGTGGGTGATACATGGTTTCATGGTGGTATCACAAGAGGGTTATTTAGGTGTAAGTTTATGGGATACTGTAGGTGTGGGGTAGTAAGATTTTATCCTTGCAAACGATGGCCGCGAATGCCGGAGCACGTTCGGCCAACGAAGTCTCACGGGGTAAGTTACTTTGGAACTTGGTTTGGGATTTGCATTTTCAGCTGGCGCGATACCCCGCTGCCGGTGGTTCGAGTTCCATTGGAATCGAGATCCCGCCCCCCATTTTTCTTCGTCAACCCTGCTTCCAACCACAATTCATTATTCAGACTCGTATCGTTTATATTTATGTATTCTCACAACGCTAAAAGGCAATCGAGATTCGTCTGCTCAGTGCTCATCTCTTCTATAAAATGCAACGTGCCAACTGACAGTAGTCACGGGCGAGAAATAGGAGGGGACAAATAATCCTTTGCCTCGAATACGCTCAACGATCCCTTAACATTTCAAACGTGTCTGTAATGTCGAGTGAATCGAGTTGATTGAACGTGGGATATCGACCTCAGATCATATTACGATTGTTACTTTGTTGAAGGGTTGAAAGTCGAATTGTATATGAGAGTTGTGTAGGATTTGAAGGTTGAGCCGATAGCGTAGGCGTAGGGTATGCCATTGTATTTCATGTAATGATAATGAGCTGTAGAGAAGGAGGATTTTAAAGTAGTGAAAATAGAATGATAAAAGGAGATTGATGGATATGTGGATAGTGTATACAAACTGAAATACAAATAAGAAGGGAGGAAAGAAGGCAATGTGCTCCATAAAAATGAAAAACATAAAGAAAATTTAAAAAGTAGGGGAACCTGTATAAAGAAAGTGAAGATTTAATGTTAAGTTTTAAGGAAGGTATATGAAAAGCCTTCAAGTCCTAATTTGAAAAAAGGAACGACGCCTGATTCAATTAGAGAGGCTGAACCAGAATTGGTGTTGCCCTGAAATTCCAGAAAATTCCAGAGTAGATGAGACCTTCTTGAGAGTGAAAAATGCATCTCTTTTCACTTCCTTTCTACGAAGCGGAATCTCGTCAGTCGATCGGACGATATCCAACACAGAGGGACAAAGGAGACATTTTTGAGGATTCAAGTACTAAATAAAACATCACTCGAACTCGGGACTGGACGGCGAGTCGTTAGTACGTCCTGACATGTACCTCGCGCACACAATCTGGTTCGTCCTCCTCCTTCCCCGTTTGCCAATCCTCTTTGCTGTTCTTCTTCTTCGTTGTCGTCTTATTCTTCCTCGACCGCCATCGCCAACCCGGTGATAGAGAAGCAAACCGCACATGGACGTCTATCACTGTCGGTGGCTCAACCAGGTCGCACAGGAGAAAAATCTCGAGCCCCCGAAGAAGATGAAGCAGCTGAAGTAAAAGGAGATGGTGGAGAAAGAACAGCAGAATGGAAAGAACTAAACGACCTGCAAGAGACAGAGAAAGAATGAAGAAAATGGGTCGCGAAGAGAGGCTGAGGATTCTTCAAGATGTACTCCGCATTCCGCGACCTTGTTTCGGTTGCAGATGTATACAGAAATCACGTCGCATAAAAGCGAGCGAGAGCCTGAAAAACTTTACTTTTGAAGGAGCTCTTGAGTCCTGACAGCCCTGTTCGTATTTGTACCTCTTGCTGCGATATCCGATGCCATTTTGTTTTATCTTTATTTCTTTTCAGTTTGGTGATGTTATATTTTGAGATGGTATATGCATGGTCATAAGTTTGTCATTTATGGTGTCATAATGGACAGTTCAGTTGAGATGGAGTGACACTATCTTAGTGATCAATTGGCAGTTTCTGGAGATTTATAACTTGGCTTCAAATTGAATTGTTTCGTAGATACTAATTAGGAAGAGATTAAATATTTATGGCAGCAAGGAACAATCATGACTTGTTACAACTTGATCCTTGATGCAGAATCCCACATTTTTCCCACGTGCGATCTGGATGGTTGTGCAAACATATAAATAGGATTGGGGGTTTTATACAAGGCGATAATAGAGAAGAGACTTTTATAACATATAAGTGTTTATGGAGGACATTATAGGAAGACGGAAAGAGAAGAAGAAGAAGTACAATATAAAATAAAGCCTGGGCAGAGTCATGTAACGTTAAATCAACAAAAATATGATTTGCTGGAATCATTTTTTAAACTACGAACATATGTTGATATACTATATTATAAGATATAGTTTGCTAAATAACATATATACTACGAAGCAGAACAGAAATTGTCATAATAAAAACATAGCTTTAAATAAAAGTATTTTTGTTGAACCGAAGTTATCTCTACCAAGGTTTCAAATAGTCAAATTAATCTGACAAATTCAGAAACATTGCCTTCCATACAAGTACATAAAACAATTCCATACATTTGGAACGCGATGTCCACTCCTCACCTCGTCCTTATTCTCCTTCATCGTCATTTATTTCATGATGATACTATCGGCGTATCGATCCGAGTCATGAGGTATGCATATAGGTAACAAACTTAGTATTTGTACATATAGGAGATACAAAAGCAGGTATTAAAATATGCCAGAAATAACCGACCAGATCGGTCCACCCGATATCAAGAAAGATAGCGCACCAGAGCTCGAGTGTTTCGAATCAGAATAACAAATGTAAGTTTGAGATTGTTCGAGAATGCACATAATCGGGAAATTCGAGTCGTGAGATTGATTTGATTCTATTAGGGAGCGAAAAGTCGAAAGTGGTGACACTGAAGCACGCTGAAGTTGAAATATTGATTGGAAGGAATGGAAATTTTAAAAACAAGGTTCTTCTAGTCGTTGACCCGTGACAAACAAAGCCTACTGATTGACGAGACCTCCTTGTAGATCGTGAACTGGTCGTTTCGCGATGACCGTATTTGGGACAATAGATTGGCGGCGATTTCAGTCGGGTTTCTAATCCATGTTTCATATTAATTGTAAATAACTACATACTTCATACTCAATACATACAATTTTCAAATTGGTAATTATACTCTTTAAAATTCAAGCATTTCGCACTGTAAAAACTAGAGATCTATTTCTTACGGTATTTTTTTTGCGTTTCCTGTTTTTTAAATAGGATAATTTCATGTTGTCATTTTCAATGTAAAACAAATGAATTTGGGTTCACACCAGTGGCCTCATTTAAGTACTCAAAACTGTTTTTATCTGAGTCTTATTTTAATACCTGACATCAGCTCTGAAATAATACTTGGTTTTACAGTGCAATTTTAATTGCAAAATTAAAACTTATGCGAAAGGGAAGCATTTTTAATTTTGCGTCCAACATGAAAATTCAGAACTCTAAAATTGTATTCATTCCAAATTTAATTTCAAATCGTTTAATTTTTAACAATTTTTTCAGAATTAGTATTCATTCTTGAAATTATCCAATTTATTTTTATTTTTTATTTTAAATGATTAATTCTGTTATATTCTAAACTAAAAATGGGGCAATTTTAAGATATTATATTGGAACTTAAATGTTTAAAAAAGAATATACAAAACAAGATTGCGATATACGAATCTAATGCTTGAAATTACACAATTTTAAGCCTTTCACTTCGAAATTGTTTTTTAAAAGCTGAGTTTGAAATGTTCAATATTTCAAAACATTTAAAAATAACAACTTTTATGTATTCATTTTTTTCATATCTTGTGTCATTTAACCAAAAATTTAATTTTTTACTCTCATTGTTATTTTTACGACTCAAAGACAAACAACACGTCCTATCGAAAAATGATTTATAGCAAATTTTTAGATCTTTTTTAGGTGAATAAATGTTGTATATTTATTTTTTTCGCATCTTGCCTATTTTGACCGCAAAATGGATTTTTATTCTTTTTCAGTACTTTTTTTGTTATTAAAACCAGAAACGTTGGTAAGAAAACGCTGGTTAGCAAACTCATCCTTTTCTTTTTGGACTCTTGAAACGTGTGCCAAAGCACAATCCAATCCGATTAGTCTCTCAAAAGTTATTCATTATATAGACGACGACAACGACGACGATAACGACGATGCCAGACTGACAGGCATCACCGTAAATCCTGTTTTTTTCTAATTCGGGGACTCTCGAAATGTGGAGATTTCAAGAAATCCACAATAATCAGTTTTCACATAAAACTGGTACCTTGAGGAGAATGTAAAAATTCAATTTTCAATACATGGTTCCAATATGTTCTCATTTCTAAGGCTTGTATTTGAGAGCTTGTTATCTTAATTTTTAATTGTTTTAAATCGATTCTGGATCAATTATTCTTCAAAATTGTTTTATTACAAATCCTTTAAATTGAAAATTGTGCAATCATAAAGACTTTTAAATTGATATTCTACGATTTCGAAAAATTAAAAAAAAAACTACACAATTTTGTACTTTTAAAATTGACACCAAATAATTTAGAATACTACAATCTCCCATGTGGAAAAGTTAATTGGGGCCAAACTGGGCCCCAACCAGATTGCCCAATTAATAGTTGGGCCCCATCTGGGCAGCCCAATCAATACCCAACTGGGCTACTGTCTGGGTTGTAACGGTCAGCCCAACGAATGCCCAGATTGAGGTGACTAGCTGCTGGCCATTAGTTGGGTAGCACACTTTATGCCCAATTAATAAAAAAAAGGGTACAGTTATTGAATTCATAAAGTTGAAAGTAATAAATGATAAATATTTGTTCTTATTTTTTTTTAATTAGACGCTTCTTTATGATTTAAGAACTTTTAGCATCCTGTTATTCCTTTTGACCTTCATCCCAGTCTCTTACAACAGTCAGCTCAGTCCTAAAAGCATCTGACGTGGTATTTTTTCTGATAAATTTGGTTTAGTACAAATACGTAACTGAGATTCAGAAACAGCACAAAGCGATGAATTATTTTGTTTATCTTTACTAAAGAAAATGAGACAACTTTGTAAAAAAAGCCTGATTTTACGGAAGCTTGAACGGACTCGACTCGCGGGTTTTTCAAAATTACAAAATGCTAAGTTTAAAAATAATGTTTATTCGTTGTTGTTTTACTTGAAAATTTTATTGTACTCTGATGATCTCTCCGTCGCTTTTAGGAAATTTCGATTTTAATTTTAAGCTTATACCTAATTCAAAAACAGTTTCATTATTGTAAGTATATGAAAAATATAATATGTAAAATATAATATTATATAAACTTACCATGATGTTAAAAGAAAAATTTTAGTGTATGAACAAAATTTAATGGTCAGATGTTCTTTTTAAGGATGAGACAAAAAAATATTTTTTCAGCAAATTAATGTACTTTAACATTTCCAACAACATATAATAAACAAGTTATATCTGTAAATGATTCATTCACTATGTAAGCTTATAATTTAAGAAATATTTTTATTTATAAAAATGAAATATGGGTGCTAGATTCAGCTTGAATCGCTGAATATTTTCTAACCCGTATGCGTAATTTATTATTCGCGAGAATTTTTTTATCAGAATTATCTTGATTAATATTTATTTCTAAACGGATGCAGTTTAAAATAAATTCACTGATGTAAATAGCAGCAGACCACAGCCGACAATTTTTCTCTCTACTGCCCTCTTAGTCCAGTCATCTGGTCGAAAAAATGGTGCAAATTCGGTAATTTTTAAAGGAGTCATTTTTTTCTCTTAAATACTTCATTTGGAGGTGCATAATAAGGGGTAGGTTTTGTGAACAGAATTTTGTCCCGGAACAACAGATGCACAGCCAAGTTGATGGCGCTGCAATCAAGAGCTGTGAAACAGAGTTGGTTCAAACTAGATTTAAGATATAAATGGGAAAACATTTGGCAATTTCCACACAGGATAATACAAGCATGGGCACTATACGCGCACGTGTTCAATTTGTTGTTCAAACATAAAATTTGCCCACTTCCGGTCACTTTCGCGATAAAAATATTATTATTATTATTATACTAAAAATAAGTTAACTTATTTTTAAAAATCAGAACGTACATATTACATATTATATTGTAATTTTTTTAGTTCAAACGTTTTTCCATAATTTGAAAATTGTTTAACGTTTTTATAACTCACTGTTGTGAGCGTCACAGCCTTACGAAAAAGTATTTGATAGGAAATTCAGTACAGGCCTATAATGATTTTCCTATAATGGATTTCTTATAGTTTTTTTGGCAGTTCTAGAAAAATCATTACAGAAAATCTTTATAAGAAACTTAGAATAGAAAAAACTAATCTCTAAATATTGAAAAAGCGATATAAAAAATAGAAAAACTACAAAACGAATGATTTATTTTTCTACTTAACGTAGGATTTTGAGTTATTGCAAGGGTTTTCTACAGATTTCAATAATTTCAAGGGCTATAAAGTTTCTTGAAAAATTGCAAAGGATTTGAAGTGGATCTTAAGTTATTCTAAACAATTTCAAACAATTTTAAGGGATTTCAAAGAATTTTGTAGGAATTCAAAAGATTTTTAGCTCCATCTTAATGGATTTCTAAACAACTTTATAAAATAAATTAAATTAAATTTTAAGGGATTTAGAGGTATTTCAAGAAGATTCACAAGCTTTGAACAATATCATTGAATCTCCAAGTATTTAAAGAATTTTAAGTGATTTAAAAATTTTGAAGAAATGTTGAAGAATTTTGTAACACTTTCAAAGACTTCAAGAGATTTTATAGAATTTCACTATATTTAAGGAATTTTATGAGAACTCCAATTTTGTCAAAGATACTACACGATTTAAAAATATTCGAAAGATTCTAAGCAAATTCAACAAGTTCCTAAAAAGTCTAAGATAATTTGAAAACTTCAAGAGATTTGAAAGAATCTTGTAGGGATTTCGAAGCTTTGATTCTTGATATTCAAGGGATTTCGCAAGATTTATATGTATGTTAATGAATTATTATGATTTTCAAAATTTTCAATGTATTTTATCGGATTTCAAAGAATGTCTAGGTAACTTTAAGGAATAATATAAATTCAATTCACGGTATTTCTACGGATTTCAACAGTTGCAAGAGATATTAAAGAGCTTACAAAATTTAAAAGGATTTTAAATATTTCAAATTATTCCAATGATTCCAAGAATCTTAAGAGATTAAAGAACTCTTCAGGGAAAGCCAAAGAATTTGGTAGGGTTTCTAAAGATTTGATGGGATTTTAAATAATTTGAACAAATTTGAGGGATCTTATAGGCTTTAAAATTATTTCAAAGGACTTACGAGATTTAAAAATATTATAAATCTATTTTGAAGACATTCAAGAGATTTCTGAAATTTTAAGAGATTTCAAAGTCTTTTGTAGGATTTCCAAAGATTTCAATCTCGATTTTAAGGAATTTCTAGAGAACTTTGAAAAATATGTAAAATAAAATTTGAAGGAATTCCTAGCGATTACAATCCGTACTATAATGATCAGAAGAAATCAAGGTGATCTTTTTTTGTTCGAGACGCATGTATCTTCAACTCCAGGTGGTGATTTAAATTCTTCTATTTAATTAGAAGACGTAAAAGTCCATTTAATTTTACCTTTGAGTTTCAAAATATTCTTAAGAGAGAATGAACTATTATATGTCGGAAAACAAATACAATGAAACTTTATTTGCCAAAGGAGTAACAAAAACATAAGAAGATGCAGGGGGTGGTTGAGAAAGTCTAATGCTAAAAATGGTAGAAAATTATTGTGCGTAATCTAGGGAAACAGGAGGAGCTGTTTCGTATCAATTTTTTTCAAGTCTAGGGGTCATCCTAGTTTAGATATGGAATAGAGCACAGGAGATGATTCTACTTTCTAAATCTGAATTAGTGGAAAGTCACTAATTGTCAGGGGAATCTCACTGATTCAAATAGCTGGGATCCGTTCACTGAAAACCAGTGAAATGTTAATTATTCATTCGGTGAAAGTTTCACTTTTCAGAGTTGGCAGCACTGCACCACGTCAATTTAGCAGTGATAATAAAATAAGGTTTTAATAGATTCAATGGAATAATCATAGTAAAAACTCAAAACCCGTGAATGTGATCAAATATTGAAAAATGTGAAAAGATTTGATGCTTCTAAATGACAAAAAACCTCACATATTTCTTTACTTTCAAGATTCGACTGTCATATACACACCCGTCAAGTAAGTACTTCTTATGTGAGTTAGAGTATATTTTTCCCGCAGTAAATTCAGCATACTTAAAGTCCAAAAATTTACAAATTTATTTAGAAAAAAAAATTATTTTTGCTACTTAAGTAAATGAATAACAACAACGCTTTACTTTAAAACTTGAAGGTTATGTCTCGCATGATTTACTCTGGTGTTACTGAATTGATTAATTAAATGTTCGGAATCACTGAATAATAAGTGAAATGTCCAACTACTATTTCAATTAGTGAATTTTTGACTTATTCATATTTAGAGAGTATAGAGACAGCGTGAATAATATGTCATCGTTAATGTCAGAATAATCATCAAAGGCCGAAATCCAATATCACAGAAGGGGGAACATGCAGGTGTTTTCACAACCCGCTCTCACCCCACAATCAACACCAAGCGGACGTATTTTAAGAGAATTTTTATTAATTTTATTCCTAATTGAAGCAGTTTGCATGAAAACACGAAAAAAACAAAGGACGAATGTAGCTTTAATTTCTGGGTACCATTTCGCTGCAACAAAAAATAACCTTGGTAGTGTGAATGGTACTATTGCAGAAGGTATCATTTCCCTCGGACTTGGGGCACAAAACGTCACCTGCTGTCAATTGTTTTTACAGTTTTGTCCGAGCAAGATGGAACGCCATCTTGAAAATAGCTGCAACAAAATTCATTTCACAGTTTTTACTATGCATACAATAAAATCTTAAAACTTTTCCTATTCATTTTATGGTATCCTTATTAAGTTTATAATAGAAAAAGTATGATTTGGCAAAGTACTCTAATACATAGACTTAGATTGTACAGGCATTTGATATCTAATTTTTAGGTATAAATTTATAGCACTAAATTAAGGCCTAGCAGCACCCTTAAAGTAAGTGTTCAGTCTATTTATTTTTGAGGCTGGCCGTGTTATGTTTATATGAAAAGCACATTCAACCACAGGATCATACAATAAGAATTTACGACTTAGAATTACCTTCGGTGATGGTTCATTCGACGTTGGTCAACGAAACCGATGGATCGTTTGAATACGGGTCGCACAAAGTACTCATGCGAGTTATGGCTACTTATTTCATATGAGTTTCCGTTTTTACGAATGATAGCATGGTAACACCTAATGGCACCAGACTTCACAGAATATTTGGCTATTTGTGCAGAATTCTTAGAGTGTCGAATTCCTGAAATTTGCATAAGAGATTCTAAAGGGCAGAGTCGAATAGCAATGTTAATACTACTATTAAAAGTTACGTACAAGCCCAAACAAGGAAGGCAAAGCTCAGGAGCCAAATTGAAACATCAAGATATTAAAAGTCAAAAATAAAACATTGATCTGTACAAATAGGAATAACGACATTTGAATATTATAAGTAAAAAATTAATAGTGTTTCAGGTCAAGAAAATTTTTCTTCAATTACATGAGTTGAACTTACTTATCAAACAAATTCATTCGGAATAGAAGGTCGACAATCACAATTCAAACTTACTACCCACTCTAAATATAATTCAGAACTCAAGCATCGAATAATGAAAGTCAACACTAAAACCGACACTGCGCCCGCGCAGGAGTAGCTCGACCCGCTTTGATCAGACACGTACGCTTGACCGAGTCGAAAGCCATGTACGTATCGTCAGGTAGAACCGTCATTTATTCAAACTTTGAATAGATACATTGTCGGTATTACCAAAACGTGAGGTTTAGATAATTTTTATTATGTGCATTATTCTTCACAATTTTGCTGTCTGAAACTGATGATGACGCTTTCCTCTCTTATTCCATCCCGCCTACGCATGCCACCTCCTATCGGCAGAAAGTAAAGCACTGGCAGGCTATAAACCTAGCGATCCGAAAATTACGGCCATGATTTCGCAAGAATGGTAGTCGTACGAGCAACGCACGCTTTGTGACGATCACGAAAATGCATACGAGCTGTTCTGCGTAATCCACGTACCTCTACAATGTCACACAATTCTCAAGACCTCACAGTTCTCCTTTCTATTCAAGTTGGAAGATTTATTTTCTCGTCATTAAACAAAACTATAATAACATTGAAGCAATCTCATGTGTACTGTCAGAATCAAATTCTGGTATCCGGAAGCATAAATATACCTTATCAAGGGCATGAACCAAATTGTCACCCGACTAAAGTCGGAAATTACCAATCGACTATAACAGGCCATGATAAAAATCCTTGACTCTGATAATTTATAAATCAAGCGTGTTATGTATCAAAAACCAAAATATCTGATACCATAAATGAAAATGAAGACCCTAGACTATTATAAAACCGAAATCGAAGTTAAAGATCGAATATTAGAAGTGGAAACGACGACCGTCGAAATTATGTAGGTTAAGAATAAAAAAAAGGACTATCACAAATGGGACTGATGACCGTCAATTGTTATAAGTCAGAAGTGATCAAAGGCATTAGCACGTGAATGGGTGAAATTCTACGACGTACGACCAGGTTGTGGATTCGCTCTGGGGGTCGTCTGGTGTAGACGGCTGAAAATTCAAGTTATTTTGTTGGATGATTTTGAACTCAAGGCAACAGTGGATCTTTCAGACACTTTCAGGATTTATTTTCCCACTCATATTGCTGACAAACAATTTTTTTAATTTTTCAGTGCCACAAACATTGGCGGTTCAAGGGCGGATGTCCAACCACCTCCGTTTCGAGAAAAAAAACGGCGGGCATGATAACTCTGAAAAAAATGGTTTGAAACCAAAAAGCAGAAAAGATTGTCAAAGATAGTACTCATACTTACTAGACGAACCACAAAAAAATTAGACATTTAAAAAGAATGGTATAAAAAAAAGCGGAAAATGTCATTTTTGCCCCTAAAATGTGCTCTTTTTTGCATCATGGTTCACCGAGGAATGAAGCATATTAACTGGTTGAATACGCGAGACCAAGTCAATTGGTTTGATAGGTTTTGAGTTATCGTGATCGTCAATTTGAAAAACGCTGATGCTCGGGCGCCGTGATTTCATGCACATACAAGCTATTGGTGGATCTATGATTCAGCAGAGGCCCGATTAGTACGGTAGTGCGAAATATTATCATCTTATCTCCTAACGGGCTAGCATAATCAAGGCCACGCATGAAAAATTTTGTTGGCAGCCGCCGTGCTCAAATACGCGCGAGCGCTGTATGACTTAATAACATAAAAGAAGCTCAGGAATGCCACAAAGACTTCAGGAAGCTGTTCTGGAGACCCAAAACTAGCGTTAGAATGATTTAAAAAATATATATTTTTTACCCTCTACACCAGACGATCCCCTTAACTAATTTCGAGCGGGAGGTTTGGCGCCGAGGATAATTATGTGCTTTCGATGGGTAGGGTCGGATTCCTCTCTTCAAACTCGACTGTAGGAGAACCGGCTGAACTCGGGAGGTGGTTTTCTGCTGTTTTTCTGTCCCCTGATCAAACGACCATGCAAATACGAGTACTTCTAATAAATTCGTATGGAGTCGCTGGTTATCTCTGGTGATGATTAAATTCATAGAGTCATTCTCACGCTAAGACACTTAAATAATACTTTAGCAGAGAGGGTAACTCAAGTAAAGGCCTCTGTTTCATCGGAGTTCTGAAATAAAAAGGCATAGTACAATAGGGTTTCAACCGCAGTACTACGGGACTTAAATGGACTAGCCTAATAAGACAATAACAATAAGTCAGAAATGAAATTTGTCGACTATCAAAAGTCAGATTCGTGACGCTAGACTAATATACGACACAAATGATGAATAATCGAAAGTCTTAGTGTCGACCACTGACTATCATAAGTTGGAAATAAAATGTCCGACTGTCACAAGACAAGAGAATTGGTCACGTGACAGTCTGACAGATGCCCTTAATTTCTCATACTTCTCGTTGCACATATAATTTATTTGACTAGGGAAGACCGGGGAAAGATGAGCATACAGGCTCAAAATCATGATTTGGGGCAGAATGAGCAGGGTTTATCGGGCGAGATGAAACGCTCTAGTCCAACTTGTCAGAACCTCTTTATGGAACGGGCAGAAAAGATTTTCTTCGCAAGAATTGAGTCATTTCAAGTGCCATATTTGAAAATAAGTAAATATTTGAAGGATAGTTGCAGTTTTGAGAATTACAACAGAAAAACTGACATTTGTGGTCAGAAGATTCTATGAAATCTGTTTTAGAAGGAAATTTCTGTGTTAGAGAAGATGTAATTGGATTTGTTCATACATTTTATGTTTGAAGTAATATTTTTAGAATATTCGAGACACAATTTTCATTCAAATTCACATTGAAATGTTGCAGAAAGCTTCTAAAATTTGTTTTTTAAATTAGTTCTTCAAATTTTGCACAAAAAAACATTTTCATGCAGTGCTAAATTATATCTTTTTATGCTTCAATTTTATAAAAACAGTCTATAAATCATTTTCAACCAATTTTCTAAATAAGTTATAAAAGAATAATTTGAAAGAAATGCCAATCCAATATCAGGTTTTGATAAAGACCTTTAGTGACAAATATATCTTAATGATTTTTATATAGTTACTTACCTTAAAATATCAAAATTGAAATAGTTAAGTAACAGTTCGATTGAATTGAACAATAATTGCATTCATACTCTCAAAAATTCGGAAACCCATCCAACCATTCATTAAACATTTTACAGAAAGTGAATAGGTACAAATTATAATATTCCTTAGTCGTGAAAATAATGAAATATATTTTAATTTCAATAATGTTTTAATTATGTTCCTGTGCATAATTTATCATTTTTCTATTTTTCTCGCCATTACTATTCTACCTGAAACATCTTATTTTGCCAGAAAGTGTAAATTTATTTACAAGAATTGATATTTTTGGATGAAAACTATATTTCATGATAATTAAATGTTTATTACTATTATATTTATGAGTGTAACATTACGATTACTTCGAAGCTCTGTAAAAAACAAGCTAAAAGGCCTGTTATTTACATTCGGGGTTAAGAAATTATGACTCTTACCATTCATTCTAAAAAACAAGTCCAAAAGACTCTTCAAAAGTAAAGCTTGAAATATTTCCAAAGCTGACTTAAAATTTAAACAATGAAACCGAAATTGAGAATAAGATGAGAAACCCGCTTGCCGGAAATAAGAAGGAAAAGGCTTTGATGGAAAAAGGATTGAGTTAAGTAGGTGAAATTTATTCGCTTTTACTTGGTTTAGCTTTGGGAAGTTGATGGAAGGGTCTGGAGCTGAAGACAATGAGGGAACTATTCTGCAGGCTCACATGCCGCAGCACTTTATTTCCTTTTTATAAATGAAACAGGTTATTTATTATCCAATAAAGAGACTCAGGGTATGCAGCACCCTGGTGGGTATTTTACGAGAAAGCGACCCTAACGTGTAAATATCGAGGCTCCCCCGACTTTTCACTTTTTTGTCCTGTATTCATTTCCTGTTTTCCGGTCATTGAAAGTTTCTTATAAATTAAAATTACAATACAATTTTAAGAAAATTGGTAAAATAACCATAGTTGTTGACTTCTTAACTTTTCAGATTTACAAATGTTCTTTTTTTAAAGATTGCAATTACTGCGAATTAAAAGCCGCACAAATGTAGGCAAAGTTCATCTTAATCCAAGATTCCTTTTACCGAAATTTACCGACATTTCTAGAAACAAAAGTTTCGAGTTCGCGCTGGAGTAAAAAGCCTTAGAATAATGTTTAAACTTAATCAGTAATTTACATTCTTTCGTGAATGATGGCAAAATAAAGAAAATTAACTAATAAAATTAAAGATTATACAAAAAGTATTAGTCTTTTCTATTTTTTTCTATTATTTAATTTTGTGAAGAATTTTTTGTACCATTTTTGACGATTTCCACGTATATTCAGATCTGTGATAGACTTCTTTTACTTTTTGAAATATTCACTGACTAACTTAAGTTATCCGCATTTAATTTATTCTTGGCAAGGAAAAAAATCTAAAACTCGCAGCATGCTCTGAAAATACAGAAGTTTGTAAAGTCGTAGAAAGCTCGAAGTAAGATTTAGATATAAAGCTGGTTGGTTTACTTTTGACTTGATGAAGAGTTCCGTTCAATGAGACAGAGAAAATTTCTAGGTGATGAAAAGAGCGAAGTACATGGTGCAATCGCATATTTTCTTGAAAAAACGCATTTCCAGTTGATAATGGCGAATGGTGGAAGACTGTGTAGTAGGGTGGGTCGAAAATAAATACTTATGGAATTCGAAATCGCTACAGCGCGGAAAAGTAGCGTATTGAGGTCCTAAAAAAGTATAATTAATTTGGGATTAATCGTCACGCAGCTTGGTTACCCGCGCTAAAAAAAAAGGTTTCAAAAATTTCTCGTTTGCAGAGTTTTTGAATTCTATTGAGTTTCAATTTTTTTTACATACCTGGAGGTAAGAAAAGTCTTCTCAATTTTTTTCGGATTTTAATCTATCATTTTCTGGAAGATAATTTCTATTTAATTTACCATTGTTTATGGAAATTTTTTTAACGCCTTTGCACATTGAAGGAGAATTATTTGAGGTACATGAAAACTTTTTAGTGACAAAAATGCATTAGAAAAAAAATCACAAAGACCCAGAAATTGAAATTGGCAATACAGCGCATTTTTAACATTTTGATTTCGGTAGTTTATGAATTTCGATTCATGGGACTTGATGATTTTTTCTCTAATGCATTTTTGTCACTCAAAAGTTTTCATGTCCCTCAAATAATTCTCCTCCTATTTGCAAAGGCGTTAAGAAAAATTCCGAAAACAATGGTAAATTAAATAGGAATTATCTTTCAGAAAATGATGGATTAAAATCCGAAAAAAAATTGAGAAGACTTTTCTGACGTCCAGGTATGTAAAAAAAATTGAAACTCAGTAAAATTTAAAAACTCTGCAAACAAGAAATTTGGTAAACCTTTTTCTCGAGTGCGGGTAACCAAGCTGCATGTCGATCGCTTACAAATTAATTATACTTTTTTAGAACCCTAATACGCTACTTTTCCGCGTTGTAGCGATTTCGAATTCCAAAAGTATTTATTTTCGACCCACGCTAATCCCTATACTTTTCGTGTACATGTGTTTGTCCAGGGGTAAATGGTCATGTGATGTCACTTTTCGTCTGGAGGATTTCGAGAGCTACAGCAGGGCCTATGCAGAGGACTTAGGAGGACCTATAGAGGGCTACATTTTTATTAAATTAGGCCCTCTTTTAGCCCTGAAAGGGGGAAAATGGACTTTTGTGCCACTTTGGAGGACTAAAATAGGGCTTAATCTAATACAAATTAGGACCTCTACAAGCCGTCCTAAGTTCTATTAAGTCCTACAATTTAAAGGTCTAAAAGAGAGCTCAAATTTCGACTCGGGGTAATCTTTACCTTCAACAAAAACTACCTTTTTGACCCCGTCCTACCCTATGGTTCACATTTCAACTTTATTGTATTCTTTTTTTTGTTTTCATGGGAAAAATGCAACTTTACTCGTTTTAAAATTACTTGTAACAAAAATTCACAACTACTTTTTCTGTGAAGGAACATTTTCAATCCTACACATATTTTTCTGAAATAAATAGTTTTTGAGAAAAAATAGGAAAACAAGTTTTTATGTCTCACTTGAACTCTTTTCTTTAACTTTCAAAACACAAATATGTATTTAATTTATTATCTTAAAAGAAAGTTTTGGAAAAATTATGGTAACTTGGATAAAACAGGGTAAACATAATCAGCTTATTGCGTCTTATAAAAAAAGTCGGATACAAATTTGTAGATCTTTTTGAGATGAACAATAAAATTTTTTTGTATCTCGCATAGATTGACCAAAAAATGTAATTGTTCATTTTTATTAACATTTTCCACGATTAAAAGAAAAAATGCTTTTCCTGTGACAAGAGTGGTCTCATGAAAATTTGTAGATATTTTTTAGGTGAATAATTTTGATTTTCAACACTTTTTTCGTATCTCGCATAGTTTGACCGAAAAAAATTACTTTCTAAGTTGTTTAGATAGATAAAACAAGAACCGTTGATCAAAAATGGGTGGTTAACGAACTCTTCCTTTCTTTTTGGGCCTTATATTGTGTGCCAAAGCTCAATCCAATCCGATTCTTTCGAAAGTCACCTTGTCCACACGTCAAAATCATTTTTACTGATAATCGAGCCTCAAAACGTGGAGATTTAATGAAAACCGTCAAAGTCAAATTTGACATACAACTGTAATATCTTCTCATTTAGGATGAGAATTAAAAAATTTAGATAAGTACAATGTATAATTTTTTAGAAGTTTTAATTACCCTATTTTATGAACCCTTGTCCTAAAATATCTTGACGAAAACTCACCCCTCTTGTAACCCCAGTCCCTCTCCTAATTAAAAGACATCGATATTTCCAATCCTTCATATTTGTTAACAGTTCCGGCGGGGTTGTAGACGCGTTTTTTTACCGTGACTATATATCCCCTCGATACTCGCGCTCGAAACATCCCACCCCCACTTTTCCCCCACGTGGAACAGCGAAACTCATACAGGGGAAGATTCGACGCTTTCTACCCCTAAATGGCACTCTCGTTGGTGCACACATGCGAGTGCACGTACTCACGGGCAGGACAAGGGATATTGAAATTAGCCCAGCGGTCGACTGAGCCCTTCATGTGTGTGAGTGCATAAGCATGTGTCAGGGGATAGGAATGGGGTTTGGTTCGTTGAAGCTTGAATATATTCACACCGAATTAAGTAACCCACACATCTACCCTGTGCCACACTCTTTGTGAACGAAGCCTTTCACTCACAAATATGCACTCTGCACCTCATGTATCCCCAACTATGTATATGTGTCAGTAAATTTCAAAATGTGTATATATGCGTGTGTGCAAATGCATGTGTATATGTTTGTGTGTGGAATATGTACAAAGTGGACGTGTTTACGCGCAGGTATAGCAACTCCTCGCATATAAAGGAGAATGTGTGTGAAAACGCAGCTCGTTTCTCACACACATTCACACACACACACACAAGCAGACGCGAGTCCGAGGGTGGTTGCTCGTGTTTGTGGCGATGCAACGGTGTGTGCAACGTCGGCTAAAGTACTCGTCAGGATCGTCCGCTGCGAATCATCGCGTAAATTAAAAATCGAATCACGATGCTACGCTGTAACCATTTTTATAGACACGACGCGGAAAATATTTTTAAAAAACTATTACAGCATTCACTGATTAACATTTGGTGAAATGGTGAACTAATTTTATATTTTAGAGCTTTACACTTGAAAATACCGCTGCGAAGTACTATGGGTGTATTCACTATGGATGGATGTATTTGTGTTCACTTTATAAGTACTTTGCTTCCTCATGGGCATCAAATAAATCTTCTTCCTCATAGTGGGAGGTTTATTTTCACTAACAACAAAAAACTGACAATTATTTCATTAAGTTGGTGTTTACATCGTATACCGAAAATCTTATTTCCAAAAAACCAGAAAAAGCGACTTGAAAACGCGAACAATTACATCAAATGTAGAACTCTTGTACTCCCAATATCACAAAAGGTTTCCTCATATAAACAAAATAAACAGTATACTTTTTCAACATATAAATCGGCTATACATCATTTTGGATGTCATGGAAAGTTCGTGAAAAGATCATTCGACGCACCTCGAAGATGCGAAAGCAGATATATATCAGATATAGTCCTATACCATTCCCAATATCAACAAAGTTTTTTCCATATATAAATAGAATTTTGTTTTTACCTCATGAATCGGTACTGGTAGATCATAAAACTTTCCACAATATATCGATCGATGCGTCTTGAAGACGTGAACAAATATATCACATATAGTATTGCCGTTTTTCGAATATCAAAAAAAGTTTTTCTTGTATAAACTAGACAAAAATGTTTTTTTTTTTTTTAATTTCGAAACGCAAAGAAGAACCACTTCAAATTAGTCAATCTAGCTCAAAATCTTATCCGATCTGGACTGTGGTTTCTATTATAACCAATTTTTGGTTCCAAGGGAGCAGCGACAACCAGGAACCTCCAGTTTTTACTGTGTATGATATGGCAAACAGAAAGAAATTACATACATACATACGAACATTTTTTTAAATTGCATTTTCAAGTTCCTGGTGTCGAATCATATTGAAATATGATAAAAAAGTAGATTTTAAAATTTAGATAATTAGAAACCTTTTTCTATGGATGCAATGCTTCGATGATTGATTTAATTGAAGCACAGGGAAAGCGCTTAACGGCACTAAGTTTAAATTTTGCATACTGATGTATTCTCGATACCATTGTGATAAACAAAATTAAAGATTTAAATACTTTTCAGAATGTTAAATAGCTGCAAAATGCTCCTTAGCAGCTTAATTAAAAATATTCTAATAATTTTCTGCTGCTTTTTATGATATTTACTGTTCTCTCTTCATGTTCTAAAGTTTTCAAATTGAAAAAATTAAAAACTATTCCTTACAAAAATCTTCTGAATACTTTTATGTTCTCATCCGCTATTTTGTATCCCCCATTTTTAATTTCACATCATCCATGTTGAATAAATGACGAGTAATTCATGAAAATATAATTTTTTAAATGCCCATGAATTGTGTTTGAGAATCTGCCATTTTCAAAGCCTAAATCTTGCGCTCAACATCTCCAGCTGAATTGTTTCAATAAATGCAAAAATTGTTGCAATGTTTTCTGGCCTGTGACGAATTCTCAATCTTAAAATTTTAAGGAATCTAAACTTAATCCACAGCTATTTTTATTAAATTATTCATTTTTACATTTTCAACTTCAAATTTTATAAGGTTAAAGTTGCTCAATAAGTTATTACCTTCAAGGAAATTTAATATATTGACAAAAAAAAAACATTTTTCGTGGGTGAATACAATTTTTTTCAAACATTTTTTGTTCTGAAAACCACCAGGAGCGATTTTTCTTGATATTTATAGTTAGTGTGAGTTATTGTATCAAAAACATTAACTTTAACCTGTTTTAATAATAGAGATTACAACAAAAAATGCATCTTGCTGGTTAGAGAAAAAATTTTGGAGAAAAAATTTGAGAACATTTACTTTGACGAAAATAATTTTGTGTAATGCGCATGCATTATTTGAGAGAGAAATATGTTGCTATATAATATTTCCTTAAAGGAAACCAATTTAAAATTGTTAAACTTTTAAGGTCTTCATAATGTTAATTTTTTTAATTCGTAAAAGCTTTCTGTTTTAGACAGCATGCACGTTTTTTCGAATTTTGAATGATGCAGTGGTTATTTTCGAGGGGTTGATATATCACTCTTAATATCTGTGTACAAGCATTTGTGAAATTTTTTAAATCTTTATGAAATCTTGGAAATCTTTTTAAATATTTTGACTTCAAATCTTTTGAAATCTCTTTAAATCTTTTGAATTATACAAAAATAAATCTAATCTTTTGAAATATTTTTTATTCTTTGGAAGCCTTTAAAATATTGAAAATCATGCGAAAACTCTTGAAATATTCTAAAATTTACGCAGTTATTACGTTACAAAAAAAAGTAACGAACAATTTAATGAAATTTCCGATACTTCCGCTTAACCGTACCTTAAATTTACGAAATCTGTAGCTGAATTTCGGGAAATTTTGATAGAATTGCAAAATTGTAAATTGTAACCGAATTTTCTTAACGAAGTGTCTAGGCACACTGATAATATTTGATGTACGCTCACCAAATTTCGGTGAACCTACTAGCTGCTCTTTTAAGTTTCCCTGGGCTCATAGTTCGAAAAGTTTTTACATTATTATTATTATTATATCATTAGGCCGTTTCCCTTTCGGGGTAGGCGTGAATTGCTCGGTGGTAAAGTAGTGATGGGTAAATAGGACACAGGAGAGGTATGTAAAGTGGACATTGGGGTTGGCAAGGAACACGCCTAATTATATTGTCAGGATGGAGACGAGGAGAATGATTTTAGGGAAGATAACGGGGATTCAGGCCTGTTATGAGGAGCAATTTTTGGAAGAGGGGGGAAGTGATCTTGTTAGGGAGTGTTGGTGGTAGGAGAATAGGAGAGCGGATGGGAAGATGGAGGTTAAAAGGGAAAGGTATTTTAGAACGAATGGACTGCAGATGGATGAAGTGAGAAGAATGCACGAGGCAGGAAGGTGTATGAGATGGTTAAGAAAAACGGCATGGTGAGAGAATGCAGTAGGGGAGGAGGGAATAAGAGAGTGAAGGTTTAACGGGAACGATGGGTGGATTATGCCAAGGGACATCGCACAATATTTGTATGAGAAAGGAGAGAAAGGAAGTCAGGAGCTTATAGCGAGGTTGAGATGTGGGTGCAAGCAGTGTTTTGATAGGTTCTGGCTTTCTAGGGAGAAGAGGATGTGTGAATTGTGTGGGAAGGGGGATGTAAGAGTGGAGCACTGATTGGAGGAGTGCGTGGAAGTGGAAAGGAGTGGGATAAGCATGTAGGTATTGATGCATAAAGGGAGGGACAAAAGGGTAGTATGGGTGCAGGGTGAAGGAAAGATTGAGAATAAGAGAGGAAGTAGAGGAGGCAGAGTTGGGCAATGCGAGACAAAACGAGAAAGTAGGGACACGCGTGCCTGAAACAAAGGATCTTGGATACTAATGAGCCCGGGTGGAGAGCTTTACATGATGACCTTGTGTGGCTCTTCACTTGGGGTGATCGCTGGAGAGATTGATCATCATCCTGGGTAGCAGTTTTGTGGAATGAAGGTGTTACTTAAATAAATAACACGGGAATCCTAGATCAATCTAAAAATTTATACCCCTCCCCCACATTACTCCCTTCCTCTGCAAGTGAGTCACTCTTACCCCGAAAGGCTTAATGGTATAATCAATTATGCTAAGCGCTCTACGGGAATGATGCATTTCCTTCCAGTGCAGAGTTAAGTACTTGCGACCCGCTAATCAAGATTCTTTCTTTCTTTATCTATTTTTCTCTGACTCTGATGAGCACGAAATTAAGCGAAGCGGAATTCCCAATTTATTAAGTCCAAGGAATCATGTACCTTACTTATACTTGTAGCAGTTTTTGAAGAAAATGCGTAGCAAGTGGAACTATCTTCGAAGAGCATGTTATTATTTTGTAATTTAATGAGTCACAAATATTTTAAAAGATATCACAAAAATTTCCAAGATTTGATAGATTTCAAAGATCTCAAGACTACCCAAAATGTCTAAAATTTTCGAAATAACCCAATTTTGTGAGGTTTCTAACTTTTTTTCGTAAAAAAATGACTGAGTTCCTATGGATTTCCGCGGCCAGAAAATTCGAATCAAATTTACGACATAATTTTCACTCAGTTTTCAATTAATTAGCATTAACTTCGTGTAAGAATTATTATCCATCCAGCTCAATTTTTTAATGAGATATTAGATTTCGAAACAAAATTTTACAAAATAGCCCACACTGAGTCCACGAAGGAAATTCCAAATCTTCCCGTAAAATGTTTTATGGCATAAAATTATGAATTTCTGTAGGTAGAAAAATTTGTGTAACACCCATTCCTACACAAATATATCATGAACAAAATATACTGTACACAACGTATACTGCTCATATTTTTCCTACACAAAACTTTTTCTACACATAATATTTATCACACAGAATTATTTATTGTTTAATACTGTTATATTTCTCCCACAGAAAATATTTTCTACACAGAATATAATACCGTTATAATATGTTTCCTATATGTACATGTGTATATGTATATTCTACACAGAATTATATAGCAATATTTCATTAGAAAGATATTCTAAAAACATTGTACACAAAAATATTATGTCCAATATTTTTCCTACACAAAATATGTTCTACACAACATATTTAGACCCGTAAATAAAATATGTTTCACACAAAGTAGATCCTACACAAAATAAAATGATTATAGTTTCATTTTAAATATTTTTGCTGCTATATGGCAAATATTCTGAGTGAAGATATTCAACACAGGCATATTTTACACAAAAATATTAGGTGTGAAACTTTTCCTACACAAAACATATTTTACATAAATTATTCCCTAAGGGGGAATATATATGACCGAATGTCAAAAGTAATTTTTCTTTGTTTAAGATATTTGGCAATTCTTTAAACAATTTTTATTTGTTTCAATAATTTTTTTATTCTATGATTTGTGAAAAGTTATTATTTTCTGAAATTAATGTCGGCGACAAAGAATGTTAAGAGTGATATTTTTTGTCACAGACAATTTGCTTTGATTTAAATCATTATTCTATTATTACAAAGAATTCTCCGAACCTTAGAGAGTGACAAATATTAATTTTTTTTCGTAAAAAGCTTATTTTCAACGTAAATAATGTAAGATGAAATAGAAAAAGTGTGTAAATAACTCTTGATTTTTTCATCGTCATGTTGTTGGAAGTAACCGAGCCTATTTACAAGTTTCACAATATTATAGCCTTCTTATTGTGTCAATAAAGTCAAAAATGTTAGACAATCGTGTTATTTTATGAAAAGTTTCTATTGGAGCGATTGAAATTTTGTAAAAATAATAACAATGATAACAATTAACATAAAGAAAGCAGGAGAAATATTTTATCTTATGGAATTTTCGACAGATTTGAATTGTTTCAAGTGCTAATTTGTTTTATGATGATAAGAATAAATAATCAAAATATAAAAAAATCTGATACCAAAAATGACAGAAAATTTTGGACATTTCTTGTGATTTTATAAATATATTATTTAAAATAAGTGTTACAAAATTTGAATCGCTTCAATATAAAATTTTAATAAAATAAAACACGATTGTCTAAAATGTTGACTTTATTGACACTATAAGAAGGCTATAATCTCTTTAAGGAAATAAATTTTTATTTGTTTCTGTACTTCTTTGTAAAAGATATACGAAATTTAAGAAAAAAATACATTTAAATACAAATTGCTATTTTTTTCTTGTATTTTCTTGTAGAAAAGTATGGTACTACATAGAACTACAGGATTTTACATTTTTTAATTTGCGTGTTGGACAACATAAAAACACTTATAATTTTATGTAAATTATTGTAGAAAATTACAGGAAAATATACATTTTCACAAAAAATAATAAAAATTGATTTTAATAACGCAACCTCTGTTTTTAATCTTCTTCATTGGTCTTGAACATGAAAGAAGATAAACATTATTTCATATCTTACTGAAAAAAATTAAGGAAAAAGCGAAGAAAACGTTCGAAATCGGCTTGAACTAATTTCTCAATATTTAAGAATATATTTAAATTTAGAATAGGCTTCTACAATCAGCTTGGCCATAAAATAAATTAAAAGGAAAATAAATAATTTAATGGAACTGTATTGAACTTAGTAACTAAATGAAAATGCATTCAATCACTTTTGACTCTATGAAAAAAAAGGAATTTTGTTAATAAACATTTTATTGCAACTTGTGCCGTTTTTCCAAAAAGTTTTATTCTTCAATATTGTATTTTACGAATAAAACAAAAAATACAAAGATTTGTAGATCCTTTTGAGGTGCAGAATTTTTGTTGATTCTCCCTTCAGGCAAAATTTCATTGGATTCTTGCTCCACTTACTCTACTGGAATGTGTATCTCTATTGCTAGTTCATAATAAATTTTCAATATTTCTTTTATAATATATAATTTTATAACCATTTTGTTTTCAACATTGAAAATATAGTAATCTTGGAGAAGAAAAACACTTTATTATTGTTCAATGATAAGTTTATTCATTCACTCGATTGAATATACATCATTTGCGGAAGATATCTCAACATGTCCAGAAATTTTCGGTATTATAAAGTTGTGATATCTTGAGGTATTCCTTAACATATAAAATTGGGAGATTACACTCAGATAAAAGAACATTTCCCCTTGATTTTAAATGATGTTCTTCAGTTGAAGTTATTTTTGGTTAATTGGAAATAATTATGTTGAAGAGGTGTCTTTAATTTACGATAAACATTCTTTTGATTAATGGAATATCCCCTATATATCAAGAGATATCCTCAATATCTCCCAGAAATATCAAAATTGACGCCCGGTAGGATTTGGCTGTCTATGAACAGCCGAAGAGGTATCTTGGAGGTATCTTTCCATAACTCTTGGATGTATGTTAGACTTCAGTCTCCCGTTTTCTTCGTCCATCATTGCATAATACTGTCTTTGTTCATTTCGTGGTAAGGTTACATAGACATAATATTTGTATTTGTTAACCCGGCTGTCATCAGTGTAGCGCTCGAATTTAGTTGCTACTCGATATTTTCCATTATAAAACACCGCAGCAGACTCCGGAGGTTGATGACTGGGACTATGATAGTCAGCCGATTCAATTGCTATGAGGTGGGGTACATCAAAGGGATCAAGATCTGGCACCTTTACATAAACTGTATAGCCTTGTTGAGGACCAAGATGTCTTTGTATAGATTCGTCCGTGAAAGGTTCGAGTAGACCGTAATACACAGAGCCATCTTCCACAATTAATTGAATAAAGCCTGGAGCAGCAGCTAATTTTGCAAGCAAAAAATTGACTTTTATATAGTTTTGTACAGCATTAAGGGGCCTTTTGTCAATTACGTCCCAGCTTTTTTTTGAGGGGGTAGGGTCCAGGAAAGTTTGACGATCTGTTAGAGAGGGGTAAATTGATATTGTCACCTAATATTTTTAACAAATTAACCCTATGCCGTGTTGAAATGTGCCTGATTTTTCCCAAATAGTTCTTGGGCACCAAATTGGCCCTAATTGGGCGTCCTATTTGAGAAAAAAGTAATTAATAAATAAAATATATTGCTTCTATATTAGCCTAGATACACTCCGACCATAAACATGCAATTTGGTTTGCTGCTCGAAATTATTAATTATTGAAACTTTCATAATGAAAACATCTATATACGACCACTTTGTGAGGGCTTAGATTTTAAAGCTTTTTCCCCAACGGAAACTAAATGAATTCTCAAAAAAACTATAAAAGCTGATTTTTAAAAAAAGTGGATACATTTTTGTATTGAAATATAAATAATTAACGTCCCTATAACGTGTTATTAAAAAAATAATAACTTACCATGCAAAGTTTCGGTCGAAGATCGACTGAGTCTGGAGGGAGTCGAAGATGAGGTGGCTTTGGATGAGCACGGGCCGAAGCACCCAATCATTGTCGCACCTTGCGAGCTTAATTCTGTGAGAACAAATAGCAATGGATCAATGTTTGATTCTTAATACTGACACTGACAAGGAGACGTCGCGAGATGTGGCATTCTGATTTAACTGGGGTTGTTGGCTCCACAAAAAAAACTTTTTTGGTTGTTGTCTGATCTCACCTTAACGAGGCTGGCGCTTTGGTCTTGGACGTCAGTCGCGTGATCAAATTTAGTCGGAGACGTAGTACGTTTATGCGCTGACGCCTTTTTTTGTGCATCAAAAACCAGAAATTATTTCGTGTCCCAGGCCAGCAGTATTTCTGATGAGACGAAGACTCTAATAGAGGAAAGCGTCTTGGACACCTTCCTCCTGGGTAAAGATTTCAGCGACAGATTGAGAGTAGCCAAAGCATCGGAGAAGGACGGCAAAGAGATGCCGTCTCAAGAATCATATATACGGAAGAAAAGTAACAATAAGTTCAAAGGATCCTGCGTTCAGCACAGATGAGATACCACGAGGGATTTAAACTTCCGGGCCCCAGCCAAAAAGAATGCGATACAAAATCGACTCAGAGGACTGAGGCGTCGAAATCTTGGAGTCGAAACAACATCAGCAACAACAGTTACAGAAGCAAGCAGAATCAACAACATCGTCGTTAAAAGTAAGTGTAGCAGGAAGATTAAAATATTTCCTCCCTTTGTGGCAGAATATCACCACAAATGCGCTCGTTCTTCAAGCTGTAAAAGCATATAAAATTCCTTTCGCGAGGAAGCCTTCAGGATACAAGTCATTACCTGAACCTGCATTATCACTCTCTGAACAAAAACATTGTTTGCAGCAGATTTATAGGTATTTGAAAAAAGGGGTCATTGCAAAGGTTAAGCCTTGCAAAGATCAATTTCTTTTTTCTTAGTTGACAGATCTAATGAGTAAAAAGGACTCATTTCAAATTTAAAGAGACTTAATCAGTTTGTCATAACAAATCATTATAAATTGGAAGATTGGAAAACCGTAATTCGCCTTACGCCTCATGCTGTTTCCTATTTCCGATAGATCTGGAGGACGCTTATTTCCTAGTTCCAGTGTACCCGGGCCACAGAAAGTACCTTCGTTTTCAATTTTGGCAACAACTCTACAAGTTTAAATTCCTTTCCTTTGGGTTGTGTTAGGCCCTATTCATTTTCACCAAAATCTTGCAACCAGTAACGGGTAATCTTAGATCTAAGAGTTTCACTTCAGTCAATTATCTAGACGATTTCTTCCTTCTCGAAGATTCGAGAGCTGAATGCGCAAGATATGCAGATGAGAGTAAGTAGTTGCTAGAAGCCCTTGAGTTTATTATCAATATTAAAATATCTCACTTGGTTCCAGTTCAATCAATAAGATTATTAGGTTTCGTATTGGATTCGAGAAGTTTTACCACGAGTCTTCCGGACGAAAAGAGACAAAGGATTCTCAAATTAGCCCGTTCTTTTGGGAAAAGTTGCTATTGCAAAATCAGAGATCTGGCTCATCTTCTTGGAATTTTTGTTTCAGCGTGCCCAGCCGTAAAATACGGTCCAGTGTATGTTAAAGACTTGGAAAGATGCAAGTTCTTAGCCCTCAAAGCCAATAAAGACGAATTTGATGCGTCTACACATTTACCTACAGAATTCCCTGATGACCTAAATTGGTGGATAGAGAATATAACTGATCCTTCAATTTGTAACCTAATCAGAGACGAAAAATATACTTTCGAGATTTTCGCAGATGCTTCCAAGACAGGCTGGGGCGCCTTTTGTGAAGGAAGATCAACATGGGACCAATGTAGTGTCGACCAAAAAGGCGAAAGCATACATTTTTTAGAGCTTACAGTGGCCTTCAACGCTTTAGAATGTTTTGCAGTGAATTCTAGGCTATGCGATATCTTGTTGAGAATCATTATTACGACAGCTTCGAGCTATATCAACGAGATGGACGGAATTCAGTTCCCTAAGCTTGCTAAGCAAAGAAAAATTGCTAACTAAAGAAAAGGAATTTCGCTAAAAAGGTTTTAAGCTGAAGGCGATATGATTCTTATCACGCTAAGAAGCTGATTTTTCATTGATATGAAGCTGAAAAATCACGTCGCTGCAATCAGAAATATTTCAAAGTTTCTCATTTTTCCAACTTTAACAACAATTTAATAACATTTTTTAATTCAATACTTTTTGCTATTAATGTAATAAAAGTGAGTTCAATTTCGTGTGTAATATGCTTTTTTGATTATAATTGGTTAAAAGTTGACGGAGTTATCAAATTATCTCGACCAACATAACGTATTTGCAAATAAACAAACCAGTTCAATTGAAAAAGATCGCTTTTCAACATAATGATAAATCTTTAATATGAATGGTTCTATTTTCAATATAAAAAAACTTGGAACCTAAATGATGAATCTTCAACTAAAATTATAAATCTGCAACAAAAAATGTTGCTTATTTTGGTTTCATTTTTCATTTTGAAAATTTCATAACTTCACTGTGACAAATTTTTTATTTTCCCTGACCGTTAACATTCAAATACTAGAATCTTAATCTTTGCAACAATTCTATCGATTTCAAATCAAAATAGAAAAAATTCTAATTTATTATCCTTGACAGATATTTGAAGTGCAGTGTCATTAATCACAAAATGTTGTGATGAATAAAATAAAAATATATTTCTGCCCAAACTTTGAAACATATTTTTATTGCTATAAATTCATCTAGGCGAAGGCTTTGATTCGCAGACCCTCAAATTCAACATTATTTATTATTCAGGTTTGGGGACAGTTAAAATTATGGAAAGGTTACTTGCGAAATTACTGAAAATTCCTGAAACCTTGCAAAAAGCTCAGTAAGCTTTGCAGAAATGTAATGCTGTACCTATTTCAACTGAAAATTCTTATCTTATTTTTAAAACTCTAATTTGAAATTGTTCAATTAAAAATCAATTCAAAAGAAAGAACAGTTATTTTGTAATTCAGTATCGGGTGAAATAATTTATAGATATGAAAGTTAAACATCATCATCATAATGACATTCTCATTTCTCTGTCTTGATTTCACAATAAACTTCGCATAAACTTTGTTCTTCGTATGGTTGATATCATCGTAGATAGAACAAATAATGTCTGTAAATAGCACAATTCAGGCTACATTGTTTTCGGATCAGGAAAAACATTTCCTGGTACTTAAGGTTGTAATTATTGATTTGAAAATTTATTTTTGAATAGAAAGATTTTATATACTTGTTTTTGTTATTTAAACCTCAGCTTTCCCGCAGGGGTCAAAATGACTCAGAGGGTGAGTGAATGCAGTAATTACCAATGGGCTTTTTTATCGAATTCATGAATCAAGTTTAAAATCGGGTAATTTTGTGCTTCTTGATACACCTGAAATAACTTTACAGATGATACTTGTATTAATTTATTGCGCACTTACCAATCGAATTGAGAAGAACCAGGGCGGTGGAAAACAAGAAAAGGATTCTCATTTTTTTTAAATGTATGAACAGTGGGTAATCAAAGAATGTCGGAAGCATCTTGAGTAATGAATATTCCGAAGTTTCGTCTATATATACTATTTTCGGGATATTTATATTTTCCCCTTTCCGAGCATTGATCGTAACCTGGATGAATCTTTTTGGCGGGGCTTAGTGAGATGACAAATTTTAGTCAGCATAACGTTATTTATTCAATCATCAATTCCTCGCACAAGTTTCACCTTCAACCTTCAGAAGCCGGATGAAGATTCAAAAACAAGTTTCATTGATTGGAGAACAATAAATGCCCACAACAATATGTGAGATACAAAATAATGATCTTTGAGATGTCGTCTTGCTTTTTCATTCATAATCAAACCGACCCCTTGACTGCTATATGATTCACTACCTACTCCTGACCAGATTTCAAAACCGCCTTTCAACACCCCATTTTTTACGTTTCTACATTCGCGACCTTTTTTCTTCGCTCAGTAAGATGACAAATTTCAGTCAGCATAACGTTATTCATTCAAACATCAATTCCTCGCACGTGTTTCACCTTCAAACTTCAGAAGCCGGATAATGACTCGAAAACAAGTTTTGTTGATTGAAAAACCATTAATGCCCACAACAATCTGTGAGATACAAAATAATGATCTTTGAGATGTCTTCTTGCTCTTTCATTCATAATCAAACCGACCCCTTGACTACTAGGTGATTCACTACCTACTCCTGACCAGATTTCGAAACCGCCTTTCAACACCCCATTTTCTGTGTTTCTACAATCGCGACCCTTTTTCTTCGCTCAATAAGATGAAAAATTTTAGTCAGCATAACGTTATTTATTCAATGATCAATTCCTCGCACGTGTTTCACCTTCAAACTTCAGAAGCCGGATAATGACTCGAAAACAAGTTTTGTTGATTGGAAAACAATTAATGCCCACAACAATCTGTGAGATACAAAATAATGATCTTTGAGATGTTGTCTTGCTTTTTCATTCATAATCAAACAGACCCCTTTACTGCTATGTGATTCACTACCTACTTCTGACCAGATTTCAAAACCGCCTTTCAACACCCCATTTTCTTTGTTTCTACATTCGTGACCCTTTTTCTTCGTCTCAGGTACACATAAAATATCTAGTTTCCTTATGTGCATAGTTTCTCATAGTTCTGTTACCTTAAGATCATTCACTCCTCTAGCATTCCAAACACCCAGCCTCCATTCATCGCCCACCAAAACTTCTGTTACTGGGGGGGGGGGGCAAGAAAAAGAAACCGAGAGAGTCGAAATTGGTTGATATTTTATGCTGAGAAGGTCACCAGCCTTCAGCAGCATTGTATTAGTTAGGAGTTTGTATGTTCCCATCTACCGATCCCCCCCCCCCACCGGGATAATCGAAATAGTTTAATTATAAATATAGAAATTTTCTTCTGTTTGAAATATTCAAGTTAAAATAATTCAAATAATTGAATTGAGAAAAATTATAGGTTTTAGATACATACCCCCCCCCCCTTTCAGCTCTGCATTATCATTGCATGAGGTGCGGGAGACTAAATTCTTTTCGAAAAATTGAAGTCAATTAAAAATTTCCTCGAGTACGTCCAAATACTTTTAAAATCATTAGAAATGTATATAAATTGAATGATTTTCGTTTATTTGAAGCAAGAAAGGTGTAATACTCATCTTTTGATTGGACTTGGATTCTGCCTCATTCTTCAGAAATTTTTGTTAATTTTTGAATGGTATTGATTAATCAAATTGGCAATAACTGATCAATTTTCTATTTTCTCTGATCATTCTAAATTTTTCTTTCAGGAATAAAAGCAACCTCACACCTAGAAGATCAATAATGTCATTGTAAAAAAAATGTTGGTTACTAAATATATTTTAAACACTTTTAGTGACAACAGTCATGCAGAATTTTATAAAAAGTTATCCGCAGATTACATGAGACTTACGTAAAATATATGAATTTTAAAGAGAATGGTCGAGTTTTCAACTCGAAAAGATAAATTTAGAAACAAAAATGGTAGAATGGTATTTTTTAAATGGTATTTTCAGTTAAAATAATTTATTTTCAACCAAGAAAAAGAGAATTTTCAACAAAATAGTCAACTTTTCAACCAAGCAGATGAATTTTCGACTGAAAGAGATAAATGTTGAACCAAACATGGAATATTTAAATTTTCAGTTTGAAAAATTTATTTTCAACAAAAAATAACAAATTTTCAACAAAATAGTTCACTTTTCAACCTCTTAGAATTTTTTTCTAATATAAATTTGTTAAAATCCTTTTTTTCTAAATTAATTTTTTTAACTGAAAATTTAACTATTCCATTTTTTTTTCATCTTCTTCTGTTGAAAATTCAACTATTTGGTTGAAAATTGAACTACTATGTTGAAAATCTGTTCTTTCACTGAAATTTTTTTTCTACTGAAAATTTAACTATTCCATTTTTGTGAAAAATTGATCTTTTTTGGTAGACATTTATTCTTCTGGGTTGAAAATTTATCTGTTTAGTTGAAAATCTAACTATTTCGTTGAAAATTGATCTTTCTTTTTCTTGTTAATATATCTTTTTTGGTAGAAAATTCTACTTTTAAGTTGAAAATTCAACTATTTGGTTAAAAATTAATTTGCTGTTGTCGAAGATTAATCATTTTAGTTAAAAATTCATTTCATAATTTAAAAATTATATTGTTTTGTCAAAAATCCGTTTTTTATCATAAATTATTTTTTTTTTCAATTGAAAATTTAACTATTCCATTTTTTATGGAAAATGTATTTTTTTAATGGACAATCTTCTTGGTTGAAAATTCATCTTTCGGGTTGAATATTAAACGACTTGATCAAAAATTCGTTTCTTTGGTTAAAAATTAAACTATTCTGTTAGAAATTCGTTATCTTTTGTTGAAAATGAATTTTTGTAATCTGAATAATCAAACTTCTTAATAATTTTCTCACCTCCTCGGTAGTTATAGGTGGGGAATTCCCTCTCAGGTGTTATTTGGACACTACACAGCTCCTTGAAGCTATTTACGAGTATGTTCTTTGTGTCTTCATTCAGTGAATGCTGGACTTCGTAGACTTCTCTTAAAAATGCGTTGACCTTCTCTGTAAACTTTTTGCCAGATGTCATGTAGTCATTCACACACTCAATAGAAGACGCATACTGTTTTGCGCAGCGTATCTTTGTACTGAGTTAATGCATTCGTTTTTTGGTCTTATGATCAGCCGTTGGTTTCGTTTCACGGTTTGCATCCGCCCAAGTTCACGCTGCATTATACATACGTCAATTGAAGGACCAAGGGTTGTATCCTTTGGAAAAATCTGCACGAAGCACGTCATTCAGTTCATTCAGATCTTTGGCTTTATGAGAAACCTGAATGTTGATATTTCTCCGGTTCCTAAAGCATCGCTCTTCCTATATTGGATGCCTGCCCGCAGTTGGTTTCAGTATCGCCTCTCTTTCTCGATTGTCGGCTTGTTCTAGCTGCGTTAGAGTAGGTGCTTCGCTCATATCACCCCTTTTCCGGAGGTTTTCGGCATGGTTTCGAAGAAGTTGAAGTGAAAAGTTTGAGAGATCAGGGTGTTTATCGCACCACACAGCATGCATTCGAACCATATAACCTTGTCGCTCATGGCCTATACTTGTATCATAGCACTCCAGCAGGTCGTCCCTTAGTCCATCTATCCACTCAACAGTATTGAGATTTTGCCGCTCAAGCGTAATTACTCTGTCCTAATTGGCTCGCCCACTCTAGAGTAGTCGGCATTATTCTCCGACCCATTATCGGGAGACCTGCGTTCGACAAACAGATAGGGAAAGGTTTCTTCCTCCCTCGCAGAACGCTGCATACGAGGGTAAAACTATATACTCTGGGAAATTGTCCTCTTTCCCAGAAGCACCGGTTCAGACTCCACTCCCCGGTACCATGCAGCCTTCGAAATGGTTGCTTACGCCTTGTCTTGGAGGGTTTTCCTTTGGGGCCACCCCTAGTCCATTGTCTGCGACTGCTAATTAACGTTAAGTCATATTCAGCATTAAACCTCAGTAAAGGGACCCTCTATCCGCAACCCGAGGATGCGTCCGGTGGCCTACTAAAAGGCTTTCCACCTTGGCTTATAAAGAAACCGTGCAGAACAGGATATTATATAGTTAAAGTTTGTCATAGGCACAACCGCAGGATTTCTTTGGATGTTGAACAGTTAATGATATGTGAGATAGGCTGATCACTTACACCCATTGCGATTATCTTTTCAGCCATGCTATCCAATTTTTTCATGATTTGAGTTTATTCTGATAGCTTGCAATTTCAGATTGCAACGCAGCAGCCTCCATTGCCGCGAACAGCAGCATCAGCGTGTAGCACGCCGCACATAATCGTAGTCAACATACGGCTTTCCTTCTTAGGTTTAACATAGTTGATTTTGGAAAACTTCCGTTCACAGTCAGCGTTAGAAATGGAAACAAACAGAGTCTCTAGAGAATAAAGCACAAGAATGAAGAAGGGCCTCTCTCCAATTTAATTCTCGAACAAATATAGCTGGAATATAAATTGTATAACTGACTTTTTGCAAAGAAAATTGTCACAAATTATGTCTCAAAAAAGTGAGGTATAATCAATTTATCGAAAATATGATAAATACCTTGTGCCAAAACTCTTCGGGATCTTTTGTACACTTAAATTCTTGCGGCGAATTCTCAATTTGGAAGAGTAGAGCTCTCCACTGGTCATCCAATGCTTGCAATTTCCCTGCAATAAAAAGTTTTAAATAACAATGGGGTACTATTTTTCTTCCTCACTAATTACTATAAAGTAATGCGTAAGTGAATGCAAAAGCATGTGAAGAAAAAAAATTATAATGGTGTGTGGCATTGTATATGAAAAATGTATTAAAGCTTCAATCAAATTTCAACGGTTAATTATATTAAATTCATTTTTAACCCTAAAATTTTTCTCCTATATTATAATCCATCCACTCACCTGCATCTTGTGGATCGATTATTCGCGGCTGCAGAAATGCCAAAGTATAAAGCGAAGGTGTCCTTTCCCTTTCTCTTTAAGATAGAGTTGTTTTTGGCACCAAAACGTTCAAACGTTGCATGACGGGATCCTCAAAGTCATACCTATAATAATTGCATACGAAGAATATAATGAAGATTTCTATTACTATAACTCTGAATGAAATAATCTTTTGTTTTGTAAGAAATAAAATAAATACCTTTGCTTTAATTGAACGCAAAGAGTGACAAGGAATAGGCGACATTTTATCTTGAAATCTTGCTCTAACTGTTGTTTGTTGCTTAGTTCGAGTAGACGGAGCTGCTTCATAACATTAATTCCCAAGTACAATTGGTTCAGAGGCAACCACTTTGACTCATCATCTGGACGGATGTATTTGTATTTGTATTTATTCATGAAAAGTTCCTAGGGCTAGATAGCCCTATAAGGAACAGGTGATACATGTTACCGATATTGTAGATTTCCATTTTATGTGTGGATTTCTCTTCTCGATTCGTTACCTTCTCCGATGATAATACAGATTTCGAAAATCTTATCATTACAAAGCTTCCTCTATGAGGAAGCAAAAAATGTCAAATTGTTGACGCGTCAACAAACAAGTTCGTGTTCAACCAAATGGTTGAATTTCCAACCCAAAAAGACCAATTTTTAAGAAAACATTTGAATTTTCAAAAAAAATTTGAATTCTCAACCAAAAGGAATGACTTTCTGACAAAATTGTTACATTTTCATCCAAAATGGAATTCTTATCGAAATAATACAGTTCTTAACTAAAGAAAGATAAATTCTCAATCAAAAATATCATTTTTTATCATTTTGGATAGCAAACAGTAATAAAAATTTATAAATAAAAGAAGGTTTGTTTGATAAATTTCTAATCTTTTTAAATTTGACAAAACCCTTTTTTTATTGAGTTAAATGCACTTTTTTGTAAAAAGTTAAATATGTCGAAGCTGAATAATATCTTCAGCTTGAATCGAAGAAAAATAATATTATTTTGCTTTTACTGAAATTCCATTCCTTTTTACTGTGGATTTCCAATTACAAATTTATTGAAGTTTCACTGAAACTTTACTAAATCTATGCTGGAAACCCAGAGAAAAATAACTGGAATTTCAGTGAAGTCACTAATTCCCACTGAGTTTTCAGTAATTCAAAAAGCTGTAAATACGTCCATGGTTCTCTGTAAAATTCAACAGATTTAAATTTAGGAAATTATTTTACCAATGGTTATTTGAATTGCATAGAACTTTTTACACATCTACTTTGCAGTCTCAAATTGGGGAAACCAGAATTTCAAAACAAAGCCAGGTATAAGATGAATTTTTTGATGAAAAAAACGTTTTTTCAATTCCATAAAGTATTCAAAGTTGGTAGTAATTCAAATGTGAAATCACGGAAATAAAAATAATTTCTAATTTGTAAGAAAAAATGAACAAAATTGTATAATGCATCCAACTCAGGTAGCATTCCAAACTTGTAAACATTTAAACTAAACAATGGATTTTAAATTTAAATAATATAATTGAAATTGGCACAACTAGAATTTGAACCAACGTCTATTTGAATTAATTTGAATTGTAAATTGCTTAAAAATATGATATTCCAAATTTGGAAAATTTGAAGTGAGATAACTTTATAATTGAAAAAACTGCGTATAAAGTATTCCATTCTGGAAATAATGATTATTTATCTTTTTTCTTATTATTCATCCAAATCGTACAACATTCAAATTTAAAAGCAGTCAGTTTAGAAAGGGTACAAAATTAGTATTCTTCTTTGGTATCGATTATATTTTTTTATCTTATGAAATATTAAAATAAGTATTAATATATCGGAATTATTCTGTTCATATAGTTATATTATAGTTATAGTAATTGTGAGAGAAACTAAATAATCTAAGTTTAATTTTAGACTACATTGCGATATTAATTAAAATTAAAGGCAAATTTATCGATTCAAATTAGCGCTGTAATAGCCTCATATTCGTTAGTTCCAAATCACTCGTATGTTCTGTGGCAATTATAGATATTCTAATTGTCACGATTTGATCAATAACTCATGGAATATCTTCCTCCATGCTAAGCTGTTAGCTTCAGGAAAATGTTTAATCATTTATCTAATTAATTCTAGAACTTCGTGGTACAAAGAAATATATTTTGAACAATTACCAATATTTTAATAATAACATCAACAAAGTCTCGAATTTTTTCTATCAAACATTTGAAAAAATATATCTTTTTTAACGATTAAAATTTTTTCTTCAAATTATTTTCTCCTAGTGAGTCTAATCTCTCTAGAACTGTAGATTTCGCAATACTGTTTTTGCATGAAAACAAGTGGATACTTCAATTTTAATATGGCAACCACCCATTTATCAAGAGCGTCGACTAAAATTTCCACTAATGTTTCAGTGCGTTTAATTATTAAACGAAAATTTCGTGACCAACATGTGTTTCAATCAAATTTCGTCAACATTATTTAATCAGGAGAGGTAAACACAGATTTATTGAAAATTAAATCTTTAAATATAGTTTTTAAACAGCGACTTTTGATTAATTATTAGTTCAACGATACCTCTGAAATATGATCAAATTATGTTTCAAAGAAATTTTATAAATATTTAGGAACATTTTTTCATCTATATAAATTGCATTATTATTGGCTCGTTGTTACACAATAAAAACAAAATATAGATTTATAGATTGTATTGTGAATGTGAATGCGTGATCACTTTTGAAATGTATAAAACAAATGTTTATAACAGTAGTAATTTATCAGTCAATAACCTATAAGATTAAATTCTTCACTCGATGGAAGCGATCTTGTCTGACTAAAGAAAATCGTACCTACTTCATTCCTCTGCTGAACCAATATTTTTCTTCGCATTCGGTTTATTCTTCAATTTCCTCTAAGATCTCGAACTGGGTATCGAATTTTTAGAACAAAATAGTATTTGAAAATAGTATTTCTATAATTCCAAAATATGGAATTTACCAAAATTTTCACTAGAAGCTACCAGTAGGCAAATTTGTAATTGTTTCTGATGTTATAAAAATAAATAATTGAGAAAGACTTTCTGCATTTAAATTTTCCAATTAATCCAGGCTGTGCCGTAGGTCTCGGAAAACCTAGAAATCCTGGGAAAGTGAATGATTTTGAAAAAAAATCTTTGAAAAATTCAGGGAATCTCTATAAGAGGGACTTTAATTGTCAAGAATGATCAATTTTAATTTTTAAAATTTTAATTTGAGATTTTTCTATTCCGTTTATAAAAAACTATATGTTAAAAATGTTGCAAAAGTAAGATTCTGGTCTTTGAATATTAGGTCAGGGAAAATAAAAAATTGGTTAGGAAAAAATTAGGGAATTTTGAATTTAATAACGTTAATTAATTAATTTTTAATCATTAAAACAAATGGAATAAAATTTGTTCAAATAATTTTTTTCTAATATTCTTTTTTTTTCATTAAAAATTATCGCTATTTTTTCGTGTAATATTTCTTAACGTTGGTTAATTAATTTTTCATTGTTTACACAAATTCCATTTGTTTGAATAATGTTTTTTCGACCATTTTTTTTTTTTTTTTTTGAATTTCAGAAGCTTTTAGCTACTGAAATTCTAGAAATCTAAATTTTTATTAAATTACCAAAAATATGATAGAAGATAAAAATTGACTAGACAAATTTTTATATGCAGAGAGAGAATGAGGAGGATAAAAAAAGGGATATGAAATTGCTAGAAGAGAGAGTGAGCGAACTAGAACTAAGGAATGAGCATAAGGTGGAAGAGAAAGGGAGTTGGAAAGAAGCGAGAGAATGTGAGGGGGTTATGCATGAGCAGAATGAAAGGTGGTGCTTGAGACTGATTGAGGTTGGAAGAAGAATGGAAGGGGAAGAGAAAGCGAAAAGGAAAACGAATATAATAGTGAAGGGTTTGAAAGTGGCCAATGAGAAGGAAGAGAAAGAGATTGGGAAGCTAATGAAAAGCATCAGCGCGCAAGTCAGAATGGAAGGGATAAAAAGACTAGAAGGGAAGATAGAGGGGAAATAATATATGTTTTCAGTGAAATTAGGGGTTGAGGAGGATAAGTATGAAGTTATGGAGAAGAAGAAGTTATTGAAAGGAAGAAATGAAAGAATTGAAGAAGATCTGACGCGTGGCGGGAAAGGAGAAGAAAGTGGATAATCGAGCGAAAGGTATGGACTGAGAGGCGTAAAGGTAATACGGTAAGGATTGGGAGAGATAGGATATGGGTAAACGGAGATATGTAGATTGGGGACGATAGAGTAAAAGATCTGAGGGAGGGTAGGAAACGCGTAGTGAATGAAGGGGAGAAGAGAGAGGAAAAGGGGAATGCAAGTATCACAAGAGGGGGGGGGGGTAAAACGACAAGAGGACTTGAATTCAAAGAAGAAAGGTGAGAAATGAAAAAAGAGCGACGTTAAAGTAGCGTTCTGGAACGTGTCAGGGTTAAAAAACAAGGACAAAGGATTTTGGAGAGAATTGCAGGAGTGGGATGTGATAATTATGAGTGAGACGTGGGTAGATGAGAAGGAGTGGAAAGACATGAAAAGAATATTACCGAAAGCATATGAGTTGAAAACGCAAGCAGCGAGAATGGAGCATGTGAAAGGGAGAGTAATGGGTGGCATGGTGTCAGGGGTAAGAAAGGAACTGGTGGTAGAGGAAGAAAAGGGAGAGTTTATAGAAGAAAAGGACGGAACAATGGTTAGAAGAGTAAAATTAGAAAAACGTATTGTGGATGTGGTATGCGTGTACGGGAGAAAAGGAGAAGAGGGAGGATGGAGAACAATAAGGAAATGGACAGACGAAAAAGATGAGAGGTTGGTCCTAATAGGGGGGGACTTGAATGCATGGACCGGGGAACAAGGAGGAGAGGTATGGGATAGAGAAAAGGTGATGTTCATAAGAAATTCGAAGCAAAAGGAAATGGATCGGGAGGGATGCTTCTTCACTTGTTGGGAGAGGCAATACCAAGGAGGATGAAGAAGGGTAATATACGTACGCGAGTATAGGAGACACCATCACAGATTACATTCTGGCATAAGAATGAATAAGGAAGTTGATGGTCAGAATGAACGTGGGCGACGTGATAAAGTCAGAACACTTTCCGGTGATCGCGACAATGACACGTGGTGCCCCAAAGCGAGGGAGGAGGAAGAGGGAAGGAAAGAGGGAAAATGAATTAAAAAGGGCATTTGGGGTGAGGAAAATTTAAGAGAATTTAGAGAGAAAATAGAAAACGAGGAAATAGGGTGTTTGGAACTGGAAGGAGTAGACAAGCTGCTAGAAAATCTCAAAGGAGTGATTGATAAGGTAAGGGAAGAGGTGAGACCAAGAGAAGAAGAAAAGGGGGTTAGAATAGGTTGGTGAGACGATGAATGCAGGGAGAATAAAGATAGGATGAAGTAAAGTGTAGGATAATGGAGGAAAGGGGAAATGGAAAAAGGAGAACTCAACAAGAGAAAGAGAGAGCACGAAATAATGATAAAGGAGAAAAGACATAAGGAGAAAGAAAGGTGTATGGAAGAGGTAGAGAAGGCAGTAAAGGAAGAGAGGGAATGGGAAGTGAAAAAAGGGAAAGAGGAGGGAAAAATGAAGAAATAGGACTGAAAGAGTGGAAGAAGCACTTCAAGGGACTGTTAGGTGGGGTTGGAAATAGGGTAAAGGGAGAAGGAAGAAAAGAGGTAGAGGGAGACGAGGACAGCAAAAACGAGATTAGTAGGGAAGAGGTGAATGAGGCGATTGCTCGGTTGAAAAGAAATAAGGCAATAGGGGAAGATGGCTTGGAAAATGAAGCTCTGAAATATGAAGGATTAGGAGTGAGGGAAGAGATGTGGAAGATTTGCGATAAAGTATGGAAAGGAGAAGGGTGGCCGGAGGAATGGAAGACAGGGCTGGTAGTACTGTTGATTAAGGAAGGAGAGGGCAAAAGGGTAGAGCAATATAGAGAATCACACTCATGTCGGTGGGATATAAAATATATGCGGAAGTGCTTAGAAGGAGGTTAGAAAGACAGATGGAAGAAAAGAAAAGTAAACCACACAATCAAACGAGTTTTAGAAAAGGGATGGGAACCACAGATAACATCTACGTGCTCAACTATCTAGTCAATAGGAACCTAGGGCGAAAGAAAGGGAAACTTGTCGCATTGTTTGTCGATTTTAAGGCAGCATTTGACTCAGTCAACAGGAGGGTGTTATGGGCAGCCATGAAAGAGAGATGTGTAGACGAAGGATTAATAGAGAGGATAAAAGAAATATTTGTGGAAACTAAGATATGGGTGAAGATAGGAGACAAGAAAGGAGAGGAATTCTGGACAGGAAGGGGGCTCAGGCAAGAGTGCCCATTGAGCTCACTTCTGTTTAGTATTCTTCTGGCACATTTAGAGGAGAAGTTGGAGAGGAAAGGGAAAGGAAGGACAACGTTAGGAACAGGCAAAGTGTACTCACTAGCATATGCAGATGATATAGAGTTCTAGTAGCGGATGATGAAAGAGGTATGAATCTGATGATGAGAGTGTTCGAAGACTATGTGAGAGAAAAGGGTTCGACAGTGAATGTGAACAAGACTAAGAATATGTGTTTCAGAAATAAAAAGCGTAGAGTAGAGTACCAATAGAAGATAAATAACGTGGTGTTGGAGTTGGTGGAGGAGTTTTGCTACCTAGCATTTTGGTTCGAAACGAGAGGAGGAAGCCAACAGCAGGTGAGAAAGAGATTAAAATGCGCGAGCAAAGTAATGGGACAAGTATGGGATATAGGAAAAAGAAGGTTTAAGGACGACTGGAAGATGAGAGTGTGGATGTTTGATGTGGTAGTATGGTCAGTGTTAAATGGAGTGGAAATTTGGGGATGGAAAGAACATAACAGAGTGTAAAGTTTGCATGAGAGATTTTTGAGATGGGATATGGGAGTGAGTTGGACCTGACCAGGTTATATGCTAAGGGAAGAAATTGGACGAGAAAAAATGGTGGTCAGGCTAATGAAAAGAGCCTGGAACTTAGAAGAGAAACTAAGAAGCGGAGAGGGAAGCAAAATTGCACAAGCGTGTGCTCGGGAGGTTATGGATAAAGAGAGGAGGGTTAATGTGGGGCATTCAAACTGGGAGAATGAGAGATATGAAATGAGACTTAAATGTAGTATGCAAGGGAGGCGTAGAGAGTGGGAAGAAAAGATGAAGGCAAGGCTAGGGGAGGAAAGATAGGAAAAAATCGCAGATTCAAGGTGCAAAAGCTGGTATAGAATGGTCAAGAGGCAGGGGGAACGAGAGTGCCTGAAATATATTAAAAAGGAGAGCAAACGGAATAGAGTGGTGAGATTCAAAATGGGAGAGGGTGCAAGAACATGTAGGTATTGGATAAATGAAGAAGAGAATCTGTGTAGAGTATGTAGGTATGAGCAGGAAACATGGTTGCATGTGTTAGAGAGGTGTATAGGTGACGAAGGGAGAGGGGAGAGTATATAAGAGAGAATGAAATGGATTCTGAATTAAAATGGTCAGGGGGAGGAATGTATGAAGAAGGTGGCAGATCTGAGAGAGAAAGCTGGTTGCACAGGGTGGAAGAAAAAAGCCAAAACATGACTCCTAAAGAAGGAGAATTACGAAGTAGTGTTCCGAAATAGAGTCCACTTTTGAGATTGATAATGGTGAGAGGAAATGGAAGCCCAGGGCAAAGTCGCAAGCGTTTAGAAATAAGAATAATAATTTAAGACGATATGTAGGAAATAGTTAGTAAGGCTTTTTGGTAAGAATATATGTAATAGTTATGTAAAGACTCTCAAACTCGTAAAATGAGAGAGTATAAACAAAATAAATATTAGACAAATTCTTTGTAAATCAAAAAATAAATTCACCCTAATTTTCACCGTTCAAAACGAAAAAATGTTCAATTCTAAACCTTTAAAATCGAATTATTCAAAAAAAAAAACGTTCGAAATAAAAAGTAATTTTAAATAAGAAATATTGGAAAATAATTAAATATATACTCCAGAAACTTGAAACTTGAATAAATCCGAACCTCATGTAAAACTAAAATAGTATATCATGCGCCTACGGGGAGAAAAAGTGCCTCTCCCCTTTGACGCATACGATATTTTATTCATCTCTGACGTCACTTTTCAGTCCATAGGGAGTAAAAAGGCTTTTTACTTCCTAGGGCCTGAAAAGTGACGTCAGAGGTGAATAAAAAATTTATTGGCGAAGTATTGTAATATTAACATTTTTTTGTACTGAAACCCTTAAAAATGTCTATAACTTTGAAAAAATTCAATCGTCTGGAAACTAACAATTTTTAAATTGTCAATTATATTTTTCGAAATTCAACCATTTCAATTTTTATCGCAAAATTTAAATTGCCCAAATTAGATTGAGTGAATTTAAATTCTTTTGAAATTAATAATTTTTGAATTTTCAATTATACTTTTCGAAATTCAGCCATTTCAATTTCAATCGCAATATTTAAACTTATGGTAGGGAGAAATTGAAAATTTATCGTTCACCATGAAAATTCAGAATTCTAAAATTGAAACCATTACAAATTAAAAAAATTATGCAACTGTTCAATAGAAATTTGTTTAACTGATTTTGAAATTTCGAACTCTTTGGAACATTTTTCAAATAAAAACTTCTGTATTTAATTCCTGGTTCTAAAATGTTCTCATTTTTAAGGCTTGAATTTAATAAATTATTGTCTTAATTTTTCATTGTTTTGAATTTATTCTAAAGGCCTTTCAATTGAAAATTCGAAAATTGTTAATTTCTAAACGATTAAATTTACTTAAGGTTATAGAAATTTTCAAGGTTTTGAGAACAAAAAAATTTCAATATAAAAATTTTGAAGGTTTACAATTAAAAATTTTTCATTTTGAACGGTGCAAATGAAGGTAAATTTATTTTTTGATTTTAGAAAAGTTTGTCTAATCAATTTTTACGTTAAATCATAATTTTTCAATTTAATAAAAATTCACATTTCTATAATTTCAGAAGCTTTTGCTTTGAAATATTCCATTTGGTTTTCAATTTCAACTCCTTCCTAATGTAAAAGTCTAAATGTAAAAATTGTAGTTTGATGATTCTGAATTTTGAAAGATTTTATTCAGGAATGATACAAGTTCAATTCTTTTTCATTCCATTCGAAATATTGGCCTTTTCCAAAATTTGGCCTATCTACAATATTTTGAATTGGAACGTTTTAAATTCAAAATAATTTTACACAATAAGTATTTTCACTTCAACCACCATTTTTAAAGTAAGAAAACCATATTGACAAATTGTTAACGTGACCTAGTCTGTTTCCATGTTGAAAATATTGCCTTCCAATTGCTTCAAGAATGTTGAGAAAAATAAGAATTTTTTACAATCTCAACATTATGATGGATCAATATGGTATCAATATGTATCAATATATTAGTTAATTATGCACATTCAGGATCATCATGCACTACTTTTCAACAAAGTTCTGTCTTAGATTTAAAAACTTTTTTTCGGTTGTATATTTTCCTTATTTTCGAAAGAAAAGTGCAATTATTTAGCAAACTTTGTAAAAATAATTTCCTTAAATAAGCAGCAGCCTGAATCAATATAAAATTAAGTACCGAAAGAAGGTTATTTTAATTGCATAGCTTTTTTTCCTTATGCAAAAGATACTTTGAGATTTTGCTAAATCAAAATTGGTAAAAAAAGGTTACTAAAATGGAAAACATGAAAAATGGAAAAGTTTAATAAAACAATGCGGTCGTGTGACATTCTTGACTCTATTGAAACGACAAGAAGGTAATATTGTGAAAATGTAAACGTGACGTGGCCTGTTTTCAATTTGAAAATATTGGCTTCTAATTGTTTGAACAAAGTCAAAAAATGAGAATTCTTAACAATCTTAAAATGACAAGGGTTCAATGCGAGCCAAATTGATTAAACACATGCAGCGTCTTCATGTACTACTTTTCAACAGAGTTTTGTTTTCGACTTTCAAAATTTGTTTGAATATTTTTTCTAATTTTCCATAGAAAATTGAAATTATATAGCGAATAAGCATGAATTAGAGTGCCTTAAGAAGTTTATTTTGATTGTATAGCTTTTCTCTGACATAAAAGATACTCTGTTTTCTCTCTGAAGCAAAATTGTTAAAACATAACTAATGATTAGCGAAATTTTACAAATTTGATTAGCGAAAAATTGCGACTAAAGATCAGTAATAGGTTACTATTTCGATTAGTCAAGATATTTCCTAATACAATAGTGAAAAACAACGAATTACTTAATAAAAATGTGTAAACTTATTTAGGACTGTATATAATAATTTTTTTAAAGTTATAAACAAGGAAAACGTGAAAAGCAGAAAAGTTTAATAAAACGACGCGATGGTTTCGCCTTCTGATTGTTTGCACAAAGTTAAAAAAAATGTGAATTTTTTAATTACAGTGGATCAATGGGCTATAAATTAATTATGGACGTTCAGGGTCCTCATGCGTTACTTTTAAACAGAATTCTGTTCTAGATTTTGAAAATTTTGTACGGTTGTCAATTTTTCTAGTTTTCCATGAAAAATTTCAATTATTCAAGGGAGCGTGAATTCATGAAAAATATATTGCCTAAAAGGCTGTGAATAAATAATGGCTTGTCGTACGAGAAAATGTTACGAAAGCTAAAAGTTTAAGTGTGTGTCAAACATTAATAACTTTTTTTTTCAATCTGTTATGTTCATGGAGAGTTTTTATTTATAACATATGTTATAAAAATGAAGCAAGGGAGTTTATGAAGAATAAACAATATTATTAATGGTAGGTATAGGTTTAGCAAATGTTTTAGAGAAAAATATGAAGTTGGCTTGGATGATTTTTTATTAACCAATGAAAAGTCTAGACCGTTTCCTCTTGAAAATAGTAATTTTTTAACAACAATTCACGAAGAGAAGTTTTAATTCGATTAGATTATTTCTTTTCGCTTTTATATTTCTTATTTTCTTTTCCTGACGATTATATTTTTAGTTAAAAATTGTATTATTTGCTTGAAAATTCAATAATTTTGTTAAGAAGTCATCCTTTTTGGTTGAAATTCTACATTTATGGCAAAAAATTAACTTTTCGCTTAAAAGTCATACTTAGATGTTGAAAATTCAACTATTTTCTTGAAAATTCGTCTTTTTGGTTTGAAAATTCAGATGTTTTAGTAGAAATGGGTGAGGATTCAAATACTTGGTCGAAAATTCGTCTCTTTTGGTAGACAATAAATATTTGTTAGTTAAAAGATAAACTATTTTGTTGATAATTGATATTTTTTTAAATTAAGATCGAAAAGAAATCTATTTTATCATGAATAATTTTATGCAAAAGGAGCATGAAAAAAATTCACAATTAAAAAACAGAATTCCAAACTATCTCACTTAATGAAAAGATCCAACTACTTGGGTTAAAGTTGAACTAATTTGTAAAAAACATTTTTTTTTTTAATGTTCATCTTTTTGGTTGAAAATTCGTTGTTTGGTTTAAAATTAATTTTTTAAATTGAAAATCTAACTTTTCCATTTTTGGTTGAAAAATCGAACTTTTTAAGTTGAAAGCAGGGAAAATAAAAACGTTCAAGGAAATGTCAGAGAATTTTAAAAATGAAGTTTTTTGGCCACACTCTAATCTCATTTCTAAATCTAGAATACTATTCTTGGATTCTTGGGCGTTTACGTTAATTCAAGCTTCGATAAAATAGGAGTTCATTCAAGCCAAGTATGTTTAACTTTAAAATATGCTGTGTTTCAGAATTTCTAAATAGCACACAGTGCACCTATTGTTTATAGGATTATATTCCTTTGTCTAAATTCTAAATTCTTAAAAGATGTGTCTCTAAAAATCAAGCTGAAAATAATACTTCGAATAATTCAAAATCCTAATAAAGGAAAATGTAAAATAAAAAAATAACTATATATTCTTCACTCAGTAGGAGTAATCTTGTCTAGTGAAGGAAATCCTTACCTACTTAATTCCTCTGCTGAACTAATATTTTTCTTCGCATTCGGTTTATTCTTCAATTTTCTCTAAAATTTCGAATTGAGTAACGAATTGTTAGAACAAAAGTTTCATAAATCTTCCGATTATAATACTATTTCTATAATGCCGAAATTTTCCAAAATTTACCAAAATCTTTACTGGAAACTGCCAGTAGGCAAATTTTGTAATTGTTTCTGTTGTTATAAAAATAAATAATTGAGAAAGGCTTTCTCAATTTAAATTTTCCAATTAATCCAGGGAGAAACTGCTGATATATGAGTTTTTTCCTAAATCTTGAACCTTTCGAGCTCAAGGTGTAAATATTGTAAAGTTAGGGGCCGTGCTTAAATTAATAATACATGCTTTGCAGGGTGAGAACTTCATTTTAAAAATTCCCTGATTTTTCCTTACCCAATTTTTCTTTTTCCCTGGCCATTAACATTGAAATACCAGAATTTAAATCTTGTAATATTTTCAAACAAGGATATTTTATAAACGGAAAAAAACAATAGTTCAGATACCAATGTCAAATTTTCAAATTTATTTCTTTATTTTCAACAAAAAATGACTAGTGTCATAAAATATGCATTTTTAACAAAATAATTTAATATTCAACGAAATAATTTAATTTTCAACCTAAAAAGATTAATTCTCAACCAAAAAGTGTATAGTTGATATTTCAACCAGAAAATATGAATTTTTAGAACAAAAATTAATTTTCAACAAAATAGTTAAATTTTCAACCAAAGAAATAAACCTTCATTCAAACAAATAAATTTTCAACATAGTAGTACCAATTTTACCCACGTAGATGAATATTCAATTGAAAAAGATCAATTTTCAACAAAATAGTTAAACAGATGACTAAAACAGACGAATTTGTAAATCAGAAAGACAAATTTAAAAAAAAAGTCGAATTTTCACCAAAAAAAGATTTTAGTTTAACTTCTCAGCACCCCAATGTGAGTTTTAAACAAGAAGTAAATTTTCAACGAGGATTAAACTTGAATTTTTATCCCTGAAAGACGAATTTTCAATCAAACGGTTGCATTTTTATTCAAGAAAGATGCAATTTTTACTAAAATAGATCAACTTTCATCCAAAAAATATTTCAGTTCAATTTTCAACCAAAAAAGATGACTTCTTAACAAAATTGTTGAATTTTCAATCAAACAGTTGCATTTTTATTTAAGAAAGCTGCAATTTCAACTGAAATAGATGCATTTTTTAATTGAAAAGACAAATTTTCAAAAAAATAGTGTAATTTTCATCCAAAAAATTTTTCAGTTGACTTTTCAATACCAAAATATGAATTTTTAACCAAAAAGAATGACTTTTTTAACATAATTGTTAAATTTTCAACCAAACAGTTGCGTTTTTATTCAAGAAAGATGCAATTTCTACTCAAAGAAATGAGTTTTTAAATTAAAAAGACAAATTTTCAAAAGAAAAAAATTGAAATTTCATCCAAGAAAGATTGCAGTTTCACTTTTGAACTTCAAAATATGAGTTTTAAGCAAAAAGTAAATTTCCCACACAGATACTTGAATTTTCAACTCAAAAAGACGAATTTTTCAACAAAATAGTTGAATGTTTAACCAAAAATGAAGCTTTTTTAAACAAAATTGTTGAACTTTTAACAAAACAAATGCATTTTTATTCAAGAAGGACGCAATTTCAACTAAAATAGATGAATTTTTTAATTGAAATACAAATTTAAAAAGAAATAGTGTAATTTTCAAACAAAAAATATTTCAGTTAACTTTTCAATACCAAAATATAAATTTTAAACAAAAAGTAAATTTTCTACGAATTAGTTGAATTTTAAACAAAACAGTTGAATTTTTAATTAAAAAGAATGACTTTTTAAACAAAATTGTTGAATTTTGAACCAAAAAATTGCGTTTTTATTCAAGAAGGATGCAATTTCAACTAAAATAGATGAATTTTTAATTGAAAAGACAAATTTTAAAAAAAATAGTGTAATTTTCATCCAAAAAATATTTCAGTTGACTTTTCAATACCAAAATATGAATTTTGAACAAAAAGTAAATTTTCTACGAAATAGTTGAATTTTCAAAAAAAAAAAAAAAGGGATGACTTTAAACAAGATTGTTGAATTTCAAACCAAACCATTGCATTTTTATCCCACGAAGATGCAAATTCTAGTAAAATAGATGCATTTTTAAATTAATAAAAAAACAAATATTCAATTTTCAATAAAAATATTTGAATTTTCATCCCAAACCGATTTTAGTTTGACTTTTCAACATCAAAATATGAATTTTAAATAAGAAGTAAATTTTCTACATAGATACTTGCATTTTCAACTCAAAAAGACGAATTTTCAACAAAAGAGTTGAATTTTCAACCAAAACGGATGACTTTTCAACGAAAAAATCAATTTTAAAAAATTAAAAAATTAAAATTTTCAACTAAAATGATGAATCTTCAATTTAGAAAATAAATTTATCAAATATTTTTATTTTTATATATTTATATAATATTTTTATATTTAATTACAAAAATTGTTGAATTGTCAACCAAACAATTGCTTTTTTTATCCAAGAAAGATGGAATTTCTAATAAAACAGATGAATTTTCAAGTGAAAATTTTTTTTCCAAATGAAAGTTAAATTTTCATCCCAAAAATATTTCAGTTGACTTTTCAAGGCCAAAATATTATGTTACGAATTTTTCAGTGTCTGGGAATTGGAAAAAAATTAGCTTGTAAAGTTTCCTGGTAAAGACAAAAGGATATTTCGGCTATTAAATGTATTCAGATTTTGTATAACTGAAGATTGAGGCCTAGCTCTCACAGCAATAGGATATCCCGGGATATCCCATGTTATGCCGTTTATTTCCCGGGTTATCCTGGGGGTAACCCGTGGGGATATCCTGCAAGGCGAAAATTTGGATATCCGGGATGTCTATAGGACGTTCCTGGGATATTCAAATGTTCCACGTGGGATATAAAAAAACTTTAATATCCCACTTGTGACATTTGAATATCTCAGAAACGTCCCATAGACATCCTGGATATCCCAAGGGTTGTCTCTGAGACAACCCGGGATATAAGTGGGATTCAATGGGATATCCCGGGATATCCTATTGCTTTGAGGGAGATCCTAAATACAATATTTTATTATATTGGTCATCTTATCAAAAGGACCAAAAATGTATTATTAACATTATTGAATATCAGCTCTATACATATACACTCGAACTCCAAAGATACGAGAATCGGGAACTCCAAAGATACGAGCGTGAAAGGGGCTCTCACTCCTGCGACGTTTAGATTTCGGGATAATGCGTGAGAACGCACACGGGCCCAATGCGCGCATGCGCGCATGCGCGCATATGCAATTCGCAATGAACAAACGTCGAATTCAAAACAGCGCGCGTTCGCGCGCGCCTCGATTACGACTGGGGTGGGAAAGAATTCCACTCGCTCCTTTGGAGTCGGGGCGCTCGTATCTGTGGAGTGCTCGTATCTTTGGAGCTCGTATCTTCGGAGCTCGTATCTTTGGAGTTCGAGTGTACACTTTTTTGGCACTTGATCAAACAAACGGAAAGGTCTATATTAACAAAGTTAATTACCAAACACTGCCTAACGACCAACAAATGATTCCTTAAAAAAATGTTGAATTTTTCCTAATCATATAAATTTAAATATTAATTTAAATTTTCCGCCTAACGGAAGAACGCATGCGCAGGGACACCATGTCAACTGATAAGAGGGTTTTGGGACCCTTGATTAATATTTCTTGAAAAATTGATATTGGCTACAATTTTGTCTATCAAACGACGAAAATTGATTATCAAACACTATCTAATGACCAGCTAACAAATCCAAAAAGAATTTATGAAAAATATTAAGATGTGGGTGCATGCGTGAAGTTGGCATCCCAATTTTGAAAAGGCCATAACTTTTCAAATTTTGACTATCAAACGACCAATGCTGACTATCAAACGCTATCTAACCAGCAACAAACGATTCTATAAAAAATGTATACCATTTTCCAAAATTGAGGTACCATCTTCACGGGCATTCGATTTGATTGGAATCGGGTACTCTAACCTCAAATTTCGGATAGTTGCTTGTATTTCGTGAAACTGAAAGGGCTTCAACCGATAAGAGGATGAAGCAGAATAGTGCATTCTACACTTGAAAAATATTAATATTCAGACATGTATAACTCACTTTTACGTTTAGAATATTTTCTCTAAAAAGCCGTACGCTTGATCATGACATCATGCTACAATACTCAATGCGAAAATGCAAGAACTCACACATGCTTACAGCGCGATCATCGATATAAGGCCGGGGTAGCCAATGAGCGTCGCTTGACAAAATCACCCCAGCCTTGAAATACCTAAATGTTTTACGTTTCGCGGCCCTTGGAATAGGCAAGAGTTCACTGCATTAAAAAATATTTTTATTTAGGAACTTTGGTTACCTTTAGCATAAATAAATGAAATATTAAAATTCATGCAGGTACTTGGCGAAATTTTTTTCGCTCGTAGTATTCTTGTTGGGATAATACATGTCTGCATACGAAATAAAATATTTAATGCAAATATTGAAAAGCGCAGAAGTTGATTGTCAGGTTCTGAAAGTCCTTGGAAAGAACTATTATGGATAAGAAACAGAAGAAGTACTTTTTATTATCGAGAATAAAGACAGAAAAATAAATTATATTAGTAATTTCAATCGCTTCTTGCAAGTTATCTTTCTGACTCACGAGACAACGATTTGATATTTTACGTACTAATTATTAGCTACATAATTAAGGCGACAATTGTTCTCACTTACCACGAGCAACATGACTTGCTGGTCTATATCGCCGTCTCGTCACAAAACTTCCATCCTCAGATTAACACTGGCATGACAAAATACTCTTCACCTTATCACTCCTTTGTTACTGAAAAAGCACTGGTTAATATCGTTTAGTTTCAATTTTAAATAGAATTTCATTCTATATGTAAAGAAATTTTAAGAAGTTTGAAAATTTCCGTGGAATATAGTCTGATTTTTAAATCTCCAGATACCTGAAGAAATTTAGAATGAAGATGTCTAAAAATTGAGTATAAGTAGGTACATTGTTTTTATTGAAAAGTAATAAATTTATTAAATATAGTTGAGATACTCTTGTGGGTAATAATTCCGATGGTAGTTGATAATTTATTGTTGTTTTTTGTGAAAAGAGAAGACGCTTTTTCTGTAAGTTTTTTTGTCTAAAGTACGCCTCTTAAAAATGGGGTACGTCAAATTGAACGAACAATTGTTTTATTAATAATATTGTTTATCTCACAATGAAATGAAAACTATTAAAAATTTGAAATACGCTTTTATAGAATACGTGTAAATTGTACTATTTTATGCAATGATAAAAATTTGTAATAAAGATTTTCTTATGTTCTTGTACACATTTCATAACTGAAATTTGCCCAATTTTTCTCCTCATGATTCAACAACTGAGAAAGTTGGTCATTTTAGTGTCCTTGGCGTTTCAAATTTTTTTTCAATTTATGACAATTTTGTCATTGGACTGTTAATTTATTATTACACATTTACTTGAATTTAATATTAACTTTTTTTATATATTTCGTAATTAGGTAATGAATGTACAGTTGGTTTCTCATCTCTTGCAATGAGTTACCTATTTGATCGTTTGACTGAGATCAAATGTTTCTGTAACGTTTGTTAGATGACACTACTAGTCCCAAATGACAGCAGCTGGAATCTTTTTATAGTGCCGATGTTCATAATGCTAAATGCAAAATGATAATTTTCAGGAAATAAAATTTAATTTACGACTGTTTATGTCTTATCTGCACTTAATACGCTGATTCAAATTGACAATTAATAACCTGATTTATCGAGTGGTGTTATTGAAAAGGAAACACGAATATTAAGCAGTTATGTTGAAGTAATAATATATTTTTAATAATTAGTTCAAATATTCTCGTAGGTAAAAAAAAATGTATATTCCTCAAAGTCTTCATTTTTAGTGGTCTTCGTCTGAAATATTTGCAGATATATACGAATTCTTTTCAAATCGGTCGGACAGTCCATGCTCATGCTCAAGTCACAGAATCATTTATCACTCAAATATGTTGTTTTTCAGAGGAAATAATACGACACGTATCTAACTGATTTGACGCAATACATTTCTTGACAAAGTTATGAGCAATCGAATTTTTAAAGCTGAAAACACGAATTATAAAAAAATAGTCAATATTTTTGTTAAAAGTGTGATATTTTTTAATCTAATATACATATAATTTATCTTTTTCTCTCCGATTCTTATAGTTCTTATCATTTATATCTTATAGTTCTTATCATTTCTCGTCTTACTTTGAAATCAGATAGAAAATTTAAAAAAAGTTCAGAATTAAGCTATGAAAAGCTAAAACCGCCTAACTTCACTTTTGAGTGAAAGTGAATGTCGCCTGGAAAACATATTTTGTTCTTATATACAGTTGAAAAAAAAAAATCAACACAATTCCCTCAGAAACTTTTATTGCAAACGGTATTTTGTATTCAAGTAAACCCTTTTTGTCCATCAGTCCTAACCCTAATTATTCATTCTTTAAATTTTAAATAATAAAATTTGTATTTCATTCCTTCTAAAAACTATGTAAAAGTAAGTATAATTTGTATCAATATTCGTAGATGCTTAAAATATATGTTAGGACTTCCTTTAGCTTTTGCGTTCAACATAATAAAATAAATATCAATGAATACAATAATGTTGAATTAAAAAATTATCTTAATATTGTAATGAAAAGTCTTTTTGTGACTAACTTCACTCAAATCCATGAAAATAATTGCGTGACTGGGAAACAAAATATTAAACGAAAAAAATGTAATTATGTAGGTTAATATTCCTTACCTACTTTGTATCAAATGGTCTTCTTCGGTGAAAAAATTTGTGTTACTGGGTGACACTGGCAATATTACCAATCTAAAAAACTATGCAATTTCCTTATTTAATTTCTTTATAGAAAATATTTGACAGATTGAAGTTTTATTTTGAGAAGTACTCTCGACGATGTTCATTTGTCAATCAATTTTTATTTAGAAAATTCAACTGTTTCATTTAAAAAATCTTTAATAAGAGTCGTGTGACCAGATGACAGTCAGTACCGGGGACATTCAAAAACTAATTTGTATACTACAGTTATAAATAATATACTTACTATAAACTTCATTTTGCATTAGTTCGTTTTATTATAAAAATACATACTCATTAAAAAAATGTCAAATGTGCAATAAGTAAAGAAATAAACAAATTTTTCTTTGGGAAAATCTAGTCATTGAAAGTAGTGAAATATTTGAAAAGTTTCAATATTTAAATTTAGAACATGAAAAATTGAAAGCTTTCCATTGTTTTCCCAAAAGCAACCTCTTTATAGACTGTCAAAAAATGTATTTCTGATAGTTGTCCTTAAACTGACCATCCAAATAACAAACCCAAAAAATAATCAGGTCAATCTCTTGCAAATCATCCCCTGAAAAGGTTCTTTGTCTCTCCTGTCAAATCAAGTTCAATGCAGTTGGGCGGTTTCAGTTTTCCCTAGCTGAGTTGACCACATGGCGGCGATTTTTCTTAAATAATTCAAAGTTATTTTACTCAAAAACCCCAACATTTTTTTCCTCTTGAGTTCCTTTTTGAATTTGATCTAATTCAAATAGCACATTTTTGTCTGAAAATGAAAATTCACAAGATACGAAGAAAGTCAAAAGAACAAAATTATTTCTCCAAAACAATTGTAGAAAAATATAGGTTCATTCTCTTTTTATCTCGCGTTATTTTCGAGAATTTTTGGGAAATATGTATAAAATAATTTAAGTTTCTATCTTTATCAACAATGAAATTTTATGACGTGATGAAAACAAAAAAAAAGGACTCAATTGAAGAGTTTCAAAAATATTTTTGTGGAAAAATGATGAAGTAAGTGAGGAAAAATGAAGAGTATCGATTATTTCGAAAAAACACGCTTAAATGAAAAATGTTTACGTGAAAGTTATTGAGACTGTGAAATTATGTTTTTCTTTGTTTTTTAAGACACGATAAAATAGTATTTTAAACAAAAAATTATTCCAAAGGATTTTATACATATTTTCGCAAAATTCTCAAAAATAATTCGAGATAGAAGCAAGTATCGCGAGACGTTTTTCTAGAACATTTCAAGAAAAACAATTTTTTCGTATCTTGTATCGTTTTCGAAAAAATGTGAATTTTCGTTTTTTGAACAACAAAAAAATGTTCTTTCCGAGGCGCAGGCACCGGGTGGGCTATCATATTTACATTCGGAAGAATCTATAAAAGAATTCAGAGAAAAAAATGGTGGGGTTCTTAAGGAAATTGACTATGAATATTATCACAAAACATTATTATAGAATTTTTTACCACTCTTTTGAGAATATGCGTTTTCAGTTCTCACAATTCAAATACTTATAACTTTGTAAAAAAATTTTTTTGGCAGTTCGGCAAGATACGTGTGTGTTGTCCGAGGAAGAAACAATTCCTAAAATGCGACCAGCGGAGGTTTATTACCCTGCATGAATCTGAAGTTCCTTTGAATATCCGGAATACTCCAGCTTACAATTGAATTACCTAAAATTACAAATGGGTTACCTAAGATTATTAGTGAATTACATGGGATTACAAGTAGATTACCTGGAATTACAAGTGGATTACATAGGATTACGAATGGATTACCTAGGATTTAATGTGTATTACCAAAGATTCTACTGAGTCACTCCGTTTACAAGTGGATCATCTAGGATCACAATTTGATTATTGGGATTACAAGTGGATTATAAATTATTATCTGTATTAGATTGCCTAGAATTAGACTGGATTACCTGGAATTGTAGTGGATTAGCTGGGAATATAAGTAAATTAAATATAATCACAAGTAGATTACTTAAACTTGTGCTGCGTCACTTCGAAATACAAATGGATTACGCCAGGTTAAAAGTGGATTGCACCGAATCACAAGTGGATTACAACGGATAACACGTTGACTACCTGGGATTACAAGTAGGTTCCGTGGGATTGCATGTGGATTACCAAGGATTGCAGGTAGATTGCCTCGAATTATACTGGAGTGCCTGGTATTGCAAGTGGATTACCCGTGGATGAAAGTGGATTACTATAGATTACAAATGGAGTCCTCTGAATTACAAGTGTCTTACTTAGGATTACAATTGAATTACGCGGATTGCAAGTTTATTACATGGAATTACATGTGGTTTACTTGGATGAGTCTGACTACTTGGATTACGAGTGGATTGTCTAGGATTATATGTGAATTAGCGGGGATCACAAGTGGAGTACCTTGGATTACAATTGCATTACCTACGATTACAGGGTATTACTTAGATTACTCCGGATTACCTTTTCGGATAACCGCGTGGTCCAACGGATTACCATATTTGATTCCCCCACGGTGTCGTCTTATTCCCTTTGAAAAACAACATATTTGAATGGCAAATAATACTGTGACTTCAGCATGGAATGCCTGCCTGATCTGAAATGGATCGGTCTAGGCTATCTGATTTAGTTTTACGTTTTACAAGTCTATTGATGCATTCGTTGGCCTATGGTAATGAATGTACAGTTATGGTAGTGCCTGGATCATTGTACTATGTATTCTACACCCGAAATTACAATAAAACAACCGTTTCAAAACATTTTTCAAGAAATTGAACTCGAGCTAAACACACTTATTTGGAGTTTATCACTGCAGTCAATCTTTTCTCACAGTTAGTAGAATTTCAATCAACCCTTCAGTAGAAAGGCCGATAGGAAACTGTCTGAATTGTCGGATCGTCTTGAAGAGTTGTGCAGTGCATTCCTTGCTGGCAGTGCACGCGATGCCTATAAGATCCTAGTATAGTAACCGGTTCCCACATGGATTTGCAAACAACTGTCAACTGACCTGTACGCGAGTGGAATTTTATCTTCTACCTCCAAGTTCGCGCTTTTGCTTTTTTCTTCTTTTGTCTCTCTGCTCTTATTTTATTTGTAGATGGAAAATTTGGCGATAAGAACCCGGTTCCCCTTGAATGAACTTGAGGTCAGTGCTTCTCGTTTTTTTTTTGCTCTGCATATGGTTTTTTCGCAGATCACGCACGAAAATGGCCTACGAACTCACCACCAGTTGTTATTTACGTTGTTCCACGCAGACGAAAAATCGTCAGAAGACTGTGGATAAACATGATCAAACCTGGTGGTAAAACCTTTCCGCATTGGTAATCCGTACCCGAGAAAGTTGCGTGACAGGCTGTAATCGCTTTTTCTGATAGTAAACTTGGTGAGCTTGTTACCTCATGCATTGACTAGACGCATGATTTTTTATGGCGAAAGAGCGTAGGAGAATGACTGGGAGTGTGAAATTATACAACAGCAGGGACGGCTTAGAATAGTCTGGTCTTTAGAAGAGCGACAACTATCGGGTAATTTGGAATCATAACGAAAATTTTGCTTTTGAAGATTTAAAATTCCTTGATGAAACTGATATTTTCTTCATCAACACACTATAAATCCCAAGGTATCAAATTTTAATCCAATAGAAGATCAAAGCATGGTGATGACATTAAATTTTCAAGCAAAAAGATGAATACATGCTCACAATGGAAAACAGTTGACAACCACATATCTACCATATGTACTGAAAATCACAACTATATATTAAATCTTCTTACCTATAGATTTCAATTGATTTTTCATTGTAATAGTTGATATTTTCACCAAAAACTATTTTAATTTTCATTAAAAACAGTTGAATTGAAAAAAAAATTGTCAATGAATAAGTTAAATCCTCAGCCAAAACAGAACAATTTTCAAACCAAAACAAAGAGCTTTCAACAAAATATTCAAACCAATAATATGGATTTTCTACCAAAATTTGATTTCCAGTGAAAAAATCAATTTACAAATAAATAAAATTGATTTCCAACGAAATAATTAAATTTTCAACCAAATAGAGGAATTTTTAACCAACAAGATTAAATTTTTATTAAAAAGATTAAATGTCGACAAAAATAGAATAGTTAAATTTGCAGTTGAAAAAATTAATTTTTAACTAGAGAAATAAATTTTCATCCGAAAATATAAATTTTCAACTAATAAGAAGATTAATTTTCTACCAAAAGTTTTTCAACCAAAAAAAATGAACTAGTCAATAAAACTATTAATATTCTATAACAAAAAACTAATTTTTAACAAAATACAGGAATTTTCAACCAAATAGTTCCATTTTCAACTGAAGAGAATACATTTTTAACGGACAGTAGAACAGTTTTATTTTCAATTAGAAAAATTAATTTTCAACAAAATAGTTCATTTTGTACAAAAAAGCTTTTTAACGAAAATGATACATCATCAATAAAAAAAAATGAATTTTTCACATCAGGTAATTTTCACTCTCATTTAAGTAGTTGAATTTTCAACCAAAAGATATGAATTTATAGCGAAAAATGTACTAATTGATATTTCAATCAAAAATTATTTTAATTTTCAACCGAAACAGTTGAATTGAACTAAAAAATACGAATTTTCAACAAAATTGTTGAATTTACAAGAAAATAATGGAACTAACTTCATCTTTAGTTTATCTAAAAATCCCGGACACTGTCAGGTTTTCCCTGACATTCCCTAACCAGTTTTAAATTTCCGGACTTTCCCTGACTTTCTGGAATTCCCTGACCTGCAGCAACCCTGACTTTTTGATCAAAATTTTACACCTTATAAGGATTTAGTATGAAAAGGATATTCCGGAGATTTTAAAAGTTGCGCTACATCTAGTCGTCCCAAAAAATCGGCCGAGATGGAAAAGAGAATAAAATTTTCGTTTCGAAATTTCGGAAGAACTAATCACACACATGAAAAGTATTTGGTAATTGTTTACTTTAATGACATTTAAAAATTTTGAAGTAAATGGTTTAAAAAAAATAATTACAATTTGTTTCAATAACTGATTTTTTCAACGTTTTAGTTTTCAGACATTTTATTGGCGTTAAATATTAATGGATTTGAACTATTGTAATGAATTTTACTAATTGTTGATTCATTTTAATATTTACCAGTTGAATAATTTGATATATTAGAATAGTATAAATTAGAAATTGCTATAAATAATATTAAAATGAAATATGTTAAATAACTTTTGTTTAATTAATAGATCAAAAATAACGAAATGACTTTCAAAAAGTCATAAGCGAATATTTTCGAGGTATATACGTAATCAGCGCCACAAAAAACGTTATCATACGTGGTTTTAAGAGAACGAAAAAAGAAATTTAGAAAAGAAGTTATCCAATTCAGAATCAATTGTCCAGGTATTTTAAGGTTACAGTTTCACAGTTTTTGAAAATCAGCTTTTCGTAGAAATTGAAACCCTAATTTTCAATTTTTTACAAAAATAAAAACTTGCTCCCGCAATATGGGGACACTAAATAAGAATAATAAATGTTTTATATCAAAAAATTGTTTTTTTTTTCGAGGAAATAAAAATTTAATGTAACGGTATTGCACTATGACTAACGATTTTTTGCTGAAAGACGAAATCCTAACTCAAATCCTCAGCAAATTTTTTTTATTAAATTTCAATTGAAGATTCTTGGATTACTATATTAAAAAAAAAAAAAATATGAACAAATTCTCTTAACACAACTTGTATTTGATTTTCGAAGAATTTTGTATGCAATAAATCATTTTTCGGAAAAATGTTCGTTACTTTTACTAAAGTGAATTCAGATATTTAGTTATTTAGAGTCTAGTATATTTTGTTCTATTCAATATTTATTCACTTGATTTAACAACTTTACAAAACAAATTTATCCAATTCAATGCTAAAAAATATATTTGATTCAGTGGATGAAATGTTCTTCTTCGTTGTATAATATAATCTTTATAGTATGTATGCTTCTTGCAAAAATGTACGAATTATATCATGTCACATTTAGATTTGCCGAAACAAAGTCTCTAATATTTACAACTGTTTTACTTAAGTCTGATATAAAAATTATTGTTATCAAATCTAGAAAACACACTCGTAGTGAACCCATTGTACTAATTTTCAGCGGGTTTTTCTTCTACTATATTCACTTCTTATTTTTAATTCCTCTTTGGAAATGTACTTGCCGTTTTGTGAAAATTATTACCTGAGATGTCAACAATTTTTTATTTTTTGATATGTGTAATGATTTCTGAACGGCACTCAGTATAATTGAATTTTACATAACAAATAATAGGTGTTTTCATATTTCAAGTAGATATAAGCATTTACTTATTTTCAAAATAAATCCAACCGTCCGGAGACCAGTTACAGGATTACATATTATGTAACTGAGTGGTGAACGCAAAAAAACTAATTAATTATAAGCGAAATTGAGCAAGTGCTTTGCGAAAAGTTATAAAGGTTACTTACAATAATCATACTATTAAAATGGTGCGACCTAACTAGCTTGCTGGAGCCAACATATTACAGACCTCAGATACTGCATTACACTAAGTCTATTTGTTGTTTCGTAAAAATTTGTGAGAGCTTTGCTTGATAAATTTTCAAATGCAAAGATGTTTATACACTGAAATAACTGTTATTTATTATTGTTGTAATTTATTTATCATTGATATAAGTCAATGCCATTAAGACTGTGTACGTATAATAAAATAAATGATATACAAGTATATAGGAAGATTATTTCTCATCAATTATTTTCAGTTCAGAGTGAAAATTGATCACCGTTACTTGTTTATTTTCCAGAGAGGAGAAGTGGAAATTAATTATTAGAGTTGATTGATTTCGTTTCATAACACAAACTGTTCGCAACATGACATAATACATGGACACTACCAGATACAAGACAAAGTTGTTATTTTTAACTTTAGAAATCTAGTCCTCAAAAGCTTATTATTAAATAATACCTTCACTGAGGAAACTGCATGTTATGAAAAAAAAACTTTCAGTGGCTAACACAGATAATTGGTTGTTTCAATACATGTTCTGTATACTAAACGGAAATTTTAGTTTAATTAAAACAATCCCATCTTATTTTTTCGGCCAGGCCTGAGATTGTCAAAAAATAATTGGGTATATCTTGAGTTATGGACGGTGGGCGGGAGGTTCTTTGAAAAAGGTCATATAATACATAGAAACCGTTCCATTTTATTAATGACAGACAATGTATTGATATTAATTGTTATTAGTATTATATTATTGATAATGACATGTAATTTTTTTTTTTCTGAAAAATAAATGAAGTATCTCAAAAAAGTGAGGCCTATAATGATTTTCCTATCATTTTTTAACAATTATAGGAAAGTCATTATATAAAATCATTATATAGAAAACGATTATTGAATAATCAGCATTGAAATGAGAAATACAACAAATACTAAAGAAATTAATGTAAAAAGTAAACAAACTATTAATAAAAATAGCGATTATGCGCAAATAAACTAAACACAGCACAAATCTGTGAATTCCCTTTATACTCTCGAAATCGTTTGAAATTTCATTGAAATCCCTTGATACATTTTAAAATATCTTTAAATCCATTCAAATCTGAAATCTGTTAAAATTCGTAGAATTCCCTTTGAATCTTTTGAACCCCTTTTGAATTTCTTTGAAATCTTTGAAACAGAAATCTTCGGAAATAATTATTTTAAGGATGCATCTATAGCCTTCCCGAAAAATGCAGGGAATTGGAAAAGGGGATGGACTAGTCGTCTCAAAAATTCGTGACTACTTCTTCTGAAAAATGCCCAGCTTCTGAAAAATATTTGACTACTAATCTCGAATTGCGAGACCTTAAATCTTCTGAAAATCTCTTACATTCCTTCAAATCTTTAGAAACCCTACAAAATTCTGTAACGTCCCTCAACATTTTTTGAATCTCTTGAAATTATTTGGGATCTTTCAAAGTAACTTAACATTATTTAAATCTTTTGATTGTTTTTTATTTCTTTCATATCCCTTAAAATCTTTGAAATCCGTAGAAATCCGTTGGAATAAAATTTATTTTATTCTATGAAGTTATCTAGAAATTTGTTGAAATTTATTGAAATCGTAAAAATCCACTAAAAAATTGAAAATGATCGAAAATTACTTCAATATAAATAAATTTGACCTATTCATTTGAGTTGTTTAAAAAAACGTTTAAATCTATAGATATCTTTAATATCTTTGCAGATTATAGAAAATCATTTATATCTGGTAAAATGTCTTGAAACACCTTTAAATCCCTTGAAATGTTTAGAGCTACTAGGAATTCCTGAAACTTGAATTATTTTCTAAAATTTTGTAAAAATCCCTTGAAATTCAGCTTGAAATCTTTGGAAATCATGGAATATACTCTGAAATCTTTTGAAATTCATTAGAATCGGTTAAAATAGCTTTACATCTTTTAGAATTCTGTACATCTTTTGAAATGATTGGAAGTCCTATAAAATACCTTAAAATCTATTGAAATCTTTTGAAATCATGGAAATCATTTGAAATCCCTTGAATATAATTTAAAATAACCTTATTCATTATAGTTCCGTAAAAAAAAAAACGATCAAATTTCTAGAAATCTTTGGAATCATTGGATATTTAATAAAATTCTTTAAATCTTCTAAAAATTCCTTAAAATACCTTCAAACCTCTTGAATTTTTCATTCGAGTTCATTCATATTCGATAGTTCTCTACAAACCCCTTAGAATCTCGCTTAAAAATTTTGGAAATCTCTTAAAATTCTTTAGGATTTGTTCAAATAGCTTAAAGTCTTTGAAATCTTTGAAAAATCTGTAAATCCTTTGCTATAGTTGGAATTCCTATAAAATCCTTTCAATCTTGTAAAATTGTTTGACAGCAATTTAAATATTTGTAAGTCCTACAAAATTCTGTGATATTCCTTGAAATTTTTTAATCTCTTGAAATTCTTTCTATTCTTATAAAATAACTTAAAGGTCGTGGCTACGAATACTAAAATTTCGGTATAAATAGCCAGATTTTTTCAGTACGTGTAGACACTTCCTAACTTGAAATCTCTAAGATCCTTCGAAATTTCGTAAGTTGCTTATATCCCTTGAAATTGTTGAAATCCGTAGAAATTGCTTGAAATATTTTGAAAACCTACACTGTTAAAAATGTTTGGGATTCTAAAACACTTCTACAATACAAGCATAAGGTACAATTGCAAACACGGTATTGGAATAACGAAACAGCAATACAGGTATCGTAAGTATTACAACACTTACTTACTCCACGAATTACAATTCGTGGAGTCACTGTCGACCATTCCAATTCACGTATTGTAGCGTTACCTTACGTTTCTGAAATGAACTTCCAATACATTTATTGGAAGTTTCCAACATAAATTTTTTACAATGTAAGTTAAGTAAATAAATAATTAATTTGTTTGTAGTTTCCCTATTTTTGCATCACTTTCTTCAAGATCTGAACATTATTTCTATAGTGAGTTCCATATGATTTTTCTGGAATCGCGAAAAAAATGATAAGAAATTCATTATAGGAAAATCATTATAGGCCTATTGGGATCCGATGCGCTGCAATACACCTTCTGGTGGCAGAATTTGAAACCTTCAAAACCAGGTAGATTTTTACAGATCGCATGGGCAATCGCAGAAAAATACTGTTTATTAAAAAATGGACAATGCATAATGCTTTAAAATTAATTTAAAAGTGAAGCAGAATTTTTTTGTGTTATTTAAAAAATTCTATTATGAAATTTTCCGCGCGAAAAACAAAAAGCAAAGAGTTTTGCTGCGTGTTTGGCTGTTCGTCTATAGCGTGAAAATATGAAACGTTGCGATTTTTCCGTTTTCCTAAAGTCGGTGTATCAGTTGTGACAATTAAAAACACGTTTGGAGAGCCCGAAAAGATTGATCAGCGCATAGCTTGAATTTTGACTGTTTACAATTTATTATACGTAGATATGAAGGACCACCCTCGTATAAACCCTTACGTAAGGACATAAACGTGCACAATTGGGCAAGTGACATCTCTGCACGTGCACAGTTAGGCAAGTTTAATCTGTGTACGTGCATGGTTAGGCAAGTTCCATCTGTGCACGTGTACAGTTAGGAAAGTGGCATCTGTGCCCGTGCACAGTTAGGAAAGTGGCATCTGTGCACGTGCTGTTAGGAATATGACATCTGTGCACGTCTAAGTACACAGGAGCCCATCTGTGCACGTCGAAATTTCGACGTGCACAGATGAGCTCCTGTGGACTTGGACGTGCACAGATGGACGTACACAGTTGTCCGTCCGGCCATCGACGTGCACAGTTGTGCACGTGCAAAGTTCCTACGTGCAAAGTTCCTACGTGCAAAGTTGTCCGTCACCCTCATGAGGGTGCTGTGCACCGGAAGGTTGGTAAATATTATAAATGCTTTCAAATTGTGATTTGATAATAATAAAAATAAAAAAGACGAAAAAAATAAAACAGAGAAGAAAGGGGATTCGGTTGGTAGCCTCATCATTTTTTTGTCCTCGTTTTTATTTTTTTCGAAAGAAACACATTTGTTTGTTTACAATGGGAGCATTTTGTGGTGTTAGTCCAAATTTGGTCCTTGGATTCTTGTTTTATTTTCAGGAATTCTATACGTTAACTTGAGTATTGAACGTTAAATAGGATTTTGAATTTTATTTTATTCTAATTTAAAATTCTTAAATTTCTTTTTATCTCACGAATTTTCTGAATTTCCCTTGATGATTTTCAATTGAATCAATTCTATTTAGTTTAATCGACATTTTTTTCAGTCTGTGTTTAATTCGTCTTGAAGCGTTTTAAACTCATCTTGAATTCTTTAACATTTTATCAAATTATTTTGAATTCCCTTGTATTTTTCTACAATCGTATTAAACTTATTAAAATCAATGAAATTTCTCAATGCATAATAAAATATTAGTGGTGAATAGATAATTATAGAATAAAGACAATAATTTTCGAGCAAATAGACAACTTAAACATTTATTATCATATTTCTTAAAAACTGAATGATTGGTAATTACTGTCATTATTCTATGTAACATTAATTTTTTTAATTTTGTGCAACTTATACCAATAAAAATCAATATTATTCGTAGTATTTACTAAATTAAAATTTCCATACTCATACATGTTGTAACGAATGAATTTATTTTATAAATAACATTTCTTTTAATTTATAGATTAAAAAAATTTATTCCGGCGGATAAAGTTCCGAAAAGCGCTTACCTCCGATTAATTTGAAACACCGTATACCTATGTAATTTGATGCGCTGATCACGAATATGATAAGTGAAAATACCCGCAAATTTGATTTTCAAGGTCAAACCCCGAAAAACTATAAAACTTTGATGTTTATCCCTTTATTTCAGTAAATAAAAAAAAAACTTATAAAAAAGTTTCAAACAAAAGTTGTAGATCTTTTAAAAGTACATATTTTACGTCAAATATGTTTTTACACTACGACTGATAGTTTTCGATAAAATAGACGATAAATATGAAAAATCACATATTTCCACGAAACATTAGGGAACAAATGGGGATGGTATGCGTCCTACGTTATTTCTGTGACCAGTCACAGGGGTGTTTTCCTGCCTTTCATGAGATGTTGGAAAGGGGGTCGTGTGTGACCTAAGTTATTTCTGTGGCCAGTCATAGGGGTGCCACCCATGAGACGTTAGAAAGGGGGTCGTGTGTGACCTAAATTATTTTGTGGCCAGTCATAGGGTGCCTTCCCGCCCCTCATGGCACGTTGGAAAGGGGGTAGTGTGTGACCTAAGTTATTTCTGTGGCCAGTCATAGGGGTGCCCCCATGAGACGTTGGAAAGGGGGTCGTGTGTGACCTAAGCTATTTCTGTGGCCAGTCATACGGGTTCCTTCACGCCTCCGCCCCCCATGAGCCGTTGGAAAGGGGGTCATGTGTAACCTAAGCAATTCTACACTTCGTACCGACATTTCCCTTCTTTTCCCTAAAACGGTCAGTCATGGGGTAAAAATATATTGAATATAAAATATGTATTTTCAAAAGATCTACAACAGTTGTTCAAAGCTTTTTTGTAAATTTTTATTATTTACTGAAATAATCGGAAAAACATGAAATTTTTATAGTTTTTTGGGGGTTTTGACCTTAAAAATCAAATTTGCGCGTATTTTCACTATCATATTCGTGATCAGCACGTCAAAATACATAGGTATACAGTGTTTCAAATTAATCGGAGGTAAGCGCTTTTCGGAACTCCACCCATTCCGGCAATATAATTTACAAATAAATGTTAAACAAATCTAAGAGCCAATTATAATAAGTTAAATTATAATTATATTCACATTTTTTTACAGATGCTAACGATGGCATAATTTACCTACAAATAAATTATGAAAAATCGATTACTACAGAAATCTTCCGTTAGTGCCTACTAATTATTTTATACAAATATTTTATAATATTTATTGAATATAAATAACATAGAAAAAATAAGTATTTGGTTTATTCTTTTTCATTAAAACAAAAATAACATGAATATGCGCACGCCGTGGCGCACGCAAAACTACTAGTATTATCTAAAACACTTTCCCTGTTAGTAAACTTGGTTTATCTGTCATCATCTCCGTTATCAGTTGCACCGTCAACAGAAGTGTCAAACCCCTCGCTAATCGCAAGTACCTTTGACTTCTCTAGGGGTAGTTCCTGAAGAGGGTGAAACCTTGTTTCCTCTCCACTCTTTCATCTCTCTGGCTCTTTCTTGTATATATACCTCATGCAGGATTGCAAGCACTTTCGCAATCTCACTCCCCCGCTCGTTTCTTCGTTAAAAACAGAACTCTATAAGAGCCAGAGAGGCACCGTGAGGACCCGGGGTCGGAGGGATGAGGGCAAAGGGATGCTGCGAGGGGACTTCAAAGTGTGTACTAGTATCTCTCCTCTCTTCATGTATTCGCCATCTATACATATGCAAGATTGAGATACCTACACATATATGAATACGCACATGCATATAAATACATGTATATATGTACATACGCTCTTCTCTACGAGAATATCCAGACATTTGTATAGGTGATTCTATAGAAAGCCCTCGTGGGCGTGGTTCAGTGACGCTTTCGTCCAATGGGAATCGAGGATAGAGTTGGCACAAGGACAATGTGCATGAGACATAGTGTGTACGCGGTGGCTATGTGCCCCGACAAACGAGTCGAAGTCGAATGTTCGAACGCCAACGAGAGAGAACTGCAAACTGCAAGACGGGAGGGCATAGGTTTGAGTTCTAAGCCGATCTTGCAGGATTTACGTGCCAATGCTACTGGGAACCGGGACCGGCCCAGGGGCACCGGAGATCGGACAAAGATTGACATTTGATGGATAGCGAAGAGACAGAAAGAGCGAGTGATGAGTCGACTGATAAAAGGTCAATAAAATCAAACGACTTGCCAATCGTGCCATATCTCGCGTTCGAGTCGCTTCGAGTTCGAGATCGGAGATAGAGATCTCTGAAAAATTGTTTGCTACTGAGTATATGTATAGATCGTATACTGTATAGTATACTATACTGTATGGCATGCGAATTAACAAGCTTTGAGCTTTCATATTCGTCCGACGCTTGAGTAGTTTTTTTCGACCTGTCCACGATTACTTTGAATTAATCCGGGAGGCAGAAGACTCGCAAAGCGTCTTTGAAGTGATGCTTCGATTGAAGTCATTACTTGAAAAGTCAATAAATTATTGATGAGGCCGATGCGCTGGCCTGACTAGCGACAGAAGACTACAAACATTTTATGGAGAATATACTTATTTAAGGCAGATAGAAACGAATGAAGATGAAAAGCCACCGGCGAATTGAAGTGGAAACATTCATATAAATGAAGTTATAATTTTTCTTCATTATCTCACAAATTATAGCTGTAAAAAAATTGTTCAAACAAAAGTCGTGGATGTTAAGAAGATTAATTTTGTACGTCGTAAAAACTAATCTGCAGTCATTTTTAAGGAATAACTATTCGGATAAGTGTATTCAAAAAATGCATTTACGACTTCGATTTGATTATTTTGGTCCTTTCGGTGTCCAATTCTATAATAATACAAAAATTTTATCATACCAGCCCTGAAGGTATAAAATAAAAGATAAAAACTTCTAAAAATTAAAAATAATAAAATTGCACATGTTGAGGAAATACTCTACGAATATAACACTTTGTTTAAAACCTAATTAATCACCCGACTTCCCACCAAATAGTTTGGTTACTATAAAAGCAACAAAACCGTTTGGTTGAGCCAACCAAATTCTTTTGTTTTACAAATTTGTATTGTGTATAGATATAATAAAATATCTTATTTATGCTAAAGTGAGAAAAATAAATTGATTCAATAAAATGCGTTTAATTTGAAAAAAATTCGTTTGATTAATCACAATTAAATTTTATTTATAACTACTTAAAAAATCCCACAGATCAAAACGACAATCTGGCATGGTGCAGTTTTTGGTAATCACAGAAAAATGTTTGCTAATCACAACCAAATTTTTGTAAAACGAACAAAAATTTCTCAGTACAATTATCTTGTCACCGTAGCTTTACTTTTTTTTGCAGTGTATGCTAAGCACACTTTCGAGCACGTTACCATGCAATTCAGCTTTCAAGTCCTAATTTTAATGTTATATCCGTTAAACATACAGAATAGCCTTTAAAATATAATTTTTTCCCAAACTGCAGGGTTAAGTGGTAAAATTTAAAAATAATAAGATACTAATTCCCTAGTTGTAAGAATTTTGTTAGATTTCAGCTCGGATTTCAGTTAATTAAAAATGTATAAATTTATTTTTTGAATATTCCGCCAGTTTTGATTAATTAGACTTGTTTCCTTTTATCCCATTTAGTAAAACTACTAATTGCCTCATTCAAAAATAATTTCTATATGCAGTATCTATAACTTATAATCAATTTCTTGTTCAAATCAATCTCGTGAAATCCTAGAGGTTTTCTTATAAAACAAATCTTAAATCCATTAATCATCATTTCGCTCATTTTAAAAAGGAGAAATAATTTTCAGAATCATCCTTATTAAGAATAATTCTGAGCAAATATTACATTTTCTATAAATTATAGTGAAATTTCCTAGAAATTCTCTCAAGCCTCTGCAAATAGGAGTTCCAATAGATGTTTATAAATCACTGAAATAAAGATATTCCTAGAGGTTATTTAATTTTTTTCTGAAGACAATAAGATATTTTTAGGAAGAAAAAATGATGATACCTGAAGAGAAATAGTACTGCACATTATCACGAACAGATATAGTGGTGGATAGCCAGACGGAAGCCCGCGGTGGTCTCATTAAACGCAAGCTCGCAACGCGACAGCGCGACTACGTAATGAGAATCGGTTAATTAGAACGGGTCGGGGTAGCTTCGCATGTGCAAATATGTTCACGTACACTTTGTACGAATAAATGTGTACACAGATATTGTTACACGAATATTCATCAAGTACAAAAGGAATGCTGGAAAAAATCGGTACCAGCTTATATGTAATTCTTCCTTCAAGATTTCACCCTCAGAATATTATTTCATACTTTCTATGTTCATCTAAAAAATGACAAATCAATATCTCTTTCAGTCTTCTTTTATAAATATTTACGATTTTAACAGGGTTCATTTTTTTTTTATTTTGGGATCTGACAAGTATTGAGGTAGTTTCAGACAATTTTTTTACCAACAAATTATCAAAAATGTTGTTTATTTCATCGCGAAAATTAAACAATTACGGGTTTCGATTACTTTTATACAGGAAACCATCTGACAATTATGAAAATTAATCGTAAAAAGAAAATTAAAACTCACTGTAAAAAAAGTATTATTTCAGGGCTAATTTCAGGTATTGAAGTAAAACTCAGAAAGAAGTCTCGAATGGTACTAAAATGAGACCATTGGTGGGGACCCAGATTCATTTGTTTTACATTTAAAACACATCATGAAGTTGTCCTATTTAAAAAAAAATGACACGCAAAACAGCGACTGGAATTTTAATCAAAGAGTTGTATAAAAACTCTAGTTATAAGAAATTAAAATTTTACAGTTATAATCAAGATGCAACTAAAGATCAACTTGAGCTAACAATTAAGTTGAAATTCACAAATATTTCAGTTATGGCAAATACATAAAAAATCGCTCGATACAAGAAACTGAAAACTCATTTTAAAATTTCTGACAGTGTCAGGGTTTCGATGAAAACAATTATTGTAGAAAATATCATAATTTTTTCATTAAATTCATATTTTTTTAACACATGGACATTATTTTAAAACATTGAATTTGGGAAAAACAGAAAAATTAATTTTTCTCAATAAATATCTGTCTAAATTTTAATCAATGACTTTTATAAAATACTTTCAGCTGTTTGATTTTTTCAAATCACTAATTACTACTGAAAGTTGACTAAAACTATAGTGAATATAATTTGACTGATTTTTCACTCAAATAAGAAAATCTCAAAGTTTGTTTTATTACTTCCATTGATTGAAATTTACTGGCCATAAGGGGTCATCCATATCTTACGTAAGACTTTTTTGGACGATTTTTAGACACTCCTTTCCCCTTGTAAGGCTACCGTAACAATAGACAATGACTCTCCTCCCCTTCTTTGTTACGTAACTTTCATTAATCAGATTTTTTCACTAGAAATCCAAAGTTTGCTATGTCTGCAAAAATTATTGACAAAATAATATATCTCCCAGATGTCTTTTCTAGTTCCGTTTACGTTTAGACTTCGCCTTCGAGTTCTCGTTGGAACTTTACATTCGCAGTGAGTAAATCGCCCATGAAGAGCATTTTTCTCATGTATGTTGGGGACTTTGCATGAATGTGTAAAGAAAAAGAATTTTGAGGTATGTTTATCGTGATTATTATTTTTTATAGATTATTTTTTATGAACAAATTAAAAAGTTTGATCTATGTTTTTATGAATTACGCCAGTTAATCTGAATTTTTTGCCAGACCAATGGCAACTGATTCCCAGAGACGTCTTTTCGCGTCATTGTACTACAACACCCAGACGTTCTAGAACCTACTTAAAGGTCTGAAATTCAAGAATATTCTTTATACATTAAAGACACTGTAACAGTTAATTGAAGTAAAAATTATGTTTTAGTACTGTCACTGTTTATTTCGAGTATTATTCGCATCCACGTAGAAGGCATATACTTTAATTTAAGACCTTTTTGAAAGTTCGAGAAAACGTCTGGACGTTGAGGAAAATTTTTGAAAAATGGTCAATAACATGTTGTTGGAACTTTTGACTCCGTTTTGCTTAAAAACTAGAGCCAAATCGCTATTTCCATTTTGGATTCGGATTCTACACAAAAAAAACTATCGGAACGTTAAACTTAAGAAATTTATAAACTTGTATTATTAATTGTTCAAATAATTTTCAAATAAAAATAAGTAAAACATAAATATTTTTTCTAAAACAGCTGTGTTTTTATTTTACGATTTCTAATTATTAATAATTTTTTTTCGCCTTTGTACTTACATTATGAGAGCATCAGACTTATCTAATTTGTGGCAAGAAGATTTTTTACTCCCTAATTGTGAATAATATTCAAGAAATGATGACGTGCATACATTGTAGATATACACGTATACCTACAAAAAAGAGACTCAATTGTCACTTTACTTACACACGTTATACTTTTCAGGTTAATTAAAAAATGAGCACTTATTCAAGTTTAGAGTTTTCTTACTCCATATGAGCATGATTCCCCTACATATATACATATTATTTAAATATAAGAAACGATTATTTGAGAGGGGGATTATCTCGCCTAGTAGGAAGTTTCATGTCTATTTTTAACTGCTTGATGATAATTTTGGTTGTAGGTTAATTCAACTCAGGGTGTCTAATGACCCAGGAAATCCGGAAACTTGCCAGGAATTTCGTGCACCTTAAAATACGGGAATTAATAAGCAGATCCAGGAAAACTGTGGCCATAAATTTAAATTAGACATTTTTATTCTCTGAGCAAGATTACTAATTCCAGCATATAAAAGTAAAACTCAGAGAAAGTTCTTGTGCTGTTTTTTCTGCCTTTCTTCTGCTATTTTTGCCGATAAGTTTGTTATTTATAAACACGGCATTCACGAAAAAGATTTTTTTATTTTTTCCCGTAAGCCGATCGTAATGTGGTTCTGAGTTATTACAGGGTCCGATGCAGTGGAAGAAAAAAAGTTATCTGTCCTTTTCCCGTTTATTCTCGGAGTACAAAAAAATTTTCACGGTCACTGAAATTAAAAATATTCGAATTATTAAAGCTAACAAATTTTTTAAATTAAAGTAATCAAATGAAAACTGTTCTAAAGGACTCACAGCGAAACTCTTTTGAATGTTAAACTTTTAAAATTGTAGCTTAAAATTCTTAATTCAAACGCTCAACTATTTACATGTAGAAAATGGAAGCTCTTAACATTATTAAGAAGTTATTATTATTGATACATTCTCATTTTCAATACTCTAAATTAAAGAATGAATCAATAACTTTCTGAATGTTGACCTTCATATTATTTTGAAGCAATTTTATGATAGTAACATTAAAAATTGAAGTGTTTTAAAATTCGTTTAAAACTAAACACTGTTTAAATTAGGAGTTAAATGATTTTAATTTTAAGTCGTTTGAAATCAATAATTGTTCAACGGTTATTTTTACATCGAAATAAAAAGATTTCACTTAAAAATGAAAAATTCAACAAAATGAAGCAATTTAAATGCTAAGGTTCAATGTATAAATTTAGCACTTTCGAAGTTTAACGATTCAGGGATTTCTCTCTAAATATTGGAAAAAATCCAAATTGCATGGGTTGAAAATGGAATATTTTAAATTGAAACAATATTTGAACATACGATTTGAGATTTAATGAAAAAATTTAATTATGAATCTATTAATTGGAAATTATTTTATGATTCAAAATAGTTTATGAAGTTTTAATCGGACGCTTACATTTTGTTAACTTCTAAGATTTCCGAATTAAAAGAGTTCAATTTTTAATGTTCAAATCTGTAAATTATGTTATTGCGGACACATTTAGAATCGTTTTATAAAATGAATTTCCCGGCTTTCCCATGTCTGAAAAATTGCAGATCATTTCCTCGTTCAGTGGCCATCCTATTTTAAAACTATTAGTTTTAGGGTAAATTAATTTTTTTAATTGAAAAAACTTCCACCTTAATGCGTTGATTAAAAAAAGTATACAAATTACTCAAATAAATACTATCATAAATAAAAAGTAAAATTTAAAGAAAAAAGTATATGAATTAATCAAATAAATATAAACATAAGTAGAAAGTAAAATTTGAAGAAAAAAAAATGTTAACTAGATTTTTTTTCTATGAATTTTACTTTTAATGTTAGTATTCATATGAGTAATTTTTATACTTTTTTTAATCAACGTATGTAACGTACAAGTTTTTTCAATTAATTAAAACAAAATTTGTTATCCTTTTTGTATTTTTCGTTTTGAGTGATCATTAATTTCAAGATCAAATATTTCATATTCAACATTTTTTTCACATGCCTAGAAAAAATAAAACAAATAATTAATAAAATAGCAATAACAATTTAATATTACGATTTACTTTTTTAATATATTTTTTTCAATATACGCTACAATGCCAAAAGTCTGAATAACAAAATCTTCTCAGGCTCATTTTAAAGCTAATTTTCCATTGAATTTTAAGGGACGTTTTGACAAAACTGTGTTGATTTTTCCTTGGATTGTTTTTAATTTTGATTTAAAAGTGGTCAATCTCTCATTATTCTGAGACATGATGCTTTGACTTTTCATTCCAAGATGTTTTCCTTAAAACTAATCCTAAACGGTTCTCTTTGTAAAATCATACCGATCCTAAAAAAGAATATTCATTTTGTCAACGTTTCTTTTATTTTATTGAGACATATATATCACAAGTAAAAACCGAGAAAACTTTAATTTCGATGCGGGAATCCGGGAATTTGAAAACGAAATTTCGCCAGACACCCTTATTCTACGCTGAAATTAGGGTAGAAATTACTCTTTGTTTCTTCCGTGTCTAGTCACCGTAATTCATTATTAATTATATACTAATTTTTTAGATCTAAACACATCTAAGCTTTTTAATCGCGAATTTAAGGAATACATCGCATTCTGCCACTTTGAGTGGTAGTATGAAATCGGCCTTGACGTGCAAAATATACGCGACAAGCAAGTCACTCGACGTGGGCGGGTATGTCGCATCTCTTGTGGCAACAATGGAAATTAAAAATGCGCCTGGAAGCGAATGAGTACGAAAGGAAGTAAAGGCGAAATGAACAACCCGCCAGGTTCCGAGTTCCAAGTCCCGGATTCCTGGATTCCCGGCGTAGAAAACAATGCCTTCATGCCACAATGCGCGCCATCGTGTTTCGCGTTTGCTATGTCGGTACAGCCACTGCTACGATGTAGGAGGGTATCTTTCTTTTCATTTTTTATTTTTCATTTTTACCCTACTCTTCGTTTGCCGTTCCCAGCATGGCAATTATTTTTTAGGTTTTCCCGCTTTCGTCTCCTATTTACTTCATTTCTCCTGAATAATTTACGTGTACGTCCTCAACATCTCTTCAGAATATTCTTAACAATTTTTTATTTTAAATTCAAGCTCTTTCAAATGCCAGGTTTGAGTGTTTCTAAACTCGAATGGTTTAAAATCCGCTTTTTAAACTTAAGTGCATTTTTCTGTTAATATATATCTCTCTCCCCCCCCCCCCCTCTATATAGATAATTACATACAGGGTGTGCCATCGCCTATGCAATTCCCGGTAATGTGTGATGAGCACAAAAAAAGAAACAGAAAAATCCTCTGGCAAAATTTGATCTGGGCCTTAGTTTGGGCAGTAAAGCTTAAAAGTTGGGCATAATGAAACAATATAGCAACCACTTGTTTGACTCATAAGCGTTAAGAGAATGTGCGTATTTATTTATTTTACCGTATTTTTCTTCAAAACGCGAAGTTCTAGCCTTTACATTTTTTAAAGCCTCGATCAAATTTTGCTAGAGGACTTTTCTGTTCCTTTTTTTGTGCTCTATCACACATTACCGAAAAGTGCATAGGTGATGGGATACCATATTATATATATATATATATTCAAATATAAAAGCTTTCTAACTATTCGAAGACAATTCCTCTGGGAAAGGATGGCAGAAATTTGGGAGCTTCTCACTTTTTCGAGAGTTATTTCTGAAACTTTGCTAGAAGTTCTGAAAATTGTTTAACTTTGTCCGACTTGTTAAACTTTATCTCATCCGACACAGTTGTGCAAATACACTTTCAGAAATATCTTTAATACTCTCTTTAGGGCTTAAAGTTATAATAAAGTAAACACGTTAAAAATGGTCTCTTAACTAGATTTCTTTTCCAGCAATGATAAATTTTACATTTCCCAAAAAAAATTATCATGTATTCTCATGTTATCCATAATAAATAACAACATTATTCTTATAAGAAAAAAACTTTTATTATGGATGGGTTTTAGCATATCATTTTCCAGGTTTCAAGACGTCAAAGTCGATTGAAATGGATTTGGAGCAACAATGGATACATTTGATCATTGTGAAAAGAAATCTGTGTACGTCTCGCTCATGTGGAATTCTTTACTTTGCAAAGGAAACTGTGGAACTTAAAGAGGAAAGCGCCGCGGAGAGATGTCGAAAGACATCTAATAAAACCAATCGAAATTGGCTTTCGGCTTTACCATTCGCCAAAAAGAATACTTTACTGTAGTACAAAGTACCCAGGAAGGAAGAAAGCAATCGAAAAAGAAAAGGAGGAGTATCCACAGTTTTTTATAACCCGTCGAGGAGACGAAAGGGCTCTGCGATAGAGCTGCCGTGCAAATTTAATGCTTTTATTCTCATTTCTGCATCTTTTATGCCACGTATCACATCTCAACGAATGCCTCCTCAGAACCAAGTTTCACTTAAAAGAGCAGGCTAAAGTTCGTACCCTAGGAATTATGTTTTGGGGATGCCTCATGAGTACCTTTACCGAATATGAAAAAAATTGTTAGGCCCCCTTTTTAAATAACTCGATATTTGTTGTTGTTTTTTTATCAATTTATGCAAATTTTTCGGAAAGAACAAATAATAAGTAAAGTTTTCTCAGACAAAAACTTTAAATTTTGCTTCTAAAAAAAGTTCCCACGTGATTAATATTAATTGACTTTCCCTCCCTTTCAGATTTTGAAAAATGTGTAAAAGACATCAGTTTTTTGTTTAATTCTACGTTGTTGGTTCATTTTACGTAAAAATTATAAAAATAAAAAACAAGTTCATAAATTTTCGAGCAATTTAAAAAAAAAAGATGAATATGCTAGCATAAATAGTTCTGAAGTTATGACGTCTTAAAGAGATTTTTCAGTAAAAAAACCGTTAAACCTTTTTATTTTTCAATATCTTGTTCCCTATACATCCTATATGAAAGTTATATGAAAATGAATTAAAGCAGATTAAATTATCTTTAAAACTAAAAAAAAAAAAAACTGACTCTAGCTCTTACAGAACATCAGTTATAGTCTCTTATAGCAGACTGCTTTTAGTGAAACTTTATTATAGATCGCATTTTTTATTTGAAAATTATTTTGTATGTATTGTATCACTACTCTTCACTATTTTCTTTTACGCTTGTGCTTGGAACAGAAAATCATCAGAAGTCCAGGCTTAAATACATCATTTAGAGAAAATGTATAGATCCTTTATTGTTACTTTATATATTTCTAATGTATGAATACAATAAATGAGTTTTTGCACGGCATTAGTGAATGAGTAATTCATTTGGTTGTTACACTGAAACAACACAGTTACAATAATTTGATTATTCAATTTGTGAAAAGAATTCCACAAATATCAGCCTGCTATAATATAGTATAACTGATGTTCTGTAAGAGCTATAATCAATTTTTTTTTTTTAGTTTAAAAGATAATTCAATTTGCTTAACTTCATTTTCATACAACTTTCATGTAGGATGTATAGGGGACAAGATATTATTCAAAAAGAAAAACATTTAACGTTTTTTAAAAATGAAGAATCTTTTTATTAAACTGTTTGGAAATTTATGAACCTTTTTTTTGTGTTTTAGAAGTTTTACGTAAAATAAATCAAAAGCGTAGAATTTAAAAAAACTGAAGTCTTTCACACATTTTTAAAAATCTGAAAGAGAGGGGAAACGCAATCAATATTAATCACGTGGGAACTTTTTTTGGGAGGAAAATTTAAAGTTTTTATCAGAGAAAACTTTTCTTATTATTTGTTTTTTTTTTCGAGAAAAAAAAATACATAAATTGATCAAAAAACAAAAAATATCGAATTATTTTAAAAGAGGGCCTAACGATTTTGTTCATATTCGGTTAAAATACTCTGGAGGCACCCCCAAAACATAATTCCTAGGGTATAAACTATAGCCTGATCTTTTAAGTGGAACTTGGTTCTGAGGAGGCGTGAACGATAATATATATGCACCTGCCTGAAGAATCGAAATTTTTTAATCTAAAAAAGGATTTGGTAAATTTTTTTAAGTAATCCGACATGTCAGCAAATTCTATGAGCGGAAAAGTATTTACATTAGAAGATTAGTAAACAAAAGTGACCACAATTTTTACTAAGATATTATTTTCCGCATAAAATTTTCACAGAACAGTTCTTTAATATGAAACAGTTTTTGAATCCAAAATTGTTTAATTTCGAAGGATTTCAATTTTAAATCATCCGATTTTTTATATTTGGAATTATGCCATTCGCAAACTTTTTCTATTAAAAACTATTTAAGTAATAAAGATTCCACTATAAATAGTAAACAGAATCTTTCCAAGTTCAATAACGTTTTTACTTTAAAATTGTTTCATTATTGAGGTTTTAATCTAAAATGGTAGAATTGTTAACAATTTAAATTAGAAAATAATTTCATTTTTTATTTTTTAATCTAAAATGATTACATTTTAAACTCTTTCAATTCAAACTTGATTGATTCAAGAAGCTTTCAATTTACAATTATTCACTCTCAACTTATTTTACACTGTAACAAATAGTATTCAATTTAAAATACCAATGTATATTAAAATTAATATCTCAAGCATATGAAATCGCTATTTAGGTACGTGTTTAATAAATTTTTTAAATTAATTGTAGAACACAAAACAAATAAAAATTATCGACCCTAATGCCAATAAAAAGTCTTCTTCACACTTGTAAAGGAGTTCGCCTCGTTTAAAGTGGAATATATGCTAAAGCCTTTTGATTAGCGGCTTATTCATTATTTGAATTTACCGCCAAGAAGCCACCAATCAAAAACATCTCGCAGATATTCCACTCAAAACGAGGCGAACTCCTTTACAATTCAGCATACGTCCTCCCGTCAACTATGTTCGAGAAAATAGAGAAAGATTTTTGATACAAAATTTGGTCTCCTTACTATTGCTCCATGATTTCGAAAAAAATGTAGAAAATCAAGGAATATCTGTAAAAGGCACTTTAAGTAACTGTCAAGAATAATCAGGGTTGCCAGACAGTCATCCTTGGTTACTTTTTTTCTCAAATCATTCTTTAGTCACTTTTTTGAGATAAAGTCACTATAGTCACTTTTCAAAATGAAAATATCACTTTATTCACTTTTCTTTCAATAAATTAGGCCAATGGTTTAACTACTGTTGAATTCAGATCTATGCCTCTTTCCGATTTTTTAAAAAAATTCTTTTGAAATATTTTATGATACTTCAAAAGATTCCAACAAATTTTAAATAGGTTTCAATAATTTGAAGGAATTTCAACGATTAAAGGGTTTAAATAAAAATTCCGAAGGGTTATATAGAGCTTTAAAAAGATTCCAAGGCTTTTTTTTTATAAATTTCGATAATTGAGAGGGATTCCAAAGGATTTTAAAATTTTCGTATATTTTTAAAAAATTTCAAGGAATTTTCACATGTTTTTGAAATTTTCAAGAATTTTCACATGTTTTTGAAAATTTCAAGAATTTCAAAATATTTAAAATAATTTGAAAATATTTAAAGGTATTTTGAAAGATTCCAAGGAGTTTACGATTTATTTTGATTATCCAATGGGATTTTTAAAGATTTCAAATGTTTCAGGGTATTTAAAATAATTCCAAGGGATTTTCAAGAACTTATTGAAAAGTTTTGATGAATTTAAAAATATTTCAAAAGACTTGAAATATTTTAGGGAATTTAAAAATATGTCAATTAATTTTTAACTGATTTCAATAATTAAAGAGGATTTTGAAGGATTTGAAATATTTAGTATATTTTATGAGATTCCAAGGCATTGTTAAGAGCTTATTCAAGAATTAAAAAAATTCAAATATATTTCAAAAGACTTGAAATATTTTCGGGAATTTCTGAATATTTCGAGGAATTTTTAACTGAATTCAATAACTTAAAGGAATTTCAAAGGAGTTGAAATATTTTAGGGTGTTCAAGAATATTTTAAGGGATTTTCAAGAGATTCAAGAAGTTGGAAGGGATTTCCAAGATTTTTTATGATTTCAAGGGATTTCAGTAATTTTCATATGGGATTTTATCATGTTTTAATGGGTTGTTTCAAAGAATTTATTCGCAGGAAGGGAAGGGTTTCAAAGATTTTAATATCTTTTCAAATATTTTTTGCTATTTATTTGAATTCATTCATAATTCATCCTGAATTATAATTAATTTATCCGGAATTCTTCTAAATTCTTCTCATTTCTTTGAATTTCTCTTCAATTATTATTTGAATTCACTTGAATTCTTCTCAATTTTCTCAATAATACTCAATTCAATGGATTTTTTTTAGTTTTTTTATTACCTAATGCAGAAGTATTTTAAACTCACATATGAGTTTTAGACATTTCATCAAATAATTTAAATTCCGTTGAATTTTCTTAACTTATTTGAAACTTACTGAAGTCAAGGCATATTCAAAAATCTTTGATTGTTTTCAATTTCTTTAAAATCTTTCAAAATGCTCCTTGAATTTCTATGAAGTTCATCGAATTCTTTTCGTTTCCCCTAAATTTGTCTGAATTCACTCCATTTTTTCTAAAATCAATGGAATTTTTGGGTTTTTGAAAAAAAAACTTGAAATTACTTTGAATCCTTCTAAATTTCAACGTAAGTCACTTTTAGTCACTTTCTGAATCAGAAATTAGTCATTTTTGGCTAATAAAAGATTCTATAATTAAAATTTTATAAGATTTAAATTTTGGTATTTGAATTTTAGTGGTCAGGGTAATTGAAAAATAGGTCATAGGAAAGTCTGGAAATTTTGAAAATAAAATTTTCCGGCCACCCAAAATATGAATTAGTAATCGAGGGTTCAACAAAAAAAGTGACCTTTGACCTTTCAGGTGAAGGCCTTAAACTTTGATTTCTGATATTTAATCTTTGACCTCTGACCTCAAACATACGATCTCTGGCATATGATCTCTGACATGTGACGTCGGATTTATGACCTTTTATCTTGGACCATTAAGACTTGACCTTTGAGGTATATCGAACCTGTCCCCTTTAATGTTTCACCACTTACCTTTCACCTTTGACTTCTGATCTCCCAACTTTCTCCTCTGACCTTTGACATCTCACCATCTGTTTTCAAAGTCTAGAATTTTCAATTAAATTTATTTACAAAACTTCTTTTGGCTGTTTATCAATAAATCCGGGAATAATTTGTATATCCATATTTGAATGTACGGTACTTGAACCTAAATCAAAAAATTAAGCCGCTTAGATGTTTTCAAAGTACACACTACAATGAGGTCAGAGGAAAAGACGTTTTAATCATGCTTAGGACTTGGGAAAGCCAAAGTGTCCTGGGACAAAGTGGGTTTAAAGCTAAGTATGGCTACACAAACTCAAGTGAGTATTAGAGTCCAAGTGTGAAATAAACTGCGTATAGTGCAAGTTTAATAACATATTACCGTATACCTGCACTGTTTTATGGGACGATCACTTCCCTTAACGAAACATTGAAGACAAGTAGAGATATTTTGAGTTGAAAGATAAAAGGATCATTGCTTATTCATGTGAGATTGATTCAGTTTATTATTATTATTATTATTACTATTATTACAGATAGTTTGGTTCAATCAAATCCAATAGCATTTAATTCTATCCAGTGATAACCAGAGGTAGCGTTTAAAGTTTTTGGAAGTACTCGCATTTGCCTGGACGTTGGGCCAGGAGAGAGGAAAACTGCAGAAAACCATCTTCCCGAATACAGTCAGTTTTTTTCCAGCTTGACATTAATTAAACGCTATTAATACACAACCTAAGCGTACATCACAAACGGAAAATAGGGTGGTTTTTCACGAAAATAGGGGAATATTAAGCAAATAAATAACATTATTGAACAGGTATCATAACAAAGATCAATTTTCTACCAAAAGACATAAATCTTTAACAAAATAGTTTAATTTAAAAAAAAATTATTTTAGAGTAAACATAAAAGTTGATTGACATCCAAATAGTTCAATTTCCAACTCAAATTATGAATATTCAAGATTCAAAATTAAATTTTTAACAAGGAAGTTCTACATTTAACATGCAGGCATTCTGCATTGAATTTTCAAGCAAGAATTTTTCCACCAAAAAAGATGAATTTTTTTACAATATAGTTCGATTTTAAACAAAATAGTTAAAAATTCAGCAAAAGAGTTGCATTTTTTACCGCATAGTTAAATTTTTGACGCCACAAAGATGAATTGTGAACAGCAATAATATAATTCGTCAATAAGAAAGTTGAATTTCCAATTACGTGGTCAAATTTTTAAACAAAAAAGATTAAATATTAACCAAAAATGGTTGAATTTTTAACTAAGTAGTTGAAACTGCAAGCAGAAGATGAATTTTTTAGAAGACTGATGAATATACAAACAAGAAAAATGAGATTTTAACTAAGAACTTTTCTGCCATTAAAGATGAATTTTCATACAGAAAGGACAGATATCTATCACGTAAATAATATTTACGTAAAGATTAACGTAAATATTACCTAAATATTTTTAAAACCATTTGAATTTCTCATTAAATAAGTCTACTTTCAATAAATCAGGTACATTTGTACTAAATTATGAAATTTACAACCACATAGTTGAATTTTTGAACTAAAATGAGTCTTCAGCAACCAAATTAATTTTTAACGAAGACTTTCAACTATCAACAACGTAGTTGAATTTTCAACCAAAACAGATTAATTTTCAACCAAAAAGTTGCGCTTTTAATCAAAAGAAATACAAAGAAACCTAAAGATATTAGTTGCAAACCCAGAAAAACAAATTTTCTACAAAGAATTAAATTTTCAACTAGGAAAGATTTTTCAGTCAAGAGAGGACAAAATTTCAAACAAAGTTCTGAATTTTCCAATCAAAGAGGCGATTTTTCTAGGAAGCTGTTGAAACAAAAAGTTAATTTTCAACCAAATAGTCAAATATTCTACGAAAATGATAGAATTTTTCACTGAAGAAGACGCACTTTCAACTGAACAGTTTACATTTTTTAAACAAAAAGACGAAATATCTACGATATCGTGGAATTTTGTAACCCAAAAATATTAATTTACTACAAAAA